>ML660203.1:6196637-6517939 GCA_007570785.1 Antilocapra americana | reverse complement strand
AGAGTGTTTTGCCTATGTTATCCTCTAGGAGTTTTATAGTTTCTGGTCTTATGATTAGATCTTTGATCCATTTTGAGTTTATTTTTGTGTATGGTGTTAGAAAATGTTCTAGTTTCATTCTTTTACAAGTGGCTGTCCAGTTTTCCCAGCACCACTTGTTAAAGAGATTGTCTTTTCTCCATTGTATATTCTTGCCTCCTTTGTCAAAGATAAGGTGTCCATAGAGGCGTGGATTTATCTCTGGGCTTTCTATTTTGTTCCATTGATCTATATTTCTGTCTTTGTGCCAGTACCATACTGTCTTGATGACTGTGGATTTGTAGTAGAGCATTGAGATAGAGTTTACATAGCTTAAGGTTTACCTATCTATAGTATACAATTCAATGGTTTTACATGTATTGAAGAGCTGGGCAGCCATCATAATATAACTTTAGAACAATGTCCGTCATTCCCCAGAGAAAACACTCATTTGCAGTCATTCCCTATGCTCTTGACCCCAGCTCCACCCTCCCATCCCTGACCCTAGGCAACTACTAATCTATTTTCTATTTGTCTATTCTGGACAGGTCATGTAATAGAATCATAGCATATGTGGTCTTTTCATTTAGGATAGTGTTTTCAGATTTCATTCATGCTGTGGTATGTATCAGTATTTTATTCCTTTTTATTGCTGGATAATATTCCATTGTATGGATGTACCACATTTTATTTACCCATTCATGAGTTGGTGGACATTTAGGTTTTTTCTGCTTGTTGGGGGGAGGCAGTTGTTTATACTCTTAAGCTACTATGAATAATGCTGCTCTGAGTTTTCATGTTCAACTTTTTATGTGGACATGTATTTTTAATTTTTTTTCCTAACTCCAGTACGAGTAAAATTAATGAATCAAATGGTAACTCTATATTTAACCTTTTGAGGAACTATCAAACTGTTCTTTCAAAACAGCTGCACTGTTTTATATTTCTAGCAGCAATGTAGGAGGGTTCCAGCTTCTCCACATCCCACCCATACTTGTTATTGTCTGTTTCCTGAGCATAGCCATCTGGTTACTATGAAGTGGTGAGTCTTTGTGGTTTTAATTTTCATTTCTTAATGTCTAAAATGATGTTGAACATCCTTTCATTTGCTTATTAGCATCTGTATATCTATTTTCGAGAAATGTCTTTCCAAGTCCCTTTGTCTCTTTTAAAATTAGATTATTTTCCTTTTCATTATTGAGTTGTAAGGGTTATTTATATATTCTGGATACTAGTCTCTTATCAGATAGATGATTTCAAATACATTCCGAATTCTGTGTGTTGTCTTTTCACTTCTGGATGGTATACTTTGAAACACAAAAGTTTTAAATGTTTGTGAAGTCCAATTGACCAATCTTCTCTTTCACCACTTATGCTTTTGGCATTGTATCAGTTGTTCCATTTTTTAACCTGAGTGCTGGTCTCATGGGTGGTTTCAGTTTATGATTTGTGGACTTTTCTGCACATGTACACAAGGCTTCAATAAACTGTTGTTTTTTTTTTAAAGGGGTGATAATAAGTGCAGCTTCCTCCCCTGGGTCATTGCAGGGACTGAATGGATAAGTGCATACACAGTATCTGGCACCCCTTAGTACTAACACACAGCAGCTGTTAATTGTTATTAAAACTCAGTCTCTGCCCCTGGTGGAGTGAATGATCTTGGCCCCAAGTTACTTCACCTCATCAGAGCTCACTTTCCTCATCTGTAAAATTGGTAGCACTGTGTATATGCCCAGTCGCTCAGTCATACCTGACTCTTTGCAACCCCATGGACTGCAGCCTGCCAGATTATTCTGTCTGTGAAATTCTCAGCCAAGAATATTCCTTGATGATCTCCTTAATGCTTTAGGAAGCTCCCTCCAGCCACCAGAATGGCTAAAACACAAAGCAAAAGAAAATAATTAGAATTGTCAGTGAAGATAGGGAACAATAAGTACTTTTCTATGGGTTGCCATTTCTTACTCTAAGGGATCCTCCCAATCCAGGGATCGAACCCAAGTCTCGTAGGTCTCCTGCATTGGCAGGTGAATTCTTTACCACTGAGGCACCCAGGAAGCCTGTAAAATGGATCAGTACCACCCTTCTCACCAGGGCCACAAGGTTTCTCAAGGAGACAAAGTACATCATCCAGCTTCAAGTCTGCCTCTGCTATTAAGGCAAAGCTCCCTGAACCTCATTTCTCTGTATGTTTAAGCCAGAGACCTGTAGTTATCAATCAGTTTAAAATGAGGCAATTTTAAACCAACTAGGATCTTTTGCTCCATCATGCTTTTTTTTTTTTAGTTACTCATGAAATGAAAATGAAACAGTATTCCCAAGTGTTTTCTTCCCTTTCCAAAAAGCCCTCCTCATGTTTTCTTTCTTTCTCTTTTTAAGTTACTCATGAAATGAAAATGAAACACTATTTGCAAGAAAAGTGTTTTCTCCCTTTCCCCAGAAAGGTCTCACAAGAGTTTGGGTCAATAAAACAAGAAAGATTTAAAAAAACCAAAACAGTCATGACTGAGGAGAGACAAATTTTCAGCTCCGTGAGCGTCTGGGTGGCTGCCAAGAGCTGGCTGTGGGCCTCTCAGAGTTTCCATGAGCAGAACTGGCCTGGCCTGGGAAGGAGTGAAGGAGGAGCTGGCTGACAGAGAGCTGGCTTCCAGGTGGAGCTGGGGTGCCAGGCTTGGGCAGGGCTGGAGCTCGAGCCTGGCCGGGCAGGGGCCAGGGAAGTTCACTGCAGAATGGTTGGAGACCAGCCCTCCTCTCCTCTTCAGACCCCCACCCTGGCTGCCCCTGTCCTAACCCGAACAATCCTCCCCACATACCCCTCCCCCTACCTTCCAAGCCTGTCTTGCCCTTGAGTTGCTGCCCAGGAAGACTTCTCTGCCCTCCCCCAAGCCTCCCCACTTTCTCTCTGGGGTGGCTGGAGGAAGCTTCCTAAAGCATCAAGGAGACCATATTACCTGCTGCTCACCACCCTCCAGTAGGAACCACTGCATGGTAATACTTTTTTTTTTTTATTGTAACAAATTCAGGAAAGACTTTTTTCTTTACATTATTGTGTTGGTTTTGCCATACGTTGACATGAATCTGCCATGAGCATACATGTGTTCCCCTTCCTTAACCTCCCTCCCGATTCCATCCCTCTGGGTCATCTCAGTGCATTTAATAAATTCCAAATCCTTCTCTTGTCTCGCGGTCAAGTCAAGGTTTTGAGGGGCTTGAAGCTTATACCATTGGAGGGTGTTTTTCATTAAAGCAGAACATGCATAAAAGACGTACATCATAAGCTTATGGCTGGATGGTTGCTGTTCAGTTGCTAAGTCATGTCTGACCCTTTGTGACCCCATGAACTGTAGCACACGAGGCTTCCCTGTCCTTCACCATTTCCCGGAGCTTGCTCAAACTCATGTCCACTGAGTCAGTGATGCCATTCAACTATCTCATCCTCTGTTGCCCTCTTTCTCCTCTTCCCTCAATCTTGTCAGCATCAGGGTATTTTCCAGTGAGTCAGCTCTTCACATCAGGTGGCCAAAGTATTGGGGCTTCAGCTTCAGCACCAGTCCTTCCAATGAATATTCAGGGTTGATGTTCTTCAGGATTGACTGGCTTGATCTCCTTGCTGTCCATTCCCCTGAATTGAACACATCTATGTAAACTGGCCCCCAGCTCCAGAATCAACCCAGCACAAGCACTCCAGATACCTCCCTGATGCCCCTTCTCCTGCTTTGGCCGGCAGATTCTTTACCACTGAGCCACCTGGGAAGCCTTCCAGCTACAGCCATTCCCTATCAGCAGTCCCTATCTGACTTCTCACATTCTCACATCATAGCTGAGTTTCGCCTGAGGCTGAACGTCACACACATAAAATCATCCCATGTGTACTGTGTGTCTGGCATCTTTCCTTAGCATGCCTGTGAGATTCAACTAAATTGTTGCACGTAGGTGCTCTTATTTTTTCTCATTCATTCCTGTAATATTACTTTGAATGACTATACCAGTTTATATGGGTCTTCCCTTTTGGCAGAGTAGTAAGGAATCGCCTGACAATGCAAGACACAAGAGTTTCAGGTTCAATCCTTGGGTTGGGAAGATCCCCTGGAGGGGAAAATGGAAACCCACTCCAGTATTCTTGCCTTGGAAAATTCCACAGACAGAGGAAACCCATCAGGCTACAGTCCAGGTCACAAAGAGTCGGACACAACTGATCAACTGAGCGCAACACAGCACCAGTTGATAGAATCATTCTGCTAGTGTTGGACTTTTAGGCTGCTTTCAGCTTTGGGATATTATAGGGGGAAAAAGTTTGCTAGAAACATTCTTGCACGTGTCTTTCGGAGAATATACGGACTCATTTTCTGCTGGGTAAACATCCATGAGAGGAATTACCGCCTCATAAAGAAAAATGATCATACATTTAGAAGATATGGCAAATAGTTATCCAAAGTGGTCATACCTATTTACACTCCCCTCACGGTCAGATGGGGAAGTACTTCTTGGTCCATGTCTCCACCGATAATTCCAATTTTTTCTCTTTTGCTTTGCATTTTAGCCATTCTGGTGAGTAGGTTGTGCTATCACATTATACATTGAGTTTTAATTTGGAAGGAGAATCATCTTTAACAAAAAGAATAGAAGATAAAATTACAAATATAAAATTGAGTACAGAAGTGATTATTTATGAAGAGTGTGAAAAGACATCATAACAAATTGCTGGAGACTCCAAAGTTTCTGATTGCCTCCTTCTGAGCGTTTTTTGAGGCTCTTTCCCAGAAATGTTTACATTGAAATGCTTTCTGATAGCAACCTGGCTCCCTCCCTGCCTGGAACACTCCACAGCTGCCTGTGGTCTCTGTGTGAACAGGGCCCCACACAAGTGAGGGTCCCAGAACCTAGAGCATCAGCTTCCTGGAACGTGGCCTCTGCACCCACCTGCCCCCGACCCTTCCCTGGCCTGGCTCCTCCTCTCCAGGGTCTCAGCTTCCACCGCTTCTCAGAAGGCCTTTCCCTGCCCTCCTGGTTGAAGAAGACCCTCTCGTTTTGTAGGTCCACATCACAAGACAGACGACAACAGCAGGAGGCGAGGAGCAGTTGCTGTGGAGCCAGCCTGCCTGGTGGGCACCCTGGCTTCCTTGTTTTCTAGCTGAGTGACCTTGGACATGTCGCATAACCTCCGTGGGCCTCAGTTTCCTTGCAGGCAAAATGGGAACTGTAAAGCTAGCTCCCTCCCGTCAGGGTGTTGAGAGGACCCAGGACATTAATGCATGTGATGTGTTTACTTTTTGAATTGTTTCTTTATTTATTTTGGCTGTGCTGGGCCTTCGTTGCTGCACAGGCTCTTCTCTGGTTGCAGAGAGTGGGGGTTACTCTCTAGTTGCAGTGCATGGGCTTCTCACCGCGGTGACGTCTCTTGTTGCAGGGCGTGGCCTCCAGGCACTCGGGCCTCAGGAGTTGCAGCTCGTGGGCTCAGTAGTTGTGGCCCCCTGGGCTCCAGAGCACAGGCTCAACAATTGCTGCACGTGCGCTTAGTTGCTCTGCAGCAAGTGGGATCTTCTTGTATCGGGGATCGAACTTGGGTCTCCCGCATTGGCGGGCCGATTCTTTACCACTAAGCCACCAGGGAAGCCCCATATAATGCCTTTAAAAAGGTGATTGGCGCTTTTGCTCTTATGACTGTGCCAGTGGCCCCATTATCCTGAGCCCTGACACATCTCATTGCACTCTGGTAATCTGCAGGAGTGCTTCTAGGACAGGACCTCCACTGTATCCCCAGTGTAACTCAGTACCTGGCCCACAGTGGCGGCAAAAAGAGAGGGTGTTGAATAAACCAATCTCCTCTGTGTATCTCACATCTGTTCGGGTGAGTCCAAGACAGTCACACCCTGGTCCAGACCACCCCCATCCCTTCCTGCTGACCCTGGTACTAGTTAGAGAAATGGTTCCTTGATCTTGCCTTTCTCAGATGTGACTGGAGTTCCTGTTGGCTTCCATAGATACAACCCTTTACAGTTTATAAGGCCTGTTCCATCATAATCACATCCCTGATGAGGGGTAACAGGACAGTAACTGGGAGTTTCAGTGTGACAAAGCCCTGGAGAGGGAAAATAATTTCCTCAAAATCACGGCAAGAGAGAGGGGAGATGGTACACAGGCCCAGGACTCCCAGGGAGGGGCTGTCCATCCTTCTCAGGGTCTCTCTCATCCCTTCTGGAGAGTACCTCAGGCTGAGCACATAGTAGGCACTTTGGTATATTCATGACAAATGGAAAGAGGAAAGTCCATGGGTGCAGCCTGGGCTCTGGGACCATAGACCTGCCACTGCCCACCCATACTTGTTTCTCCGTCTCTAAATGGGGTTCACTCACCAAGCGAAGGCAGATCCCGGTCTCACCTGGTCTGGTTGGCATTTCTCCTGCCTGTCTATCTACTCCAGATGACTTTGGAATGAGCTGACATGGATTTGGGCTTCCCTGGTGGCTTAGACGGTAAAGAAACCATCTGCAATTCGAGAGACCTGGGTTCGATCCCTGGGTTGGGAATATCTCCTGGAGGAGGGCATGGCAACTCACTCAAGTATTCTTGCCTGGAGAATCCCATGGACAGAGAAGACTGGCAGGCTACAGTTCATGGGGTTGCAAAGAGTCAGACATGACTGGTCAACTAAGCACAGTACAGATATGGAGTTGGGAAGTGATGAAGTGCCTGAAGAGAAACTGGGATATCTACCTGTACCTCTGGTACCCTTGAGCAGTGGCCAAGGGCAAGGTTTGGAAAAATGTCCCTTCTGCCATTTTTCTTTCTATTTTTTTGGCTGTGTTGTATGACATGCAGGATCCTAGTTCCCCCACCAGGGATCAAACCTGTGCCTCATGCAATAGAAGCTCAGAGTTTTAATCACTGGACTTCTGGGGAAGTCTTTCTTCTGCCATTTTAAAAGGAGTACAAAGATCTCGATGAACTATTACGAGTTTACTTGCCCTTAGGTGACCCCCAGATTCCACAGGCTGGGCAAGGAACCTACGTGGTCATGAACATCATGGCCACATCAGTGGTGTCTCAGTACTTCTCTGCTGCTACCCTCACCTCTTCCCTGTGACAGCTGGGCTAACTAAGGCCCAGAGAAGGGAAGAGCTTTACCCAAGGTCACCAGCACATCCAGGCAGACCTCCCGAATCCAAATCAAGTCAGGGCCTTTTTTTCCCCCTGTTCATTATTAATTATTTATAAGCAGCTTTATTGAGACCTAATGCACATACTTGTAACTCACCCTTGTAAAATATATAACTCAGTAACTTGTAGTACAAAATTGTGCATCTATCACACAATCAATTTGAGAACAGTTTCATTACCCTAGGAAAAAAACCTTCATGATTTTTAGCTGTCACCCCCTCCCAGTCAGCCTTCCAGCTTTTCAGCCCCAGACAATAGCTAATCTACTTTGTCTCCATACAGTCATCTCTTCTGGACATTTTCCTATAAATGAACTTATGCAATATGTGGTCTTTTGTGATTGGCTTCTTTTCACTGAATGTAATGTTTTCAAGGTCCACCTATGGTGGAACATGTATCAGTACTTCATTCCTTTTTTCTTGCTGAATAATATTCCTTTGTATGGATATGCCACATTTTATTTAACCATTCATTGGTTGTTGGATATTTGGTTTGTTTCCACTTTTTGGCTATTATGAAGAATGCTGCTGTAAACATTTACAGACAACTTTTTATGTGGTTATACATTCTCAGTTCTCTCAGGTTTATACCTAGGAGTGGAAATAATGAATCATATGGTAACTATGTCTATGAGTCCAGCCTTTCAACACTGGCTTTCTCAGACCTTGAGGGGTGCTTACGTGGGGAAACTTGCTACTCCCAGTGGCGAGAGTCTATGGATAAAGTCTCCACCCCACTTTGGACTTAATTTTAGAACCTTCAAGTAAATATTAATACAGTATTTTTTGAACTAGACACATTTCCACAGGCCGAATGTACTTGTTTACCCAGCACGCAGATGAAGAGATAGTCAAAGCCATCTCCATGCTCCCAAACCCACCTTGTGCTTCCGCCAAATCTATCCTCTTCAAGGGAAAACAGGACCCCGATTTCTCAACGCCATGAATGAGCTCATGACCTTCATCCAAGTGGAATTATGTGGAAAATGGTCATTTGTGTTTGCATCTGTTGCTCAACTTCAGGTCGTTACAGATCCTGTGTTCTCAAGGCTGTGTGTGTGTGTGCATGCCAAGTCCCTTCAGTGGTGTTCATCTGTTTGTGACCCTGTGGACTGTAGCCTGCCATGCTCCTCTTTCCTTTGGATTCTCTAGGCAGGAATACTGGAGTGGGTTGCCATGCCCTCCTCCAGGGGATCTTCCCGACCCAGGGACTGAATCTGCATCTCTTATGTCTCCTGCATTGGCAGGCAGGTTCTTTACCACTAGTGCCACCTAGGAAGCCCCTCTCAAGGCTGTACACTCCATCATTTTTGTCACCCTTCTCCTTTTTATGGAACCCTTTGGACTTTGACTCTTGAAACAAAACATAGGGCTTCACAGACTTGCAGACATGTGTCTCTGTGTATGTGCTCAGGTCTTTTGGGGAGGGAGGTAGGGAGGCTGGGAAAGTGTATGTTCTGACCTGGTCCTGGCCCCATGCTTGTGCTTCTAGGAGGCGCCTCTTGGCCCTCCCACTTATGCCTCTCCTCTTGGATTCTGTCAAAGTTCTGTTATTCTGGGCTTGCTGTGAGGCTGGGGGGTGAGCTGGCAGACATCCCAAGTAAACAAGAGCAGCTGGAAAGGAGAGGGACTTTTGGAGGTGGAAAGATGGACCCAATCAGATGCCCCACTCCACGAGGGCTGTGGTGGAGGTCTCTGCTCACATACTCTGGCACATGGTGGAAAAGGAGGGTCCTAGTAGAAACTGGGCCTTCTCTGGGCTAGACCAGGCACTGGGGTGGGGGTGCAGGGCAGACTGCCTGGATTCAAATCCCCACTCTGTACCTCACCGACTGTGTGACTATCAAATCTGTAAAATGGGGGAACACTGGGAAGAATATTTGAGGAGTGAATAGCTCACTGGGTGAAAAGCTTCCTGACCTGGAGGAAAGTTGGCTGCTAGGTTAGAATGTGCCAGGAGCCAGCTCAATGTTTTGTGTGCAGCGTTCTACTGAATGAGTGCACCAGTCATGAAAGCTGACCCCAAATCGCCCCCATTCGACAGATGAGGAGGCAGAGGCACAGAGAGGTTGAGAACCTGCCTGAAGCCACACTGTGAACCCGTGGCAGTGCCAGGATTTGAGCCCAGGCCTGTTTGGCTCCAGAGTCCAGGCCCTTGACAACTTGGCTTATAAGTTGAGCTTGGGCCAGCTTATACTACTTGGGCCAGCCCAGTAGTCTTGAGCTCCAACAGGGCAGTGACTAGCACTGTCCTATAGGGCCCCAGACTCAACCCTCAGCTCTGTCTTGGGGAAGAGGATCTCAGGCTCATTTTTCCTGTCTATAAAATGGGCCTACATGACCCACAAAGCCTTCCTCCTTCCTGGGTTCCCAGTTAGTGAGCTCTTGGGTTGGGCCAAGCCTATTGGGAGGTCCGAATCTGCCAGGGCACTGGCAGAACTGGCCAGGGAGGCCCTGTCTCTTTTTGGAAGGGGAGTAGTCAGGCCTGGGAGCTAGAGTTGGCACTACCGAGTCCACTCGGGGGTCCCCTCCTGGGAGATGTGCCCTGACCCTGCTCTTGGAGTGGTCGCATGGGCTAGGCACACGAATAGCTGGTCCTGAGCTAGACTGAGCATATGTATAATTGTAAAGAGCTGTCTATCATACACTAAGTGGAACCAGAGCTTGAAGCAGTTGGCTGCAGTCCAGAAAGGCTTCCCAGAGGAGGTCTCTTTGGAGTAGGGTTTGAAAGCTGAGTAAGAGTTACTTAGGGGAGATGAAGGGACAGGTTTTTTTTTTAAAGAAAGAGCAGCTGTAGGTATCAGTTACTCAACTCCCTCCCCCAGCCCCACCCTTACCTAGCTCTCTCTATTTTTCAGAGGCTGGAAGCCTAAAAATGACAACTACCAGAGACCCTTGCCAGCCAGTTTCTGGTGAGGATCTGCCAGTGGGGAGAAGGCAGGAGGATGAGAGATGCCAGGCTGCCTCTGGCTGCTGCCAGCACTGACTTCAGCAGCATTTGTAGATTCAGCAGCTCTGTCGGTTCCAGGCCTGTAGAGGCAACGCCTCCAGCAGCCGGGCGGTGGGGACCGGCCCTTGGGCTGCTGAGCATCCTGGACAGTAGCTGACTCCTGATTTCTGGGTACCACTCCTCCTTCTCTGCTCTTCCGGCACCTCAGATGCCTTGGGAGTCCATCTCCCTAATAAACTTTTTCCCCACCTGAAAAAATGGTTCTGTTTTCTTGCTGGGCATTAATTGATAAAATGCTCACATCATCTAGGCCAGACCCAGGTGCAATTTTTTAAATTTTTTGATCTATTTATTGGCTGTGCTGTGTCTTCATTGCTGTGCAGGCTTTTCTCTAGTTGTGGAGAGCAGAGGCTACTCTCTAGTTGCAGGGCTCAGGCTTTTCATGGCAGTGGCTTCTCTTGCTGTGGAGCACAGGCTTTAGGGATCGCGTGCTTCAGAAGCTGCAGTTCCTGGGCTCTGGAGCACAGGCTTAGTAGTTCTGGGACACAGGCTTAGTGGCTTGGATCTCACAGCATGTAGGATCTTCCCAAAGCTGGGATCAAACCTGTGTCTCCTGCATTAGCAGGTGGATTCCTTACCACTAAGTCACCAGGGATGCCCCAGGTGTAATTCTTTAGGAACAAAAAGTTTCAGCACCCTGAAAAATGTGATAACGCACTTTGAGTTTTTTACTTGCATGTCAGATGTTTCAACATGAGTTCCCTGAAGGCAGAGACTGTCTCCCAGCCTCTGTTGCATCAACAAACATTGATGAGTGCTTCAGCGGTGTGGAATGAGATGAACAACCAGATCCTTGCACTTCGGGAAATAGTCTAGACCTGGCACCATCCAAATGAAACTGAGTCCCCTGAAACTGAATTCCCCAGGTGAGTTTATGATTAATGTTTCTATTCAAAACTTTATTCCCTTTCTTGTCCCACCCGTGTTCCCCTAAAGATTGAGGAGTGTCAAGGAAAAGGGGGACCATACCAAGCAGGACCTTGTGGGGATTTCCCAGGTACAAAAGTCCCTATGTGTCCCGTTTCCTGTTATTAAAAAAAAAAAAGGTTGTGGAGGGAGGCTTTAGTCTTCTAGACCTTCCTTAAGTTCCAAGGAGCAGATAGATTCAAGCAGTTAACAATGAGGACTATAAAATTACAGGCTTCCGAATTCCTCCTGAAGGGATAGAGACAGCAATCTGGTACATATCTCTGAGTTGCTCTGTAGAGAACAAGACCCCCGCCCAGGTGGAGGATGGAAGCTACGTGCTGACCACAAGCACTACCCTAGACTAGTTGGAACCAGAAGGTTGAGATTCTTGAAACACCACCTGTTACCCACCCCCCCAACCAATCAGAAGGTCCACCAGCTGATTATGCATCCTATGACCCTCTCCCCTTACACTGTCTTTAAAACCCTTCCCCGAGAGCCAACGGAGAGTTCAGGTCTGTGGAGCATGAGCTGCCTGTTCTTGCTTGAAAAGAAAGTGAAAGTGTTAGTTGCTCAGTCATGTCCGACTCTTCGCAACCCCATGGACTGTAGCCTGCCAGGCTCCTCTGTCCATGGGGATTCTCCAGGCAAGACTACTGGAGTGGGTTACCATTCCCTTCTCCAGGGGATCTTCTCAACCCAGGGATTGTACCCAGGTCTCCTGCATGGCAGGCAGATTCTTTACCAATGAAGCTATCAGAAAGCTCAAAACACACTGTTGGCAGTGGTGCCTTGCAAATAAAACCTTACTTTGCTGCAAACACCCTCTGTCAGCGTTTAGCTTTCTGTGTGGCAGGCACGTGAGCCCTTTTTCAGTAACAGTGTGGTAGCCAGTAGCCACCTGAGGCCATGGGGCACTTCAAATGCAGCTAGTCCTAACTGAAATGGGCTGTCAGTGTTAAATACACACCGCATTCTAAAGACTTTGTATGAAAAGAATGTAAGATCCCTTACTCATAATTTTTATGTTGATTATGTGTTGCAATAACAAGGTTTATTATACATGTTTATTAAATACAGTGTTTCAGACATATTAGGCTCAACAACATGCATTACTAAAATGTATTTTACCTGTTTCTTTTTTAAATATGGCCACTGCTGCCGCTGCTGCTAAGTCACTTCAGTCGTGTCCGACTCTGTGTGGCCCCATAGATGTAATAGAGCCACTAGAAAAATTTAAATCACATATATGGCTTGCATTTGTGGCTCACATTATATTCCTACTGAACAATACAGGTCTTAGGGGAACTGAGTTGAAACACATCAACTGACCAATTCAGCATTTATTAGGGTCTGTTTAAGAGATACTTGGTCCCTGCCCTTGAGGACTTCAGATAGGAAGTGAGGGGCAGGTATATCAACATGGAACTAAAAGTCACTCTGATAAATGTTTGAGTTGGTCCATGTTCCAGGGTTCTGAGAAGAAATCTGGGTAGGCTTCACAGAAGAGGTGGCTTTAATGTAAAGCATTATAAAATGAATAGGAGTTCATAAGCTGAGTAAGGCAAAAGAGGGGCACTCCAAGGTAAGAAGAGGTTGAAAGTGCATGGGGTGTTAGAAGAGAAACAGACACTTCATTCTGATCTGAACATGGCTGTTTGGAGACAGGATTGGAGATGGAGCCGGACAGTTGTAGAGCCTTGAATGCTGGTTAAATTTAGATCTGAGGGAGGCACTGAAGCTAGGGCAAGGCTCTTAGCATGAAGTGGCTTGTCCAGATGCTAAATGAGCTCACCCATTCCCTCTCCTCAAAAGCATGACCAGACCTTGTTTGAATGTGAAAAATAAACTTTTATTTCAGTGCTTGCTCCTTGTGGCTCAAAAGCACATCTACTGCTTGCTTGGAACCCAAAAGCGTTTATAAAACCATAGGGAAATTGAGCAATATTTATATAGAACGAATATATACTGGCTCATCTTGTGCTTCTTGTGCAAAGCGGAAAATTGAAGTGTATCAGCATGACTTTCCCCAAGTCCCTCTCTGGGGCTTGGGGACTCCCTGAAGGCTCTGACCCCACTCCAGACACAGAATTCTCTCCCACTTCCTTCCTCCAGGCTGAGGGAAGCTGGTCACATGGAGAGAGTGAGGAATAAAGTCAGAGATGGCAATTCGTGGGGTCCCTGAGCTTAGTCAGGGGGGCAAGGGCTGTTTTCCAGGACTCTGGCTCTTCAAAGAGGAGATGGCTAAGATGCCAGCCTTGTTGGTGGGTGATCAGCATAGGCAATTAAGGCTATTGTGAAGTCTAGGCATTGCAGTGGGCGGGCTCGTGGTTAGGACAGGGGTTTCTGGGGTGGCTCTTTGCCCCTAGAAATGGGCTCCGAAGGTAGATAGCTGGGCACAGGTGGGGGACCCAGACAGGATTGAGGGCAGGAAGGTGGTCATGGCCATGGTCTCACACTTCGAAGCATCCTGGGTCTGTGACCCAAGGCTCTGTGAAGCCCGGGAGGAGAACCTGCTGTCATTGGCGAGGCTGGTATACAAGGCACCAGAGTGCAGAATTGGGAGAGCCTTGGAGATGAGCTGGTTCAATCACTCCCTGCAACCAAAGAGGAAACTGAGGCCCAGAGGCGGGGAAGGCAGTAGCTGGCCAGACCTGGGGCTCGAACCTAGGGCTCTAACCCCTCCCCACCTCCTTGTCCTAATTGGATCTTTTTTGATCAGGTTCCAAATGGCCTCTCAGACGCAGCCAGGTCAGGGCTGGAGTGGTGGATGGGGCACTGGACTCAGAATCAGAAGGGCCGGGCTCCCTTTTTGTACCTCTACGTTAGCCAGCCTTGCAAATATCCAGAAGCCCACGGGAGCAGGGCCAGCCACCTCCCATCTCTGAGCCCAGTCTCTTCACTGAGAAAACAGCTCCCACTCTGCAGTTTCCCATGGCGATTGAATGGCCTCATGGCTGTGTGAGGACCAGTGAGCCCAGGAAGTGCCAGGCACTTACTAGGCACCTCACCACTATGAGAGAGTGGGGGCAGTATTGGGTCAGGGCTGCTGGGATGTGAGGGGATTTGGGGTGTGGTCTGTTCCTGGGACCCTCCCTATCTGCACCTGCTCAGGCTCTGCCAAGGGCCCCCGGGGTCTGGGCTCAACCTGGGAAAGGGATTCAGGGTACTCTCGGGACCTGAGTTCCTTGATCCAGTCACTGGGCACACAGTTTTTGCCTGCTCCCAGGAAAGGAGCTCTGACATCAATCAATCAGTATGGTGGGTGGTCCATGGCTTTTTAAGGGGCATCTGGGCTGAGAAGGGAGAGGGAGATGGCCTACCCCGCCCCCAGGGCCAGAGGGCTCCCACAGTGCAGGCACAGAACATCCCTCATAGGTGACCAGCGTCTTCGGGAGCCAGGCTCAGGGGACAAGGTGGCCGGGAAATACATTCAATTCCAAACGGCCCCCTCAGGCAACCCACCCCTGCCCTGAGGTCCAGGGCCCAAGGAGGGGCACATTTTGCTCATTAGCTTGGGATAAAGATTGGGGTCAAGTTGGGGGCCCTTGGTGGCTGAGGTGGCGCTCGCATGGGGACCCTTAGGAGGGGCCGACGATGACGTTCCTGAAGCCCTTCACGGCCTTCAGCCTGTCGCTCTCGAAGTTCACCACCAGCTTGTGGCGGCCCGCGAACAAGGGCAGGAGGTCCACCCTCACCTTGACTTCCTCCCCTGCCTCCACGGGGTCCGGGCTGGGAGAGAGAGAGAGAAAGAGGGTGAGGAGAGGGGCCCTGGCCTGGTTCCTCTGATGAGGCCAGGCCGGGATGACACATGACTACTGAGCTCTCAGCCCAGCGCCTCCACGATGTACAGCTGAATATGACAGGGTAAAATGGGCCCTGCTCATCGCTCTCAGGAGCCTGGGCCATCCACCTTCCTCTGTGTGTGTGTATGAGGGTGAATGGTGTGCCAGGGCATAAGAGTGTGGATGCTCACGTGACCATATGCATGAAAATGCACTGAGCTGTATATATGTGATTTGTATTGTATACTGTATGCAAATGATATTACAATAAAAAAGTGAAAAACAAGTGTGCATGATCATAAGCGTATGTGTATAAAGACACTTATCTGTGAGGGTACCCGGCACAGGCATGCGTGTACACCTGTGTGCATGGGAGGACCTGTGTGTCCTGAGGAGGGGGTTTAGTGACTGAATGTGTTCAGGTGTGTGAACCATGGGCGCGGGATGCAGCTGATGTGTGGGTGTTTGGATGTAGAGCTGTGTGGGTGAGTGTGTGGGTGATGAAAGGAGGGAGTTACAGCCCAGGGCTCACTGTCCAAGGGTACCTGTCCCCTCCACGAGCGTCTGCCCTCTGCCCCCAGGCCCCAGGTGGGAGGGATGGGCACTTACATGTCCACGGTCTTCTGCTCCTCCATCAGGCCCGCCCCCTCCACTGTGAAGGTGCAGTCCAACAGCGCCATGGCGAGCGGGTTCCGCAGGGACACTTCAGCCACCAGCTTGCGGTTCTGCTTGGGCTCTCCTAGGATCTGGAGGAGATATGGGGCAGATATCAGGGGCAGCAGAGAGGGAGAGGGAGAGAGGCCCAGAGCCCCTCCAGGGCAGGCAAGGTCCCAAATAAGCATCTCCATCTCTGCTGCAATTTGGCCCCATGTCTGCACAGCTCCACCTCTGTCATTCCTGCCTCGCCCAGAAAACACAGGTGATGACTCCTGCCCAGGCCTCCTCCTTCACAGAGCTGCAGAGTGGCTCTACGTGACCCACAGGATGTGTAAAGTGCCTCCCTCATTCTGAGGTCTGGGGTGGACAAATCAGAGGCTTTGGAAGCAGGCTGATTTCTGTCCCTTCCCTGCTGTGTGATCTTGGCAAAGATACCATCCTCTCTGAGCTTTGGTTTCTTCATAGGAGAGAAACGCCTGACTGCAGGGTTCTCACGAGGATTCACTGAACTAACATATGCAAGATTCTAGCAGACTGCCCAGCACGCAGCACTCTCTCCCCACCCCACCACCCCCTGCTCTTTACCATTGATTTGTAACGGAAGCAACTGGGGATCTGGGGCTGAGATGACCATGATGACGCTGACGGTCAGTGTTAATCAGCTTTTATTGCACCCTCATGACGTGCTGGATACAGTTTATGTGTTTCCTGTAGACGCACAGCTAATCCTTATAACACCCATTTTTACAGATGAAAAAATAGTCAGACTCCAAAGTCTGAGCCCTTAACAACTCCACCCCTTTCTGCCCCACCGGGGCCCTAGGATCTCAGAATCTTGCTTTGGAGTTTAGCTTTTAAGGGTCCACAATTCTGAGATCCCTAAATGTCATGATCCTACTACTCTGGGATGTGGGGATTCATTCCTAGAGGGTGTGAGTCCCAAATTCCTTCTGTTTCACGATGCTTTTCTTTGATGAAGTTAGGATTTGGGGAACCCTGGGGCATCAGAGATCTTGAGTCTGCAGGGAGGGAAGTGTATGCAGGTGTGGGATCTGGACCTGGGGACCCAGCCCTTACCCGGATCTTGATTTCTGGATTCTCCAGGTAGATGTCCCTCTCAGCCAGCAGGTAGCTGTTGGCAGCTGGCTCAATAAGGAGGCCCCGCACCTTGATAAGGTTTGAGTCGGTCAGGCAATCACAGTACTTTTCGTAGAGGATTCGAAGGGGAATGCTCTTCTCTGCAGAAGGGGAGAGGGGAGACCATTCATGCCTTCTGAATCGTGGCCCCCACCTCCCCTATGGCACCTCCACAAGGCACAGAGAGGGCAAGGGATGAGCTTGAGGTCACACAGCTAGTGAATGACTGGGCAGGTCCCAGCACTTTCTCCCACGTGCCCTGGCTCTAGCACTCCCAGGAAGGAAGTGGGAGGAGTGGCCTGGGTTTTAATCCTGCCTCTGCCCTTTGCTACCTGGGGATGCTGGGCGAGTCACTCCACCTCTCAGGACGTCCGTTTCCCACAACGAGGTTGGTAGGACTGTACTCATTTTACAGATGAAGAAACACTTCAGCCCGTAAACGTTCAGATGGGGAGAGCTGGTCCTATTTGGACCACTGACTGACAGGGTGAGCCTGGGAGATGACCTCCCTGCTCTGTTCCCTCTGTTCCTGGGAACATCTGGATCCCACAGGGCAGAGCTAAAACCAGATATCAGTTCACAGAAAAACTCACACAGTGATTGGAATGAAAATGAAGCTGGCAGGGCCAACCTCCCCACTGCAGAGAAGAAAAGTTTGGATCTTAGCCCCATTTGTCAGATAAGAACACAGAAGCCCTAGGGCACCAGGCTCAGCTTATGAGAGGCATGCAGGAGCAGTGGAAAAAGGTACAGGAACTGGACTGATTATCCACAGACCACAGAGAAAATTTGGTACACATATATAGTGGAATATTACTCAGCTATAAAAAAAGGATGAAATAATGTCATTTGCTGTGACATGGATGGACCTTGAAGTTATTAAACTGAGTGAAGAAAGACAGAGAAAGACACATATCAAATGGTATCACCTGTATGTGGAATCTAAAGAAATGGTACAAAGGAACCTATTTACAAAATAGAGATTGAGTAGAAAACAAACTCCTGGTTACCAGCGGGGAGAAGGGAGGAGGAGGGATAAATTGGAAGACTGGAATTAACATATACATACTATTTTTAGACTAGATAACTAATAAGAACCTACTGATTAGCTCAGGGAACTCTATTTAATACTCTGGGATGAGCTGTCTGGGAAGGGAGCCTAGAAAACAGCGTATATATGTGTATAACTGACTCACTTTACTGTACAGCAGAAACTAACACAACATTGTAAATTAACTATACTGCAATTTAAAAAGAAAAAAGAGAGAGAGAATCCACAGGCTAATGCTAGGCCCTGCTTGTTCATGTGGTCACAGAGAACCTTGGGAGAAGTCCTTTCTGCCCCTTGCGTGTGTGTGTGTGTGTGTGTGTGTGTGTGTGTGTGAGCTCGCAGTCATGTCCAACTCTCTGTGACCCCATGGATTGTAGCCCGCCAGGCTCCCCTGTCCATGGGAATCTCCAGGCAAGAACACTGGAGTAGGTTGCCATTCCCTTCTCCAGGGGATCTTCCCAACCCAGGGATCAAATGCAAGTCTCCTGCACTGCAGGCAGAGCCTCCCCCATCAAACAAGAATGTTGGAAGGATGATGCTGGGACTCTGTGGAGCCCAGTCAACCTCCAGTGCCATGATGGGAGATGCTGCTTCCTCTTTTTCTGTCATCTGCTATCTCCCTCCCCCAAGAGACTCGAGTTTCCCAAACTCCAGTCATTCATGTGATGTTTCACACACCTGAGTGAATCTTCATTATTTGCTCATTATTTTTCTTTCAGTCTACTTGCTTCATACTTTTCAACCTTTTCTGCTTAGGGAATCTTGTTACCATTATTTGCAGCAAACCTGTCTATTAACCGTAAGTAGAAGGAAGTGGATAAAAACAAACACCAGAACCTGAGTTTACTGTTAATGAGGGAGATTAACAAGGGTCAGAGGTGCCCAGGCCAGTGAGCACCCGCTGGGAGGTCATCTATAGGACCGTGAAGGCCTGAGCAGATGGTCACCTTCTCTCTGCGTGGGTCAAGGTCTAGGTCCTGGCCACGTACACTCGGTGTCCCCTCTCCTGCTCTCTGGAAAATGAGTGCCCAGCCCTCTCGTCACTCATTCCCCGGGTGGACCTGCCCCAACCTCGGCTCCGATGACGTGGAAGGGAAAAAAAAACAAAGCTTCTGCCAAAAAGGACCAAAAGGAGTGAAAAATTCCTGGGTCAGGACTTGGTGGAGCGGAGTGGAAACTCTGACCAGTTCCACAGAAAAGAAGGAAAACACGGTTCTCCAAGAGCCTGGAGGGGGTGGCCCCAACTGTTAACTTTTCCGGGAGGCTGAGGTCAGGGTGGGCCTGGACCTTTGAGAATTGCCATCCGCAGGCTAGGGGCCAGCGCTGGCCAAAAGAAAGAAACGTGTGTGGTTAGTGTCACTCTTCCTTAGATGGTCCCTTTGATCATCACAGAGATCGTGCTGTCCCACCCGGAGGGGTGAGGGCCCCAGAGAGAGAGGAGGGGGAGAGGCAGGAAGGGGGAGAGCTGCAGAGCCAGGAGGCCAGGGTAAGGGCCGCTGGTTTCAGTTCAGCTATCCTAGGCCTGGCTTCCTGTCCACCAGCACGTGGAAATCCCCTGGATCTTATCATCAAAGCATAACCAGCAACTCAGCCAAAGTTCAGGGTCTCAGAGGGTGGGAGAATCAGTCTCAGGGTGACCTTGGCCTTGGAGGCCTCAATAGCGCATCCTGGCCTAGCCCCACCTTCCAGCTTGAGGGCAATGCCCCGGACTGCTGTCCTCCTCCGCCTTCTCCCGGCAGGCTGTGTCCCTCGGGGGTCTACGGAGCAGGTGGGACCCCTCTGCTGTGAACACTTTCCCAGGAAGAGACACCAGCGGGTGTGGCTGAAGCAGAACAATGCTGTGAGGAGCCCAGATGTATCTGGGAGGCAAAGTGTGACTCAACAGCGGCCCGGGAGGAAGTTACTCTGGCATCCTTGGTTCAGGTTGGGGTTCACCTTATGAAACATATTCCAGGAAAGACACTTCCGCCCTTTGAAGCAGTTCTGAATATGAGGAAGAACTGACACATGTGCATTTGCACAACGGGACTGGTGCTCTCTAAAGATGAACCAGGTTTCTCTTGCTTTTGGAGGTGGCCCTCACTCTGTCTATGGGGTGGGATTCCTCCCTGAATCAACTTTTCACTTATTAAAAAAAAAAAGAAAAGATGAACCAGCTTTTCTACAAATAGGGAAACTGAGGCCTGGAATAGAGAAGAGAAATACCCAGGAGCTCACAGCCTGCAGGCGGAATTGCAGGAACTAGGACCCGGGTGTGTCCCAACCATCCCATGCATCTGGAGGGATGGAGCCCTGCCCCTGACTTGGGGCCTGGAGGAAGAGCTGAGAGCCTGGTCCTCCCAACACCAGCAAGGTTGGCCGTGACTCAGGAAGCTCTGAGCCCGGCCTGGAGAGCACTGTCCCGCACAGCAGGTGTTCAGCAAAGACTCTTCTTGTCTTCCCACACCTGTCTGCACCTGCTCAGTGGGGCGTGAAGGGCCCCACCATATCTGGGCACCATTTTACATCTTCCAGATCTATCCAGAACACACATCTCCTTCAGTCCTCACAGCCACCCACAAGGAACATGTCAATGCCCCAACTGATGGGTGGGTGTGGAGTGAGGCCCGAGGCTGTACATCTGAAAGGTGGGAGAGGTTTTTCCCTGGCTATGCAGCAGTTAGGACTTCACGCTCCCAATGCAGGGGGGCAGTGGTTTGATCCCTGATCTGGGAACTAAAATCCCACGCGCTGCATGGTGTGACCAATAATTAAGAATAATAATAATAATAACAGGAGGTGGCAGAGCCAGATTCAAAGCCAAGTCTGGCCTCTGCACATGCCTTTTAGCAGGGTAAGTATTGGGGCCCTAGCCCTGGTTCCAACTGGCTCTGCCCCCAAGGCTTCCCCGCTGCTCCAGGACCCTGACAGTCTGCTCTGTCCTGGCGTGTAGCTCCAGGAGTGTCTGCCGTGGGCCTGAGATAAAGGCCCTAGAGCTGACTGATGTTCTACTCAAACCACGCTGTTCCCAGGTCCTCTCCCAACTCCAAGACTCCCCTGTTCTCCTCATGCCCGCAGGCTCCAAATGCAAAAGCCAGGAAAGGAACGCTGCAGGGGCTGTGGTGGGGTGGGGTTGGGGGTGGGGGGAGAAGAGGCGCCACGCTGCATCACTAAGTGACCTTGTCAGTCACAACCCAGCTCAGGGCCTCTGGCTTATTTTTAGGGAGATAACCAGGCATGGTGACAAAGCGGGCAGTGAAATGGATCAAGGGGACAATGACTGTGCAGGCGACAGACCAGGAAGAAGGAGTGACAGAGGCTCAGCCCAGGGGTGAGGGCTGGGTGAGCTGCTGACATCATTTTAGACCCAAACATGGAAGAGGATCTGCTCCCAGGGAGATTGGGCCAGGCCCTGGAGCATATATTCATGCATAAATGCGGAGTCTAGAAAAATGGCACAGATGAACCTGTTTGCAGAGCAGGAATAGAGACTCAGACATAGAGAATGGTGGATAGATACAACTGGCAGGGGTGTGAATTGGAAATTTAAGATTGATATATACATACACTACCATGTGTAAAACAGAAAGCTAGTGGGAAGCTACTGTATAGCACTGGGAGCTCAGTTCGTTGCTCTGTGATGACCTAGATGGGTGGGATAGGGAGCAGGGGTTGGGAGGGAGGTCCCAGAGGAAGGGGATATATGTAAACATATAGCGATTCATTCTGCCGTACAGCAGAAACTAACACAACAAAGTAAAGCAACTACACCCCCAGTTGAAAAAATAAAAACCTAAGAAGAGAAGATCAAGGATTTTCCCATCACTTTTGGAGCAACACTGTCCAATACGGCAGCTTCTGGCCACATACGGCTGTTTAAATGAAATGAAAACTTTGGTCCCCCAGTTGCACGAGTCACATGGAGCTAGTGGTCACCGCACTAGACAGCACAGATATAGAACATCCTCATATCTCCGACAGTTCTCTGGGCAGCACTAGTCTTAAATCTCTTCTCCCTGAGCCTGAGAACATCCAGAGGAACAGGAGAGGTTCTCTAAAGGGCTCTGGGGAGAGACAGCTGCAGCGTGAGTTGCTAGAGAGAGAGGGAAAGAATTTGCTGGAAGAGGCAGTAAGTAGAGAGTCTGGGAAAGCAGTCGGGGTCACATGAAGATAAGCTGAAACAAGATAGAATAGTTGCTGCGAGTCCAGGTTCAAGTTTCTGTGCTGTCACTTCCTAACTGTGTGCCCTTAGGAAAGCTGCTTAACCTCTCTGTTGTCAGTCTTCTCAACCGGAGAACAAGGGCCATAAAAGAATCCACCTCCTCCTTTTGTCATAGGAAGGAACTGGGGTGCTATTTATAAAGTGCCAAGGACAGGGCTCTACCCGCAGTGAGGTAGATTGTACATGCTCAATGCTCAGGGCACGAACCAGTCAGTGTGGTCAACAGCTGCTCCAGGAACACAGATCCTTACCGGAGTAGGGCTCCAGGGAAAGGTTGAGCAGATCCTTGGTGCCGCACTCAGGTCCCAGGATCCCATTGTAGCTGACAGTGCGGGCACAGAGCAGGAGGCGGCCAGTGTGCTCCTCGGGGGTGCTGTTGGTGACGTGGGCAAAGACGTCGAAGTCACTGCCCCTGTTCATGCCCTCACCCGCACGGATCCGCATGGCCACCCCTGTCTCCTCTTTCTCAACCAGTTTGTTCAGGTGGTTGGCCCTCGTGAAGGCTTCCCTCTCCTCTGGGGACCCTGTGGGGATAGGGTAGAGAGCTTCATCACAGCTGGACAGGGGATCAATGAGGAGGAGGCTGGGGGCAGAGCAAGCTGGCTTCTCAAAGTCTTGGTGACTCAGAGCCCCCAGAAGGAGCCCCTTCTTTACATTACTGTGCCAGGAGGAGGAAAGAGTATTTTATTTACTTCCCACAAGCAAACTGCTATACATCCCTCAAGACCCATTCCCAAATGACCCCTCCTGCAGGATGCCTTCTCTGACTACTTCCCCAGGAATAATGACTCACATGCCTTTTGGAGTTTCATAGCTGCCAACTGCCTGCCATGTGTTTCGTTTTGTTTTTTTTTTTTTCTGTTCATATGTTTACACTCTCAAGTGTCTTGAGGATTAAGACTGTGTTTCACTTAATCTTAAGTCATACCCAATGCCTACAACAGTGCTTAGTGCCTAGTAGGCACTAATACAATTCAAACATTCTCACCTCTAAGCATTTGCACAGGGACCACTTTTACCTGAAATCCTTTCCATCACTTCTCCAGCTGTTGAGTTCTCCAGCAGAACTGCCCCCTCCTTTATACTATCTACTTCTCCCCTATGTGACTTTTATATTTTCCCAAGTGTTGTTGGGTATATATCTATTTCCTCTATCAAATCATCACTCTAGACATTTCAGAGGCCAGGGAAAGCATTTTTTCCTTCTGTTTCATCCGTTCCTGCAAGAGCCTGGGCACTTCATAGCCAATCCCCAGGCAGCCCTTCAAAGCTCAATGGGGGTCAGATGAGGGCTGTGGTTTCTTAGTCACTTCTGTGAACCCTACTGTACTTGGAACCCAGTAAATGCTTCAAATATATCTGTCTATTGAATTGGACACTGGATGTGCAAAATACATCCTTTTCCTACTCCTGATATAACATTAGTAGCAAAAAGAAGCTTCATCATTGTGTCTGACTGAGCCCATCTTATTATCTTTAAGCTTTTTTTTTGGTCCATTTCTCTTTAAACCTTTCTAATCTACCTTCATACCCACTTCCCCAGCTCTATGTGAAATACTTCAATGATAAATACTACAGTTTCTCTTCCATGGAGCTTCTCTGATATGGCCCCTCTGGACTTCCAAGCCTCTTTGGCACAAATACACTGCAGTAAAAAGGCATGGAATTGCCCATCTATTGTAGCTCCCACAACTAATGAGTACTGTTAATAAGGGACTTCCCAGGTGACACTAGTGGTAAAGAACCTGTCTGCCAATGCAGGAAATATAAGAGACATGAGCTCAATCCCTGGGTTGGGAAGATCCCCTAGAGGAGGGCATGACAACCCACTCCAGAATTCTTGTCTGGAGAATCCCATGGACAGAGAGGAGCCTGGGGGGCTGCAGTCCATAGGGTCACAAAGAGCCAGACACGACTGAAGCGACTCAACACGGACGCACGCACTATTAATAAATATGGACATCCTAATTTTTTGTTACAATGCGTGCCTCTCCTGTATAACAGTCATCCCTTTCAGTTTTACTAAGAGTTAAACCAACCAAGAAAGCGAGGCTTAGAAACCAAATGGAATCCTTTTGTGGAACATAAAATTCTTTCCCTAGATCAGTAGTCCTTTACTATTGCCTCCCCCCATCCACAGTGTGTGTGTCAAATCTACACTTGTTTCTAAGGAATTTCTCGAAATAGACAGTAACCTACAGATCACTGTCATGTGCGGGCTGCCAGATAAAACACACACACACAGGCACGCACGCCCGCTGGGCTGGTAAAACCAGCTGCTTATCTGCAGGGCGGTGATGAGCCCCAGCACCTACCCTCCGGGTACTTGTAGTTGTGGGTAATGTCCTCCCGCTCATCTCTGCCCACACTCTTCGTGCTGATCTTCAGCCCCACCACCAGGGAGTGGTTGATGGATTTGTGCAGAGACCCATCATCCTGCCGGATCCAGTCCACCACGTCAGCGTTGACCTCAGCAAAGACAAAAGGGGCGTCGTATTTTGTGCTCAGGTCGCCCTCCTTGATGGCACGAACAGGAACCGGGCCACAGCAGTAAGTCCCTGGGTGGAGGGAGGAGGAGACAGAGATGGACCTGAGCTGAGGCGAGGATGGCACCTTCCAAATCTTCCACAATCAAACCACATGTGGGTAAAACCCGCAAGATGATACAGCGCTTTGATCCAGGAACTCCATTTCTAAGACGGCGGCATCAGGTAAGAACTCAGAACTCCCAGAGAGGAAGTTCCTTGTGGTCTAATGGCCAGGCAGGACTCTGTGCTTTCACTGCTTGGGCCTGGGTTCAATCCCTGGTCAGGAACTGAGATCTCGCAAACCTCACAATGCAGTCAAAAAAGAGAATTCCAGGGGACCCTGGAACTCAGCTTCTGGGGTTCAAATCTCAGCACAGCCTCTTATTAGCCGTGTGACATTAGGGAAGTCACTTAACCTCTGCGAATCCTGGCTTCACGTGATGACATTTGTACCTGCAAATAAGGACTGGCAAACTCTTATCTGCTATGTGTTTGATAAAGAGAAATGTATCCCCAGGCACCTTAGGAAATGAGGGAGCCAAGTGTAGGCAATACTTTACAAGGGCGTGTGTCTGTCTGGTTTCCTGCCCAGAATGAGGGTAGCAGTCAGTGTCTGACACAGACTCAGGGAGTGTGTGCTGAATGAATGAACAAAGACGGCTGGATGCTTATCTAGGTGTGGTTTACAACTGCCTCAAACCAGTCATAAATCGCAGTGTTGAGGATTAGAGGCTCAGTAGCTATATTAAAACGCATCTATCTGATGGAACGTAATAACATTCAATTAAAATTCAAATCACGGAGAACGATCTGATACAGAACTGCTAATGCTATATGGAGAAGTGAGGGGGCCAGGATAAAAGGTCATGTGGAGCCAGAGTTCTTAATCTGAGGCCCAAGGATCCGCCCCCCCCGCCCCCCGAGGTGCAGCAAATAGAATTCAGGAGTTCATGAACTTGGACAGGAAAAAAAAGTCACCTCATTATTTTCATTAGACTTTGATAACACTTTTTTTTTTTATTGTGCAAGCAGACCACAAACCACAGTCTTAGGTGCACTTGTAACCTGTCACTCATAAGAACCACAGATATTTTCATATATCCTTATAGTTGTCACAGATAACTGAAAATAGAGATTATGTTCATCTCTATCAAGAAATTAGGGAAATTACTGACTCTATCACTAGATCATGTTATGTAACACATATATTACTATATCACAAAAATATTAAAAAAAAATTTTGATAACCATGTTTCAATGGAATTCAACCCTTTTTCCACTCCTGATTTAACATAAGTAGCAGAAAGAAGCTTCATCTTTATGAAGGCATTATATTCAACATAGGTGTTATATTGTGTGCATTTAAAATATTATTCTGAGGAAGGAGTCATTTGAAATTATTGGAAACTGTGTATAAATGTTAATGAAATTTCTTTGGGGGGAAGAGGACAAAGATGCTATTTGATTTTTTTTCTCTTTGTGCTTCTCCATATTTTCTGTTTTCCACAATGTGCATGAATCACTTTTCAAATTATAAAAGAGGTGTTTCATAAAACACCAGTGAGGCTGCCCCAACACTCAAAGTTCCTTTGGAGTCAGCCAGACCTGGGTTAGCATCCCAGCTCTGCCCTTCTTTGCCCTTTTCCAGGGAGTCCCTCAGCTGGGTGGGTCCACTCCAGCTTCTGTTTCTTCGTCTCAGTAATGGGGCCACTTCTGCCCAACCCACCTTCGCTCTTCTCCTGGGGCGTGGGGTCGAGGGCTTGCCACCCCTCGTACCCCGGCTGCAGGTCTGGCCTGGTCATCCACGACTCCACCCAGCAGTGGAAGTTCCTGTTGGGGAAACAAAGCAGAACATGGAGCAGGACTCACACACAGACGTTCATGGTCACCTCCAACGTGCTGTTCACATGTGCCTTGTCCTAAGCTGAGCCCACCATGTCCTTCCAACACTTTGCTCTTCCTCCAGGGGTCTCAGCCAGTTATTCCTTCCTATACTGAGAGTCATCCTCAACCCCTCAACCCCTCGGTCCACGTCCCTTCCCCTCTCAGTGGTTCTGCAAGTCCGGCTGACTTGACTTCCTAATTTCTTGATTGACCCTTCTTTTCCAGCCCACAGGCTCTGCCTGGATGCAGGCTCCATCACCACCCACCTGGCCCACACCGCCCCCCACCTTACTTCTCATCTACCCCACAGTAATCAGACCACTCCTCTCCAGTCTAAAGCCTTCAGAATCAAGCCCAGACCCCCAGCCTGCAGTGCAGACTCTGGACAAGGCGTTCTCCTTTCATGTGTCCTGTGTTGATTTTCCTTCCTCTCGGCCTTGGCTCCTGCTGTTCCCGCCTCCCTGGGAGCCTCTCCAAGTCCTGTTTCCTTTTGTCCAAATACTGCTCAACTTTTAAACTTAATTCAGAGGTGACCTATTCTGAGACATCGCCCCATCTCCTCTTCAGGTGACCCTGCCTACTGGGCAACCCCTCACCAGATCATCTCGCTCTTGTCACTCTGGATCTCCCCGAACTCATTGCGGAAGTACTCGATGAGCAGGTTGCTGTTCTGGTCATGGGCTGAGTTATAGTTGGTCACGACGCGGGTGGGGATGCCAAGGCACCGCAGCACTGGGTGGAAGACATTGTGGAGAGAGTTTAGGGGGTGGGCTGGGGTCCTAGAGACATCTGCTCTGCGTGGGCCTCCACATACCCATCTGCACCCCAGAGAGCACTGTAGCCATTGTTGAGGTTGTGCCATCTCCTTGCCCAGACAATGGTGCCCACCTTGCTGATGGCCCCATGTCCCTCTCTCTCCCCTTCACCTCACAGATAACAAAAGAAGACTCTAAATGCAAATCTGACATTAACAGTCCACTGCTAAACCCTCAATGGCTCTTCACAGTCCTCAAGGTCAAGGCCAAACCTCCACTGTGGGCCTTGCCCTGAAGGATTTGGCCTTTGATCACTTCCTGCACACTTTTCTCTAGCCACACTGGCCTCTTGCACTCCTCGCTCCCACCTGCCCCAGGATGCTGGTGTATGCCCATCCCTCGGCCAGGAAGGCCACCCCGCCAGGTTTAGATTACCCCTCATCTGCATTCACAGCAAGACTAGGGATGCATCATCACTCTCAATATATGGGTATGTGAGGGATTCTTTAATTAGTCCTCTGAGGGCAGTGAGCAATCTGTCTTATGTTACAGTCCCAGAGCCCTGCAAGACCCGGCACAGACTAATTGGTCAAAGGGGATGATGGAGTGAAGTAGAAAGAGAAGGAAGAAGGGAAAGAGAAAAGGAATGACAGTTTCAGAGCGAGGAGTGAACAGTGGGGTAGGCAAATGAGGGAACAGAGGTCAGGACCTTCCGTTCCTGCCCCAGCTGCTCCTGGCTGCGTGGCCTGGGGCCAGTCCCTTCACCTCTCTGGGCCTTGTTTCATCCTCTCTGGCTCAGAGTTTCAGTGCTCTGGAGTTCCACTGTGGACCAGGAGGGCCTGCACTGTGTCGAGGTACAGTTTTCAGAGAGGCCAGAGTGACTGGGAAAGGGGCTGGTGTTGCAATGATCGGTGACAAAGAAGCAGGAGGTCAAGTGGCATCTATAGACCACAGAATCCTGCGCGAATAGTGCAGAGGGGACTTTTTCCCTTTCCTTTTTTAAATATACTTTTTATGTAAAAGGTAAAAGTAACATATTCTCAGGGTAAGATAAAGAAAGTAACATCTAAAAAAAGAAGTGAAGCAGAAAAGCCTGCTAAATACAATCTGTAGGACTTTTGTTTTACTTTTAGTTTTGATGAGGTTGAGTCTCTGAGATGGGGGAGAGGCAGGAATGTGAACTTTGCCCAGTGCCCAGCATCCATCAGGGCATAAACTTCCCCGAAGGCCCCGGATTCAGGTCAGGAGATGTGAGAGCCCCGGGAGGAGGGAGGGAGGTGCAGCTGTGACCTTCCACCTCTTGCCTGGTTCCTGTGCCCTTTGGCCAGAGTAGGGGCCAGACGCTGCTGCCCGTGGGGACAGATGGTGTTCCAGTTCCAGGCCTTGCCCCATCACGACAAGCTTCAGAGTACAGACTCCAGGCTGGAGGAGGCTTCTCCCTGCTGACCCAGGAGCAAGGCTCCACTCCTGTCCCAGGGATGGGGTCCCAGGGCGCCTCATCCTCACAGTCTAAGACCAGGAGGCTGTGCCTGAAGCAGTCCCACCTGATTCTATGCCTGGCTGTGCAGATCACCAGCTGTGTGACCTTGGCCAAGCCACTTCTCCTCTCAGCCTCTATTTCCTCCTCTAAACGGAGCTAATAATAGCAGCTTGTCGGGATGTTGTAATGATTCAGAGAGGGATGGGTGTGAGCAGTTTGGTAGAACAGAGAAGTGTGTCGCCGTGCCCGTCACTGCAAATATCCGTTCAATCACTGTTGGCCAGCTAACAGACACAGAGAAAATGTCCCAGGATCCAGCTGAGGAATCCCAGATGCCCCTGGAAACCCTGAAACCCAACCTAACCTGACTGACTGTGCTAAGTGACCTCTCCCTGGGTCCTAAGAGCTCCCTGTGACTTAGGTCAGTTACCATTGTCTCCATTTTACAGGTGAGGAAACTGAGGCCTGGAGACACCAATTCTCTTACCCAGCGATTAGAGGCAGAGCTGGGATTCAAAGGAGGCAGTCCAACTCCAGCCCCTGGGCTGATCCACTATTCAGCTCCTTGCAGAACCCCACAGCTGGGACTTCCCTGGTGGTCCAGTGGCTAAGACTCTGAGCTCCCTAAGCAGGGGGCCGGGCTTTGATCTCTGGTCAGGGAAGTAGACCCCACATGCTGCAACTAAAGAGTTCACATATCATAACTAAAGATCCTGTATGTTGCAACTAAGACCTGGTGCAGCCAAATAAATATAAATATTAAAAAAGAGAAGAAACCTCACAATTTCCGGGGCCAGATGTCCTGTTATTTGACCAAGTTTTCCCAGGCTCTGTTACACATCAGGCCTGGGAGAAGGCCACAGGAACCCTGACTCAGCCTTGGTTCCTGGAAGCCGAGGACGGTGCCAGGCCCTGCCACTTCTGTGTGGTGCTCACCAGTGCAGGCCACGGCTGCGAACACCCAGCACTGGCCGTACTTGACGCGCTGGCAGCTATCTTTCTTCCAACGCCGCAGGATGTCCACACTGCCGATCCAGAACATGGGGCTGATGCCATCCCCGTAGTTGTTGTCCCAGCGCCCCAGCAGAATGCCCTGGTCGTCGTTGCTGTTGACCTGTGACCCGCGGGGGCATCAGAGGGACCAAGTCTGGGGTTAGTGACGGCTGCACTAGGGCAGGCATGAACTTAGCACATGGTGAAAGGCAGGGGAGGGGTGTTCCAGGCTGAAGGAGCAGCAGGTGCAAAGATCCCCAGGTATGACTGATGGGGAGGTTGAAGATAGGAGCAGGGCAGGGAGAGGAAATGGAGTGGGGTCAGGGTTGTGCAGATGATGCTGGAGACGTGAATGTGTGCACGGGTGGCAGGTGGCATGATCTGAGTTTTAGAGAGACTCGTTCTGGCCCTGCCCAATGGTGTCACTGCCTCAGACTCTCAGCAGCCTGCTGCCAAGCCCTGAGCCAAGCAGGGTCTGGCCCTGCCCCCTCTGCAGCCCACCTGCAATGCTGCCCCCCACCCTCACTGCCTTCCCTTTGCTCTCCACTCCAGTCACCCTGGCCTCCTTTCTGCTCCTTAAATCTCCAGTCGTCCCTCCTCGGGGAACCTGTGCACAAGTGGTCCCCTCTGCCTGGGATGCTCTTCTCCTCCTGGTTACATCAGCTCCAGAATCATCACTTAGGGAAGTCCCCCAGTTCTCCACTAGGGTTGCACCCTGCGGTCAGACACTGTCACACGTCTGGCCCCTTTGAGAGTGCATTGCAACATGACTGGGCATTCACATGATCCTGTGGTTAACTCCCGTCTTCTCCCACACTCCCTAGAACAGAGGCTCTAGGAAGTAAGACCATTCATGCCTTCCACCTGCTTTTCCCCGGTGCCTGGGACATGGGTAGCATTTGATAAATACTTGCTGGATGAGTGAATTGCTTTGCGGGACCACATGGCCTTACCCTCATTTTGTCTGTCCAAATACAAGGTCTCCTGGCTGAGACTTACCCATCTCTCAGGTCCCCACACCATGACAGCCTGGGGCCTGATAATGGGTCTCCATTATCACCTGAGACAGGCCTGCGCTCACTCACCATGGCGCTCACCACCCTGCCCACATAGACTGGACTACTGCGGCGGGAGCAGTCTCGGCCAGCGTTCTTCAGGAACTTGGGGTTGATGTCCAGGAGCATCAGGCAGATGTCCAGGATCCCATCTTCAAACTGTGTCAGAGGAAAGAAGGGGAGGATGAGGGAGCTGAGAACTCACCTCCTCCAGGAAGCCTGCCTTGAAGTCCAGCGGCTGTAGGAACCCCCCTGCTCTGTCTCACACATCACACCTGGAGGCTGGGGTTGGGTCTGTCATGTTGCTGTGGTGCCAGCTTTCCTGGCCCAGGAAAGGGAGTGGGTGGAATGGGACAATGACTGAGTGTATGAGAAAGGGGATGGGGTGTGCCTGCATCCAGACTTGGCGGGATAGGGGGGCAGGGGGAGGTGGGGCGGGGTCCTGGGAACTTGGAGTGGAAGGAAAGCCCAGAGTCCCTGGAGCTTGACTGTCCTCCCTGCCCCCACAGCCAAACCTTCACTTCCCTAAAGCCTGACTCATCCCAAAGAGCTGATAAATATCCCTCCTCCCCCACCCCCACACACTGCTCTGTTTGGAACCAAAGTCTAAATTGTAAATTTATGTAAATCTAATCTCATCACTCTGGTTTCCACTGCACCCAGAGTAAGACGGAGACTTCTCCCTGTGACCTACAAGGCGCTCCGTGATCGGTGTCCCACCCCATCTTAACCTCACCTCTCTCCACTCCCACCCACACTCAGTCTGCCCCAGTGCTCTTGCACATGCCGTTTCCTTTGCTCGGAGTGTTCTCTCTGCCCCTCTCTATGACTCACACCTTCTCATCCCTGCAGCTCAGGTGCCGTCTTTATCAAAATCTCTCCTTGTCACCATCCATCAGACCACTATGGTCACATTCAAAGACTTGTCCATCTACTCCCTGCTCTCTGTGTCTGCGGCCTTGTCCCAAACCAAGCCTTATCACAGGCCTCCCTCCATGACTCAGAGCAGCCCTCCCTGGCTTGACCCATTCATTCTTCCGCTCCCTATGGCCATGGGCCTGACATTCAGGGCTGTTCACAGCTTGAATACTGTGGACTTCTCCCGCATCATCTCCTGGGGCCCCGACTCACACAAGTGCTCCCCAAGCTACAGGACACTTCTTAGGCACAACATAGCTTCCCATCTCTGTGCTTCTGCTCATGCTATTTCCTAGAACACTGCACATCAATATGTTAAAAATGTATTTTAATGCAATTTTTTCTGGCAATTTAGACATATAATTCGAGATTGAGAACCACTAATTTAGACAGTGGTTTAAAGCCCCTCTCAGCACATGCCTAGCACAGAGTCAGTGTTCTCTAAGTGCTGCCCATTATTTTGATATATGGCCTCGAATGGCTCCCTTCTCCCTCCTGGAGCACCTGCCAGCCCCACAGCTCCTAAAGGGTATCTGACTCTTTCCCACCTTGAATCCAGAGCTGCTGCTCCCACAGTGCACAGGGCCATCCTTTGCTGTGTGACCTCCGGCCAGGCCTGGGCCCTCTCTGAGCCTCCAGCCATTTCAGGGCCCTTGAATCTTTGACAGCATGGGGTGGGTGATTCTGAGACCTTGCTTACACTCTCTGATTTTGTCTCAGACCCAGGGCCCAGCTCACAGCAAGCCAGAGATGGTTTGGAGGGGCAGGGTGTGGCCCTACCTGCCCAAAATTCCAAGGTATGTTCTTGATGAACTTGGCTGAGCCCTGGTAGATGAAGCCTTGCTGGGTAAGGACGTACTCTCGCCTCTCCTCATCTGAGTCCAGGTACACAGCATCCGCTGTGGGTAAAAAGGAAAAGGCTTCAACTCAGCGTCCAGCAAAGCCCAGCTTCCCCACAGACCTGGCAGCCAAGGTGCCAACTCTTCAGGGCCAAGGCAACTCCCCAGAGGCCATTCTCTCTTTTAATCAGAAAAACTAATCATTAATTAATAATCTCATATCAGTAAGATAAAGTAATGTCAGTTGGTGATAATAATGACTGTCTTTTATCCAACACTTGCCACGTGCCAGGACCTCTGATAAAGGTAATGACATAAGTTAACTTGTTTAACCTTCACCAAAGCCTCACGTGGAAGGCATCCTTGGAAGCCCCATTTTACAGATGGCAAAACTGAGACTCAAGAATATTTTATGGATGGGAAAATGACACCAGCACAAGAGACAGAGGAGCACTGACTGGAGCCAGTAGGCAGGAGTCCCCTAGCTTTGAGTATCCTTTGCTGTATGACTCTGGGCAGGTCACCTCTCCTGCCACCTGACTGTTTCCTGAGGGTCAAATGTTTGATCACAGAACTGAAAGGCGCTTTGCAAGCTAACGGCCTGAGGCAGTGTGAGGAAGGAGCCTGATTCAGAGAAAGTCAAGACAAGGTCACTGCAGCTCAGAGGAAGCAGATCTGTCCAGCTTGGGGTTCAGGCAGCATCTGAAGGTTGCCTTGATGACATTCCAAGCAGAAGACTAGAGAGATGAGTGGTGCAACTGTTGGAAAATGGATGATACTTAGTTCCCTGTGTCTAGTGACGAAGGAAGAGGGCCTGAGGAAGTGGGGCCAGCTGGCAGAGGGCAAAGGTTAGTCCGACATTTCCAATTCCCACTCACAAATGGAGAAATTAAGGCTGGGAAGGGGAAATCCATAGCCATGGTATGGCTTTGATCAGTCCTAGGCATTTTTGCCTTCACGGGCTCCTTCCTCCATTAAAGAAAATTTTTTTGTAATATATTTTTTGACTGCATGGGTATAACGCTGGATCTTCCCAACCCAGGGATTGAACCCAGGTCTCCTGCACTGGCAGGAGGATTCTTTGTCTTCTGAGCCACCAGGGAAGCCCAAATATATTAATATTATGTGTTCAAACATATTCTCTGGCCTGAACCTTTTTTTCTTGGTCTTCTGATTTTAAAAGAAACGAACACATTTTCATGGGTCCCTAAGAGTATGGTGGGCCCAGGCAGCGTGCCTACTGAAATCAGCCTGGGGAAATGTGTCCAACACCTGGGGAAGCGGCTGCCCGGCCCCTCAGAGCCCTGGGCCCCTCTACAGCAACAAGCAGGCAGCCCCTGCCTGCACTGCTTGGAGGAAAACAAATGAGAAAGTGGCCAAGCATCTTATGCATCCTGCTGGGAGGCTCGGGCAATTGTGCAATGAACACCAGTCTTCAGATAAATGAGCTATGTGGCTGTAAATCAGCTGGTGGTGTGGGAGAAAGAATCTGAGAGAAAGAAAAGCCCACGATATTTCTCCATCCAGTGGGAGGGTCGCCACATGTTGAACTGTCCCCACCTCAGCCCAGGAGGCTGGGACTATGATGTCCCCACTCAGGTCTCTGGCTGGTAAAGAGCCAGGTCTTAGGGATGCTTACTTGGGATCCTGATCATGCTGAAACTCAGGGACCGGAGGCCCCCAGGTCATGGGGAGATGCTGCCCTCTCCCCCAAGGGAGAGGAGAGCAGTTTCCTCCCTTAGCGCCCCCGACCCCCACTGAGCCTAACTTCCTGCCTCCACATCTCCAGCTCCCACCCTGGGATGTTGGTCCCTTTAGTCATTGTGCTGCTTGGCTGGCTGCCACCCCATCTCTCTGGGCAGGGAAGAGGCAAGGCCACAGGGAGGGGTCATCCCCCAGAACCTCACTGCCCGTTCCTTGAACTCTGAAACCCCACAGTGATGGGGTTGGGGAGGGGCACTGCCAAGTTCCTGCCCCAAGGGCAGGATCGCCAACTACCTGTAAGTTCATACTGATTAAAATCAAAATGAGCGGACAGTGGGACCAGCAAGGCCATTTCTGTCCTGAGAAACCACTCAGTGTGGCCACAGGGCATGTGAGCAAGGACACTCCTCCCTGTGATAAGCCATAGGGAACCAACTCATGTCTGTGGATGGGAGCCAGATGGCAAGAGCCGGGGTACTTGCAGCTCTTAAAAAGGATGAACAGTGACTTTCCTGGTGGTGCAGTGGCTAAGACTCCAGACTGCCAATGCAAGGGACCCAGGTTCAATCCCTGTTCGGGAAACAAGATCCTACATGCCACGACTAAGAGTTTGCGTGGCACAACTTAAAATTCTGCATGCCAAGACAAAGACTGAAGATCCTGCAGGCCACCACTAAGACCTGGTGCAGCCAAATAAATAAACAAAACAAAAACGAAACAACAACAAGCGATGAGCAGATATATGCAAACTGATGTGGGAAGAGCCTCAAGATGGTAGAGGGAGAAAAAAAAATCCCAAATTGTAGGTTGTATCCGATGGGATTCTTTAGTGTTTAAGCCAGGAAATCCATAATGCAATGATGTCTTCTACAACATGATCAATATAATGAACACTGCTATATGTTACATATGAATGTTCTTAAGAGAATAAATCCTGAGTTCTTATCACAAGGAAAATATTTCTTGCTTTAACTTTGTATGCATAAGAGATGATGGATGTTCACTAAATGTATTGTGATAATCATTTCATGATGCATGTAAGTCAAATCATTATGCCGTATACCTTAAGCTATACAGTGTTGTAGGTCAATTATATCTCAATAAAACTGGAAGAAATAAAAAATTCAGCGATGTCTCCAGACACATACACTTGAATCTAAGGAGATAAGCCCTCCAGAGACAGCTAATAATGGTGTTTCCTAAGTAGGGGAGTGAAGGGTGGGGGCCTATCTTTCTGTAGTGCTTGAAACTTTTATAAAGAGGGTGGTCTCATATCTAACTGTTATAATTAAAAATAAAAGCCAGGGCTTCCCTGGTGGCTCAGTGGTAAAGAATCCACCTGCCAATTCAGGAGACAGGGGTTTGATCCCTGATCTGGGACAATCCCACATGCCAGGGAGCAACTAAGCCCGTGCACCACAACTACTGAGCCGGTGGTCTAGAGCCCAGGAACCATAACTGCTGAAGCCAGCGAGCCTGGAGCCCGTGCTCCACAAGAAGAGATGCCACCTCAGCGAAAAGCCCACGCTTTGAATGGAAAGTAGCCCCCGCTACGAATGGAACCCCCACTCGCCACCACTAGAGAAAAGCCTGTGCAACAAGGAAGACCCAGCACAGCCAAAATGAAATGAAAACAAGAAAGAACAGCCAAAGTATATAAAAGAGAAAATAAAAAATCTTTCTGTGCAAAGAAAATGCCCCCAAATGGAGAAGAAAAATAAATAAATAAATAAAGCAGTGGCCCAGTAGGAGGCTGGTGGTCTGGAGGTCTGGTCTGGCCCAGTAGGAGGCCGGAATTTCTGCTCTGGGCCCAGGCTTCAAGGAGGGAAGTCCCTCACTAGGCTGGGCCTGCGCACATGGCCCCTCTCGATGCCTGGCTAGGTATGAGCGGCAGCAGTGTGTTAGGTGGGTCCATGGACTCTTTGCGACCCCCTCCTCTTTCCTGCTCCAGACAGACTCAGCTCTGTTCCTGCCTCTCTGGTTTTGTCTGGCATTGGCCAATTTACTTCTTGAAGGAGCTGCCAAAAGCCACTTATCTCTAAGCCTCAGTTTCCTGTCTGTAAAATGAGGATGCTAATTTCTGCCCTTGGGGGCTGTTGAGAGCAATCTTTAAAAGAGTGCATAAAGGGGCCTCCCTGGTGGCTCAGTGGGAAAGGTCCGGGAAAAACCCACCTGCCAGAACCGACCAAGCCTGCACTCTGTAGAGTCTGAGAGCTGCAACTATGGGGCCCCCGCGCTGCAGTGAAGCAACCACTGAAGCCCGCACACCTAGAACCTGTGCTTCAAGCCACTGCAGTGAGAAGGCACCCCAACAAAGGGCAGCCCCTGCTCACTGCCACTAGAGAAACCAGCCTCACAGCAACAAGGACCCGACACAGCCAAAAATAAATAAATAAAATTATATTTTAAAAGTAGAAATCAAAAGAAGTTTTTTTTTAAAAAAAATGGTGATAGTGATCATTTATTTTAAATAAAAAAGAGTGTATAAGGAGCACTTAAGTGGCCAAACTGCTCCTGCCCACCTCTACTGGGTACCCCATCCCTCCATCTCCCTGCTTCCCTTCCCCAAGTCAATCTGGTGAGATTTAAAACAGAACCCCACAAAATAGAACCAGGTGTGAGGCCATGGCCCTGGGCCTCCACTGGACAGTCCTTTCCTGGATGGGTTTCTGAACCCAGGCCACCTCCAGGCTCAGCTCACAGTGCCAGGGCCTCAGACACAAGGTGGAATCCCTTTGTAGCTTTGTGCTGTGCTTAGTTGCTCAGTTGTGTCTGAGTCTTTGCAACCCCATGATTGTAGCCCATCAGGTTCCTCTGTCCGTGGAATTTTCCAGGCAAGAGTACTGGAATGGGTTGCGGTGTCTTCCTCCAGGGGATCTTCCCAACCCATGGATCGAACCCAGGTCTCCTGCATTGCAGGTGGATTCTTTACCATCTGAGCCACCAGAGAAGCTCAAGAGTACTGGCGGGTAGCCTATCCCTTCTCCAGGGGATCTTCTCAACTCAGAAATTGAACTGTGGTCTCCCGCTTTGCAGGTGGATTCTTTACCCTCTGAGTTACCAGGGAAGCCCTGGTAGCTGTGTAGACTAGGGCAAGTTATTTTGCTTCTGCGAGCCTGTCCCCACCTCTGTAAATGGGAATAATGAAAGTTCTGACATCATGAAGTTTCAGGAGGCTAGCGCTCTTAGCTGTACTGAGTGAGCCTCACTCAGTCCACCTGGATGTCTCTGTTGCCCCATTTTCTGCCCGCCCAATGCCCCCGCCCCCAAATGGTTCCCATGGGTGCCCATCTCCCCATCCTGCCCGTGGACAGAGTGCAGCTCACCTGGACACCAGCTGTTGAAGAGCAGGGTGAAGTGACCCAGCAGGAAACTGGAGCCCTGGTAGCCGGTGGAGGCCTCCAAGCTGAGGCGGTAATGCCCAATGGGGGCATTGGCCGGGGTGCTGAGCTGCAGCGAGAGGGTGCTGTCTTGCTGGTCCACTGCCACTGCCGCCCAGGCCCCCTCCTCCACAGCATCGGACAGCCTGAAGAGGGACTTGGTCCCGGCCTCCTCGCTGGGGTCTGGGCCTGCAGAGGGAGAAAGCAGGGGGCCATGAGCTGGGGATGGTGAGGGAGGGTGAGCACCAAGCCTGGCAGGAGCAGAGCACACGCCTGGGGGGTGCCCTGGGCCTGGGTGTGAGGCCCAGTTCTGCAGCTAATCATTGAAGGAACTTGGAGGAGTGGTTTTATCTCTCGGAGCCTTGGCTTCTTCATCTGGGGATTGGACTCCAAAATGTACAGGCTGGTCTTGTGGGAATGCACGAAAAGTGGCAGGCACACAGCACGTCCTTAGTCTCCTGGGAGAGGGCACAGCGTGGCCTGGGACAGGGTCACAGTGACACTGTTCTGGACTGGTGTGACTTTGAGCAAGAACATCCTTCTCTCTGAGCTCAGTTTGCTCATCTGTAAAATGGACAGGAACGAGGCAAGGTACTCGCCAACAGTCCTCCTTTCCCACTTAAATCCTTTACCTCCTGCTTTCTCTTTCAGAAAAAGAAGCCCAGACTCTGAGTAAAATGGGACCTTGGTCCTCTGACGTGGCCAGTGGGGCCTGTCTGAGAGTCTGCTTGCTCCTGGCTAGCAGAGGGTGCTGGCCATTGTAGATCTCCCCAAGGCCCCCTCCACCTCTTGGCCTCTGTATCTCCACAGGCAACTCTGAAGAGCCAGAACCATCCCTCACCTTCCTACAGCCTCTGACACTTTACCAAGCACACTTGGCACTTCCCAATTCCCCTGAGACCCCTCGTACAGGTGGAAAAACAGGCTCAGAGAGAAGGGCTCTTCCAAGAATGTTCCAGGGGTCTGTGGCAAAGTCAGCATTTGGGCCCAGATCTCCAGGCCCTGGGGTCCCCACGTTGTCTCTCATTCCCAAAGGGGAGGTTTCCCTAGTTGTAGGGCATAATGTCTCAGTGTGGTGAGTGCCTCCCTCCAACGGGCTCTTTTTCTGGGGGAGGGCAGGGCCCAGATTTTGCAGGCAGGTCTGAGTCATAAAGAGGGTGAGGGGGGCTGGTCATCCTCTCTGGATTTGGGTGGTGGAGAGAAGAAACAGAACTTTCTCTGCCTGGTTGGGCAGCTACCCAGGAGGGTTTCTGTTTATTCTTCCATCTCCCTCCTTGCCACTCTGCCCACCCACTGCTGACGGTATAGAGGCCTGCTCAGTAAGGGGCTACCTGCCAGCCCCGCCCACACTCGAGCCCAAATATAACCATGAACTAACAGGCATGATGTCGGCCTCTGGGGCCCTGAGTGCCAGGAGCCAGCTGTAAGCCTTTAAACACTCCCTGTCTTCCAGAGTTAGTATTTAGGGGAGGAATCGAACAGCACTGGGGCCCGAGAGCCAGCCTGAGTCTGGTTCCCTCACTGAGACCTGGAGTGCTGTGTGACCTCAGCTAAGTCATGAGACCTCTCTGATCTGCAATTTTTTCATCAAAGACAAAAACAGGCTTAGACTACATTCCCAGAAAGGTTTGATTCCAGGTCTGAAACTGACTCTGTGTCCTTGGACAAGCTGTTTAGCTTCCCAGTTTCCTCATGGGGAAAATGGGGTCAGTTGCAGTACCTCCTGAAAAGGTCATCATGAGGCTTAAAGAAGCTGAGGCTTGTAAAGCACATTACAAGGTGCCTGGCACACAGTAAGTGCTCATAAGTAATAGTTGGTTATTTATTACTGTCACTATCACCTTCTAAATGCTGTTGAGAGAAATTGGTGAGAGTTCATAGAAAGCATTTAAAGCAGTGACTAGCACATAGTAATTATGCAGTAAGCATGAGCTATCGTCAATGTCATCCAACAAGACCATTACAAATCAGAGTTCTCATGCCAAATAACAGATTTTGAGACTAGAGTGGAATGCAATAATTGCCTAATTCAATTGCATCACTTCACAGATATGGAAACTGGGGCTGAGAGTGATAAAGTTGGGGTGACCATACACCCTAGTTTTCCCAGGGTAGTCCCATTTTATGCTTCTTGTTGTTGTTTAGGGTTGTTTAGTTGGTAAGTCTTTTGTAACCCCATGGACTGTAGCCTGCCAGGCTCCTCTGTCCATGGGATTTCCCAGGCAAGAATACTGGAGTGGGTTGCCATTTGCTTCTCCAGGGGATCTTCCTGACCCAGGGATTGAACCTGTATCCCCTGCGTTGTAGGCAGACTCTTTATCACTGAGTCACCAGGGAAACCCTTCCATGCCTGTGGTCCCAGCATAATTCTTTCACTCACAATCTTTTCATTCTCAGAGACTCTGTTGGGATGATCAGTGTTCTGGTTTCCACAGTAACAGGCTGGGCTGGGTCCAGTCACTGTCACCACTGACACACCACCCTTGGGGACCGGCCAGGAAACACTTGCTCTCTGTCCTGTGGCAGGCTTGTACACACACACGCACACACACACACACACACCCCTTTCTTCTGAGGGGTCTTGGAGGATGGGATGAAGATGCGCTGCCCCCCAACCCCACCATTGTTCATGTAAGCTGGCTTAGAAAATTCCTTGGCTGCAGTTCCATGCGGTACTCTTTGTGGAGCCAGAGGCTCCACAGAGACCCCACTGGGCATAAATGACCCTGGAGACCTGAGGGGTCCTGGCCTCTATCCTGACCACAGCAGTGAGGGGCTGGGTGGAGTGGATGAGGGGAAGCTTCCAGAGTCAAGCCTGCTGTTAGCCTCATAAGGGCTCTTTTCTTTGTTCCAGGCTGACCTCACTGTCAGCCCTCCACCCTCAAACCCTGGCCTCCCTTGTGGGGGACGTAGAGCTTTAGTCTGTAACAAGGATGGCGCTTGTCTGCTGTGGTCTGTACCCCACAACAGGCCTGTCCGGCCTTGAAGTGTCAGGGTAAGACGCACAGCATCTGGGCATGGGTGGCATCAGGCCACACACTCCATTTGCTGGGTGACCTTCACCAGCTCTCTCCCCTCTCTGGCCCTCAGTTTCCCTAAAGAGATAGGAGAAGTGGATCACAGGCTAGAATGTTCTAACACCAAAGCAGGGTGCCTGGGCCAGGCTCGGCCAGAGGCTGACCCAAGCCAAGCCTTGAGGCGGGAAGCCTGGCTTCCTGGCATTGTCCTTCAGCTTCTTCAGCCCATGGGAGGGTCTTGGTAGCTCAGACAGGGAAGTCAGGAGCACCCAGAGATACTGTGCCTCCTATGGCTGCCCTGGGGCTGCGGAAATTAGCAGGGCAGGTTGGTGATGGCTTGAGATAAGTTGGCAGAGACCGGAGAACAGAGATTAGTTGCTAGGGTAAGAAGGTCACCTGCCTGCCTCCCACTGTGGTCCCAATCCTGAACTAGAGGCCTCATTACATAGCACCAGGCTGCCTAGACAAAAGGAAAACAAAGAAGAAGAAATCAGATACCTTGAGAGTGAAAGAAGGGGTAAAAAAGGTGAGAAATTCCCATACCAGCAGTTCAACAACCATCTGTTTCACAGAAGAATAAACCAAGGCTGGCAGGCCCTTGTGATAAACAAGTAGATGTCTCTGCTCTCAGATCACAGCAACAAAAAGCCTCAACTCTGGGGTCAGGGTTTGAATCCTGCTGTGTGACCTGGGCAAGTAAATTGACCTTTCTGAGCCTTGGTGTTCCCATCTGTAAAATGGGGGCTAGTTACGCATTCAGAACAGAAGGATTCTGGATAAGTATACTTACACCACAGATGTGATTTTCCCCAACTGAAGCCTGACTCTTCTCAGGGTACCACTCCCAGCCCTTAAGTTCCATAGATTCAGGATTCCACTTTACAGCAGGGGAAACTGAGACTGGAAAGATTGGAAACTTGCCAGCAGGCCCTCAGGTCTATAGGAAAAAACCCCAAGGCTGCTGGGTGTGAGTATGTGTGTGGGGGGATGCCCCTGGTTACTAGGTGTGTCCCTGCCAGAAGGGAAAGGGGAGGGAGGAAAGGGATGGAGGGGATATCCGTGGCGGGTCTGCAGGCACTGTGATAAGCTTTATCAAACGGCTTCCCAGGTAATGCAAGCCTCAGCCTGCTTTCTCTCTGGCCTCAGAGACCTCAGAAAGAGCTAGAGCTGGCCTTTCCCACCCTCAGGGCAGAGTCCCAGCCAGGTGGCCCCTCGCTGACCTCAAGGGAGTGGTTCCCACCAGAAGCCAAACCCAATGGCATTTAAGGTCATTTTCTGGGTATGGCAAACAAAGATGACTGGGCATTGGGTATCTGGAGATGGGGCTGCTGGGGCCTCAATGTCCCTTCACCCATCACTAGAGTCCCTGGAGCAAGATCAGCAACTGCTGTGAACATTTTTGGGGACTCCCTCACGTCAGGCTCTTTTTACCTAAGGACCTTCTATTAGGAGTGCTCTAGCTCAGAGAGGCTAAGTAATTTGCCCTACATCACACGTGGGCAGGCAGTCTGGTCCACACCAGAATCCAAGTCTGTGAGTCTGAGGCAGCCTCCTGATGCTTAGAGAAAGAACTATGGGAACACAAAACTGCCCACTCAAAGAGCTAGAGAAAGCTGGGTTCTCTCCACCACCCAGATCCTCTTTGGGTCTGATCCCAGAGGCTTGGTCAGGTTGTGTGGGTTTGGAGAAGAAGCTGTTGGTAATTGGAAAATTGTTTGGATGTGGGAAAAGACAGGCAGGATCTCAATGGACCTGTGTGCTAGCAAAAGCCCCCCACCCAACCCTGGTGATAACAGGTCGTCAGGAAGCCAAGCATATCCAGAATCACAGACTTGTCTATAAGGCTGAGTGGCATGAGATGACATCTCTCCACTCTTTCGGCCTTAGTTCCCTCATCTGTAAAATGGGGCAGTGACTGCTGGGAATTTCTCAGGGGAATTCCTGAGACTTTCTCAGAAATTTCCTCCCAGGAGGAGGAATGGTGTCACCTTTCCCATGGTCTGTCAGGGGATAATGAAATCACAGAACGGGGAGAGGTGGCGGGTAGTACTCACCAGTCACGGCACAGAAGGTGAGGCTGTCCACGCTGGCCTCATAGTTTCGGCCCTCGAAGTGCAGAGTCAGCCAGAAGGGCTGGCCCCGCCGCACCACCAGCCTCTCCCTGCACAGGTCGGCTGTGTGGTGGTCACGGCCATTGGCCTCCAGCTCCAGGTCACATCTCTCCAGGACCAGCTCTGTGGAGACAGTGAGGGGTTTGAGCCAAGGTTCCATCTCACAGCCAGCTGTGTGCCCCAGGCTCCCTGGACATGGGGCGTTCAGCGCCCTCCCAACCCTCAACTGCCCTGTCATGCAGAAGTTAACTGGGCCTAAATCTCTCCAACTCTTTTTTCTTTGGCCATGCCACACTGCTTGTGGGATCTTAGTTCCCTGCCTTGGGATCGAACCCAGGCCTGCTGCAGTGGAAGCTCAGGATTCTAACCACTGGACAACCAGGGAAATCCTCCCCAGCTCTTGATCATAGGTTGTACACACTGGGGCAGGTGGGAAAGGCTCTGTCACCTCCTGGCCATGGCCCTCAGACAACTCAGCTCTTCTGGGCCTCACTTCCCCCACCTGAGTCTACAGTGAGAGACAGAAGGACCCAGGGTGGCTGTGAGGCATTTAGCCCAGTGCCTGGCACATAATAAAACACCTCCTAAACACAGGCAAGTCTATTGTGACTGGAGGGTTCTTTTGGTAAAAAGTGGGGTGGTATTTGGTATTGGTTAGTTACACTTTGCCTTTTAGGTTTAATTTTCTATTTCCAGGAAATACAGAGGACTGAGGAACTCATTAACTTTAGGACCAGGACAAGCATGCGTGCTCAGTCGCTTCAGTTGTGTCCAACTCTGCAATCCTATGGACTATAGCCTGCCAGGCTCCTCTGTCCATGCGATTTGCCAGGTAAGAATACTAGAGTGGGTTGCCATGCCCTCCTCCAGGGCATCTTCCTGCCCCAGGGATCGAACCTATGTCTCCTACATTGCAGGTGGATTGTTCATCCACTGAATCACCTGGGAAGTCCCAGGACCTGCACTCGATCAACAAAATTCATACTCTGGGAAACTACAAGCAAAGTATTTGGTTTCTTTAACCAATAAATTGCAAAAAAGAAAGAAAGATAGAAAAAAGACAAGAAAAAAAAGTTGGAAGGGATAACCTATAGACTAAAAGAAACCTAAGGCACATTATAACCCACTGTGCTGTATGACCCTTACTTGGATTTTGACTTTAAAAACTACTTATCACATGCAATTGGAAATTTGAACACTGATAGAAAATGTGATATTAAAGAATTTTTAATTTGTTCATGTCTAAAAAGGAGTCCTTATTCATTGGAGAGAAATATTGAAATATGAACGATGTGATGTAATGGGAAGTGAAGTGAAAGTGAAAGCTGCTCAGCCATGCCCGACTCTTTGCGACCCCATGGACTATAGTCCATGGAATTCTCCAGGCCAGAATACTGGAGTGGGTAGCCTTTCCCTTCTCCAGGGGATCTTCCCAACCCAGGGATCAAACCCAGGTCTCCCACATTGCAGGCGGATTCTTTACCAGCTGAGTCACAAGGGAAACCTGATGTATGGGATTGCTTTCAAATAATGGAGGAGGAAGCGAAGAGGGGGCAGGAAGCAGCAGTAGCTATAAGTTGGTGGTGGTTGAGACTGGATGATAAGAATATAGGCATTTATTATAATACTCGCTCTACTTTTATATGTGTTCAATATTCTCTATAATAAAATTTCTTTTTTAAAGACAAGAGTTTGAGAGTCTTCAGGACCTAGGTTTCAGTTTGGATGTACTGCTGTGTAATCCTTGGCAGGTGTCTCTCCCTCTCTGTGCCTCCTTTTCTCAAGATTCAAGGGCTTACCCCAGGGCAAAAGTTTGATGTGTGAAAGTTCTCTTTATAATTTCTGAAGGAGCTGAAGACCAAAGTAGGGATGGGGTGACAGGACAGTGAGGGGCTAAGGAAAGCACAAGTCTCATAACCTTGGCAAGCTCAATCTGACATAATCAAGGTCAAGATTAGGGGGACAGTAGGGTAGGAGGAGTGGGCAAGGCAGGACTCCCAGAACTATGGGGCCCTTGAGAGTAAGTGCTCCCATTGAAGCCCAGAGGCAGGGACTGGCCAAAGTCACCCGGCAAGTGAGTCCTCCCATGGGGTCATCCACACAGTTCTCCCTCCTGCCACTGAACATCCTCTAAATGAGGTGCAAACAAATTGCCCAGTGACTGCCAAGGACTTTGACATGGGTTATCGCCACTTAAACTCACAACTACCCACTTCAGTTCAGTTCAGTTGCTCAGTCATGTCTAATTCTTTTCGACCCCATGGACTGCAGCACGCCAGGCTTCCCTGTCCATCACCAACTCCCGGAGCTTACTCAAAGTCATGTCCATAGCATCGGTGATGCCATCCAACCATCTCATCCTCTGTCATCCCCTTCTCCTCCCACCTTCAGTCTTTCCCAGCATCAGGGTCTTTTCCAACAAGTTGGTTCTTCACATCAGACACAGCTACTATCACTATCTTCACTTTGTAGGGATACTATGCAGCCCCAGGTCTCATGGCAAGTACAAGACCAAGCTTGGGGATTTGAATCCAGAATCCAGGGCTGTAGAGTCTGAAGTCCGGCCCCAGTAACCACCTCAGTCACAGCTTAGGATCTGTTGTCCATCCCCTGCCCACATCCTGAGTTGTTTCACACCTGGGAGGAAACCTGGGAGGAAGCTGAGGCCCCTGTGATCACAGCAGGAGAGACCTCCGCTAGCCACAAGGAAGAACTTCCTGCTGGCCTGCTGGGGTGAAGACGGAAAACGGCAACACCAGAGAGCTGACAAAGCAAAGAGGCTCAGGATGCTGAGTCCAGCAGCATTGGTGCAGGCGTGTCCCCCATCGTAGAGATCTCACCTCTGAAATTTGTTGTTTCCATGGGAGACCTTAAAGAGATGGTCAGACCCTGGTCTGGGGCAAATGGGGCGCTGTCTCACGTGATTGTGTGAAGGATTCCCAGAAATTACGCCCAGCTCTAGAGGTATAGAAACACCAGGGTCTAAGATCATAGGATTTCTGTACCAGGAAAGGACCTAAGGTCTTCCAGGCTACCGGGACCCCTGTAGGAAGTGGCCACTCTGGCAATGGGGCAGGGGGCTCATCATAACCGGCCACTCCAGGTCCCCCAGCCCTACTGAGCCCCACTCTTGGGGACAGGGATGGGAAACTGCATGGGACACAAGTGGCTGCCGAGCTGGCCTTCAATCACATGTGCTTGGAAGCTGGGTCCCAGAGAGGGACAAAGGTGGCCCGAGAACACACAGCCGGTCAGGCACGTCCATGGTTGCTCCCACTCATTCCTGCTCCCTCTGCCCCGTGTGCCCCTCCAATGTCCCCTCTGCCCACCTTCCTTCCTGGGGGCTGCGGTGATGCCAAGGCCACCTCCAAATGGACCTGACCCAAGAGTCAGCCAGAGTGCTGAGTACAGCACCATTAGTGCAGGCGGGTATTCCACTGTAGAAATCTCGCCTCTGAAATGGTGTGTGTGTGTGCGTGGAGGGGGACAGGTAGGAAATGAATTGAGCCCTTTCTCGACTCCTCTCCTGACAGATGTACCAGTGGCTGCTATTACTATCCGTGCTTTACAGGATGGAAAACCGAGACTCAACCAGTGGCCAAGGACAGGAGATGCAGGACTTGGAGGCAGGGAGGGACCTGCGGGAGCAAGCCTGCTCTCAGGCCTCTCCTCCACGGGATGCCAGGAGCTCCTCTCCATCCGCTGAGACCAAGGAGACAGCCAGGCTTGGCTTACACACCATGAGGGACTAACCAAAGCTCAGTCCCTAAGGCCCTGTCAGCACCCTCTGCACAGCCTTGTGCCCAGCACGCAGCAGGGAGCCAGGTTCCACTAACTGACTAAGGACAACTGACAATGGTCCGCGAACAAGGTACCTTACAGTTTATAACACGCCTTCGTGGTCCATTGCCTCATCTGATCCAGGGAGGCAGGGGTTAATGAATATTCCCTGGGGATGGGGAAACTGAAGTCCCAAGCAGCGCCAGAACTGGGGGCCAGGCACCTCTCATCCAGCCCAGCCCTCCAGCTTGTGGTCCAAATCGAGGGCTTAGGGATTGAGCCCAGCCCGGTCCTGACCCCCACTGCACCAGTGCGACCACCGAGACTAGGGAGAGATGGCTGGCCTCTGGGCCTCGGGGCCCCTGCCCGGCGGCAGCACCCCTGACTCTGATACTCACCCTCGGCCATGGTCAGGTGGCAGCTGTGCTCCTCGGACTGGTGGCAGGACACTCCAAGAGCAGACCCCTGGCGGCGGGCAATGCAGAGGCTGAGGGCGAAGTGAACTTATAGCCCGCTTAGGGGCGGGCTGGGGGCGGGGCCGCGCGGGAAGGCGGGTTCTGATGAGGCCGGCTTTGCCCCGTCTGGGCCCACGCGCTTTCCACCAGCCGGCAGGGGCGCCCCGGGAGGCAGGAGCCCAGGGAGAACGGGAGAGGGCTGGGCAAGGGCGCCCTCTGGGGAAGCAGACAGAGCGCAGGGCTGGCACAACAGCCACAGGGACACACAGGCCAGGATACTCAGACACGCCTGGATACAGAGTCAGATCTTGAGTGAGAGAGATACCTGGATGCAGAAACGCACAGAGACAGACACACGGTTGCATTGGGACACACAGGCGTACGTGGATACACAGACATGGACCCACAGTCAGGTCAGACCCGGGATCAAGAAGACACACACATCCTCAGATATAGACTCATGGAGACCTAGGGATGTGGACACACAGACAGACAGACAGATCCAACAGATGAACCTGGACATACACACCTGGTGATGTGGACTTAAAATCAGTGACATGCCTGTACAGAGATACAGCCAGACATACTTGGACAGGTACCCACTGGGAACCACACAGAAATAAGCAGGTGTCCGGAGGCACCCAGCTCCCAGACACACACAGACAACACACTGTCAGAGGTGGACACAAAATCAGATCGGGGCACCTAGAGACACACAAAGGTGCAGATCCTGGGAGCGGGACACACACACAGACACGGCTTCACATACAGACATGCAGACACACCCGCAAAGACAGACATGCCACACCTGTCTCTATAGCAAAACCCAGACATCCCTCCAGCTCATCTGTTCCTCTGTCCCATCCATCTAATCTAATCACTCATCCATCAGCTCATCCATCCATTGATCCATCCATCATCCACTTACCCCTCTCCCTCTCACTTCCACTGATGATTCTCCTTGCAGGCCCACCCTGTGACAGAAGGAGACAAAGCCAGTCTCCCAGGGACTCAACCTCTGCCCTCTCACTCCTAGCATCTGGGGGCAGGAGGCATCACCCAGTCTTCTCCCTCTGATCCTCCACCCTTCTATGCTTCTTATCTACCATGAGTCCTGAGCCCGAAGGGTCTCTGGAGAGAGGGGGGCCTATGAGCCTGCCCCCAAACCCTTCTTCCTGAATGGAACTTCCTGAAAGTTCCATATCTATTGATGTACTGGGGCTTACAAAATTGGCCCCAGTTTCCGTTCCTGTCTGACACAGTGCAGGGAATAAACCTGTGTTGTTTCAGTAGACGTTTGTCCCTCAGTCAAATGGACCCTGCCTGGGATCTTAGTGAACAGACTCACAACGATTTTGGGCCCTGCCAACCCATAATATAGTCCACGGGTGAACCTTGTAATTGCCCCATTTTATAGGTTGTTGTAGAAAGTGTCCTCTGCAGCTGACGAGATTTCTGGGGAGGAAGAGGGGCAAGTGAATATCAGACAAGAAGCCAGGGTCTGAGGTCCCACTAGAGCCACGGGCAGGTATTTTGGGTCTCTAGGTATTTTAGGTTTCCTCCTTTGCAAAATGGGGGCAAGAATTCCTCCATCTCAGGCCTGGCATAAGACTCAACCAAAATGACCACGGTTGGGCAAATAGAACCTGTTGAGCACTAGATAAATGGGATTTCTGAGTTTTGGAGCAAAAATGCCATGTGTCCCAGAACCTGGCCCTGAGGGACAGGGACCCCAAAGAGAGACAGGAAGCCTGGGGACAGTCCGGCTCTACAGAAGGAAAGCTGTAGGTGAAATGTTTCTGTAAGAGTCAGACTTGCCTCAAATAAATGGATGAATTTTGCCTTTGTTCATTCTTTTCCATTTGAAAATATGTTCTTCTCCACATGGTACTCATCTTTCTTTATTGTCCCCACCTGGGAGCTCTGTGGAGGGCAGGAATGAACTGGAATCTTACTAAAATGCCCATCAGGTTGTTCCTGGGGCCTAGCTTGGGGCTTAGCACCGGGCCCCAGATCTGATCCTGACCCAGACAGCCACCTCCTCTTCCTTCCTCTCCCCGATTCTGTAGAACTGTGACCACCTACGTGATGCAGGGCCTTGAGCAATCCCAGGACAGTTGGGGTCAGAACTGACTTCCAAGAAGTGGCAGATAAAGATCAGAATCCAGGCTGGGCCCAAAGACCTGAATTCCAAGCTTAGTCACCAGGGGACCCTTGCCTCACTCTGGGACTTCATTTTCACATCTGTTCAGAAGGCCTGGGAAATGCTGCCTTGTCTTACCTGGGCAAGTAAAAAATTCAAAAACATCTTACTGAGGAGGAAACTGAAGTCCAGGGTCCTTCATCATCCCTTGCAGGGGAAGTACAGGGCAGGGCAGAGTTGAGGTCATTCTTGACTGTATGATCCTGGGTAAATTACTAGAAACTGTCTCCAAGCCTCAATTTCCTCATCTTTGAAATGGGTATAATAAGAGTCACCACTGTTGGGAATTAAAGATAGCATCTGTGCAACGGGAAGCACATAGTAAGTGCTCAATATCACCTAAAACATTTTTACGATGATGTCATCAAGAGTCAGGACTGCGGGACTTCCCTGGTTGGTCCAGTGGTTAAGAATCTGCCTGCCAATGCAGGGGACAGGGGTTTTATCTTCCCTGATCTGGGAAGATCGCACATGTTGAGGAGCAACTAAGCCTGTGCACCGCAACTACTGAGCCCGCACGCAGAGTCCATGCTCTGCAACCAGAGAAGCCATTGCAGTAAGCCTGCACACCTCAACGAAGAGTAGCCTCTGCTCCCCGTAACTAGAGAATGCCCATGCACAACAACGAGGACCCAGTGCAGCCAAAAATAAACAGTCGGGATTCCCCTTTCCCCACAAGAGGAAGATTCTGACGTGTGTAGGTGAAGCAGGTTGCAAACAATGTAGACTATTTGGTGACGGTTACTTAGAAGAACGCCCAGTTTCCCAATGGGTCTTGGACCCAGGGTCACTGACTGAGGCCTGAACTCCCCCTTTCAAGGGATCAGTCCTGCATTCCATAAGGATTTCCAGGTCTCGAGGTGGAGACAAAGGTGAATTTTTAGAACTTCAGAATAACGCATTAGCGGCCAGATGTCTCATTTAAAACTCGCAATATGATTTTTGTCCTTTATTAAATGAGGAAACTGGGGCTCAGAACAGTGAGGTGCTTTGCCTGAGATCACAGTCAGTAAGTGGGAATGTGAAACCTGGGCTTGGTTCAGAAGCCTCTGCTGGCTTTTCCAGGGTTCAGAGGTCAGTCCTATCCCACCCCTTACCGCTCCATTCCCACCCACCTAGGAGAGGTGCCTCAGGGGCCTGGGTCATGTTTACTCTTAAAGCTCTTGGCAAGTGAGACCTCTAAGGGCTGTAGTCCGTGATTGTGACCTATGGTGTCTGGTGTATTGTAGACGTTCAATAAATGTTTATGGCATTGGTGGGGGGGGGGCGGCGTGGAGATGAATCAGAGTAAAAAGAAGGAAAGAAGGGATGAAATTAAGGTTCAGAGAGGTTGGCGAAATTGCCTGAGGTCACACAGCTCAGTTAGGCTCCCAAGCCCTGGCTGGACTCAGCTCTTCCCTAAGGACCAAGGACCCCCTAGACCAGAGATCCTCTTGGATGGCTAAGTTGGGAGTGGAGGGAGGGCTGGGCAGTAGTGGGTGGGACTGCGATAGGACAAGGTCTCAGCTTTTCTACCAGGTGGTGACTAATGATGGATGAGCAGCGTCTAGCTTAAAGCCCAGAGCGGGCAGGGCCAGACTCCTCTGAGGTGGGATGGGCTGAAGTAGGGACATCAGGACAGGGGCCTTGGGGAAAATGTCAAGGGGGCAGGCATGACCTTTTCAGGCCTTTGGGAAGGAGTGGGTGAGTGGCCTCTCTAAGGCAGAACCTGGGTGTCCCAGGCTGTGGGGAGCAGAGAGCAGGACACTCGACTGGGGAGGACCCTCCCAATGTGTCCATTTTGCAGATGGAAAAACTGACCTATCCATAGTATCCTCGGCTCCACGCTTACGGTGTATCCCCCACTCCCCACGGTCCCTGACCCCCAGCATAGGGTCTTGGTCCCAACTCTGCCACTTAAGCTCTGGAGACCATGGACCCTTGAGTTCATTTCTCCGAAACTGCAGTTTCTGTGAAAGTGGGAATTACCATCAAGACCTCAGGGGGCTGATGTGACAATGGGAGGAGGTGTGGAGCCAAGGGGAGCCTTCTGAGAAGTGATCTGAGCTTGTCCCACTCCTGCCAAAAAGTCAAGGCCCTGTAACCCTGGCGCAGCTTAGCCTCCTACCGCATCTCCCACATTTGCACCCTCCAGCCCCACCGGAACCCCTCAAATGCACCCTGAAGTTATCTGCCTCCAGGCCTGGACTCCAGTCGTGCCATTGGAGATACCGTCCCTCTTCACCTGTCAGTTTCACCAAGCTCCCGAGCAGGATTTCCTCCCTTCATGCTCAGCACCCACAGGGCACAGCTACACTCTGCCTTGTGTAAGGACCTGTGTGTGTGTCTGTCTCTCGCCGCCCACCGAACTCCTGGTGGCTGCTCAGTAGATGGTTGTTGAATGAACAAGTGACCTGTGGCAGAGAGAGACAGAGAGTAGGGGAAGAAGGGGGGCATTGTTCAAGCCTGGGGCAGGCTCTGACCGTTAGCTTAGAGCCTTGGTTGGCAGGACTTGTGGTGCTGGTTGCCTGGGGCAAGGACATGGTTCTGGGGCATCTTTCAGTTCTTGTCGCCTCCACCAGAGAGAAGAGGTCTGGGCCCAACTTATTCTTCAATCATATCTCATATGATCCCAGGAGCAAACAGACCCACTGCCGAGCCTCAGAGAGTGCAGATAACTTTCTCAAGATCACACAGCAAGTTAGGGCAGAGTCAGGGTAGGGCCTCCAAACCCTATAGAACAGTAAGTCTTGGCCTGTACCTCTCCTCTCAGTTTTGAAAAGGCAGAAAGTTGCTTGTATTTAACTTGGCAATTGGACATCAGTTGAAACCGAGAATGGGGTGAAACTTGAGACTTGCGTGATGGAATCAGGGTGAGTTGGTGTGGCAGGGTCTGACACAGGGTCCAAGAGGGCCAGGCTCCAGCCCTCTCTCCCTCCCTTTATTGGCTGTGTGACCTCAAGTCTTAATCTCCTATAAAATGGGACAACCCCTCCCCTCCCCCGCCACAGCCCGCTGGACTCAGAGGAGGAGGCCCAAAGTAGTGACAGCCCCTCCCAAGGAGAGTAAGCCGATCCTATTACTGTCACCATTATGTGGTTGCATCTCTTAACTCTCCAGACACCCCAGGGAATGGAGGGTTTTAGGATTTTTGGAGAGCCGAGCCCTGTTCATTTCAGGCAGCAAAACTTACTTTACTTGTGGGAAAACCCACCTCAGACCCTTACTCACAACCAGTGAGCACTTAATTGGCATACAATCCTGACAAAGATGTAACACCCTTACTGATGTAACAGCCCCTAAAGGTTAGACACTGAAGCATTAGGACTGGGGAGGAGAAACACTAGAGATGGGAAACGCCGAGAGAGAGGGAGACGTCAGAAAAGCTACACAAGTGGAGGGAGAGCTCTGACGGTGGAACGGTCTGGGGGCATCTGGAGCTGGGTCAATAGTCCAGCCTCATGGGGCCATCATCATCAGTCGGGACAGTGACCCAGAGGCAGCCTATGAGTAAAAGGGACTTTGTGATCTGCCCATTGAGCCCTTGAGACACTTTTCACTCCCTCCCTGCTTCTTTTCACAGTGCTGATGTCCAGCTAGAAGGACACAGATTATGTGGGAGCTCCACAGACCTGGGTTCAAAGCCAGCTCTACCAGTTATTGGACTGGCAAAAAAATTCATTCAGGCTTTCTGTAAGATGTTATAGGAAAACTCGAGGAAATTTTTGGCCAAACCAATACTTTCCTGTGTGATCTTGGCTAAGTCATAGCACTTCCAAGCCCTAGTTTCCTCATCTGTAAAATGGGTATGATAATAATCATGTCTATTTCTTCTCAGGCTTTCTGTGAGGATTAACACCATGCCTGGTAGAGAATAAACACTCAGAAATGGGTAACTGATTATTTGACAATTAAGAAAATGAAGTACAACATGGGTGAACTTCCAAACCATTGCACTCAGGGAAAGAAGTCAATCACAGACGCCTACATAGAGTGTGAGTCCATCTATATGAGATGTCCAGAACAGACAAGTCCACAGAAAAGGAAAGTGGGAGAGCAGTTGTCAGGGACTGAAGGGAGGGGTGGGGAATAGAGAGTGTATAATAATGGGTACCGGGTTTCTTTAGGGGGTGAAGCAAATGTTCTAGAATTAGACGGTGGTGATGGTTGCACAAATATGTGACTATACTAAAAACTGTTGAATTGAACATTATAAATGGATGAATTTGGGGGGGAGTAAATTATGTCTCAACAACATGGTTTTTTAATATGGCAGTAGAGAGACTTCCCTGGTGGTCCAGTGGCTAAGACTCCACATTCCCAATGCAGGGGGCCCAGGGTTTGATCCCTGGTTGGGGAACTAGATCTCACATGCTGCAATTATGATCCAGTGCAGCCAAATAAATAAATAAAATGGCAGTGGATTAAAAAAAAGTAAGAATAAAACTCTGGAAGCCTTTGCAAATATTGTCCCATTTTCAAATTAAACCTAACAGAAATACTTGCACCTGTGCCCAAAGGGCTGGCACAGGGAGGGTCTTTATAGAATTATTTCTTATGGTGAAAACTGGCCACAACCTAAGTGCCCAGCAAAAGGAGATGGATAAATAAGCCATGCTTTGGAATATTATACAACAATTAAAAACCAGAAGAGCTAGTCCTCTGTGTATGGACATGAAAACAATTCCAAGTCACAACGTTGAGCAAAGAAAGCAAATTGCAGAACATTACCTAGGATATGATTCCACAAGACTATTCATTTCCTATGAAAATAATAAGTAAATATATGTAAAATATGTAAACAGAAGTACACAGAAGAAGGTTTGGAAAATTTCTCTCCAAATTGCTGACGGTGATGGGAGGAGTTTTAGGACCATAATTATGGGGTGGTAGTGGTGATTAAAGGCTTCCCAGGTGGCTCAGTGGCAAAGAATCTGCCTGCAGTGCAGGAGATGAGGGTTTGATCCCTGTATCAGGAAGATCCCCTGGATAAGGAAATGGCAAACCAGTCTAGCATTCTTGCCTGGAAAATCCCATGGGCAGAAGAGCCTGGCAGGCTACAGTCTTATTGATTTGCAAAAGAATCAAATACGACTTAGTTACTAAACTACAACAAGTGGTGATTAAAGGTTATTTCATTATTCCCTGGAAGGTGATAAAATTTTTAAGTGGAGAAGTATTTTTATGTATCACTTTGGTAATTAAAGATTAATTTTCCAAGAGGAAAAGAATAACCTGTTTACATTTAGAATTGAGTTTTTATAAAAATGGGAATACTCCAATATAAGGAAATTCTAGTAGGTAGAAAAAAAGTATAGACTGAGAAAAAAAGAAAAGAAAAGAAATTTGCCAAAAAAAAAAAATCCACAATTAGCCCATTAAAAAAAAACAAAAACAACTTTTGTCAATATTGACACAATCTTACAAAACCAAACCCAGGAGGACAGCACATGAGTAAAGAAGAAATACACAAATGTTCCCACATCTGAAATTCGGAATTTTGAAAAGGGTACACTGAGTTTCTGTTTATTTCCCAATCCTGTTTATGTCTTTAAATGCTTCTGGAGCACTTAATCCCAGTGAAATCTAAGAAAGTGCTTGAAAAATCTTTTCCTGTTTTAAAAGGAGGGTCAGAGAGGTGAAGTGACTTGCCCAAGGTCACCCAGCTCAGAAGGGGCAGAGCAAGTGCTCCAAAGTGTATACTTGGAATCTATACCACTGGAACTTCATGCCAGGGGAGTTTAGCCTTGGGGTGGGAGCCATGGCCATTTGGGGCTGCAGAGGCCTGGGAGATGAACCACGGGATTCTGTAGCATTACCCTGTGTCTCCCCCCTTAGACTGAGTCATTGGTTGTGTCTGCCTGACACACCCCGTTCAGTCAATAAGAGTGAAACACACTTTCTTTCATGGAAATAAATAACTCTCTAGGGCAGAGGCTGAGCTTGTTCATCTAAATTGAACACTTGTGTGGCTTGAACTAACCACCTGTTTCTCCCGCCTGCTTGATGAGCCACTCCAGTGATTGAACCCAGTGCTTGTAGGTCTGAAGCAGTCCTCAGCTTGACCCAGTCAGTCTGAAACCCAACTTTCATATCTGAGGGCAGTCTGCCAGCACCACGTCCCATCGTCGCAGAAGATGGAAGCTTGGGCCACATTCCTACAAAGACAGAGCTCCTGTCTAGGATAATAAACCCCTAGGCTATAGGCCTCTGCAGTTGGAGCCTTCTTGGTAGATACAGCTTGATTGCTTCTGGGGAAACTCCCCTTTCCTACAGGCTTGATGGGGCTGTCAGTCAAACGGCCCTGCCCAACTCTAGTTACCTGCGGGCCTGGGACCCAACCTCAGCCAATCAGAAGCTCTCCTGGGACTTGGCATCATCCAACTCTGATACAAGTTCTAAATGATGGTTAAAGTTCGTTGGTTCATTCCTAAAACTACTTCACGTTTTGCCTTTTCTGAAGCTCTGCTTTTAGCTTTTGTTTGACTTTTTAAAATCAGATTTATTGAGTTGCAATTTATACATGCATTCCATTTCACCTTTTTGAGTATACAGTTCAATGAGCTGACAAACATGTACTGTCCTGTTACTACATCACAATTGTGATTTAGTCTCCAACAGCCTCCAAATTTCCCTCCTGCCCTTTTCCTGGCAATTCTCTCCCCACTTCCTCTGTGCCTGGCAACCACTAACTGATTACTGTTCCTATTTTTTGTCTTTTCTGAATGTCATGTAAGTGAAATCAGACAATAGATACCCGTTTGAGTCTGACTTCTCTCATTTAACACAGTGCATTTGAGATTCATCCAATTGTTGCAAGTGCTGGCTGTTCCTCCCTTTGTGTTGCTGAGTAGTAAGTATTCCATTGAATGAATACACCACAGTTTATTTCTACATTAACCTGTTGAAGGACATTTGAGTTGCTCTGGGTGATTATGGATAGAGCTGCTATAAATACAGAGCTACATTCTTTGTGTGGACATATATTTTCGCTTCTTTTGTATAAATATCTGTAAGCCATCCCCATGTCCTTCCAATTGATTTTTTTTTTTTTTGTAAACTGTTAAGCTGCCCTGAGTCTGTTTCTATTCCTATAACCAAAGACTGAAACGGACATTTCTATTATTAAATTCTCCTAATGACTCTAAGGGGTTTAGGGATTATTGTCCTCATTTTACTGGGGAAATCGAGGCTCAGAGAGCCTAAATAACCTGTGTTGGACCACAGAGCAAGGATCTGAATCCCAATCAAAGTCCTAAAGGGACTCACAGCTGCCTTTCTAAATCCCTGGTCACCTTGGTGGGAGAATAGCTTCATAATGAGGGTTCTAACTCATATTGATTGGCTGACAGTTGGTAGAATAAATGCTTCACCCCTTTTCTCTGACCTCAGTTTGCCCACTGGAGAAATTGCAAGATTGTACCAACAATGAATTTCTGATGCTCTAGATTCCCTGGTTTCAACACGCTGTGACTATTAATAAGATAGAGCCGTCTGATAAACCATTCCTGGGAAATGGAGCTGGTCGGGGAGGGGAGCCCAGCACACCCTCCACACACAGCAGCCCCCACAGATGGCTTCCTGAGCTTGCACCCTGCCTGCCTGACCCCGAAGCAGAGCAATTTGCACTCTCTGCTTTCCTGGCCTGAGAAAAAAAAATACCCCTGTCACATTGGATTAACATCACCCCTCTCGCTGAGAATCTTCTCCTGGGTGCAGCCCCCTCTCTTTGTCAATATTTTCAGAATGTTCAGGTTTCTAAACAAGACCTGACAGGTTGAGGTTTTTTTTTTTTTTTTTAAGAATAAAACGAATCACCTTGAGCACGGTCTGGAGGCTCAAATTAGATTAACCCTGTCCTTTCCCAAGTGGCAGTTGGGCTTTTGGCCTTGCTGAAGGATGGAGAGGTGAGAAGAGGGAAGAGGGTGATGTCCCAACCCACCTTCTTCCCAGATCCTCATCCTCCCTGGGTGGTACCCAGCCCTCTCCGGAAACCCAGAGGTAGAGTGATGGAGGGCTTCCAGGTGCAACAGCCATGTGCTGTTAGCTGAGAGCAGGCCTGGGGAGCTAAAGGGGTGGCAGGGAGGCCAGTGTAGTGGGAGCAGAGTGAGCAGGAAGGGAACAGAAGTGGGGGATGGAATGCACAGGTCCACACACAAGTCATGCATGTAACTTCATGTTACATGTAACTTCACCTCAATTTTCTCACCCAAATAATGGGAGAGTGAGAGTTCCAGCCTCCCAGACTCGAGAATGCACTATTGCATGGGACAGCGTAGGGCACAGCGGGAGCCACACAAACCTTGGCTGTTTTAATGACTCATTATTTTTAAGGGCTTCAAGTGCCATCTGTTCCTGCAGGTCAGCTCTGAGGTGTGGGTGAGAGGGGGATGCTAACATCTTGTGCACCCACTGTGTGCTGGCGCTGTAGGGAGAAACTTTATGCATGTACTTGCTCTTCATCGGTTTGTTTGCAGCCCCATCTGGCCCTACAAAGACCCTAAGTTGTCCTTCTCTTCCATAATTCTCTGTTTGCATGATGAATGACTCCATCCCCGCAATTGCCAGATGAGAAGAGTGAGGTTGTGAGAGAGCAACAAGGTTCACTGAGCACCTGCAGTCACTGGGTGGACATTCCAGCGCTGGGATGGACCCTGGGTCTGTGGGGTAGCTTCATACTTGGTCTGCCCATTCTCTGTGGATGTCAGCTGCATGTTCTGATGCATTCCCCCAGCTGAACACAGTGGAGCACCTCCACATGGCGCCCCTTCTCAGCTGCCATCTAGCAGGCCTGGAAAAGGTACACCTTTCTAAACCAGTAGCTCCAAGACCCACTGGGACTGCATTGCTGGAGCTTGGGCAGAACATCTATTGTGATGCCCTATGGAGGCAGAGGTCAGTAGGTCCTTGGCCTTCATCAGACCTCACTTCCAGATTCACAGGGAGCAGCAAACACCAGCTCAGCCATCTCCAATGGCTTTTATTAAAGCCTTTCAGAGCCACACAGCCCCCTTCACCTTTTGCAGATGGAGAAACTGATGCATTTCCCCAGGACCAGATCTGCCCAGCTCTAAAACCCATGCTTTTTGCAAAATACCTTTCCCCTGTCAGAGAGCCAGTTCTCATGTGGGGAGCTCAGAGAAGAGGCTGGTGTTAGAGTCCAGGTGGGAAAGGATGGAAGCTCAGCCTAGGGAGGTGGTGGGGGGCCCTATTTGTGACTCCGTGCCTTTATCTTCTATACTTTGCATTCGTCTGTCCTTCACATCTTACTCCCAGGGCAACATGTCCTTATGATGGTTGCTCCTAGTACATCAGCATGTGTGTGGCCATCATTTGCTCAGTGCTCACTGTGTGTGTGGACCTGTGCTTTCCACCCCCAACTCTGTTCCCTTCCTGCTCACTCGGCTCTCACCATGCTGACCTCCCTGCCATCCCTTTAGCTCACCAGGCATGTTCCCAGCTAAGAGCTTTTGCACTGGCTGTTCCCTCTGCCTGACATGCTCTTCCCTGATGTGGCGACCTGGGCACAATGTGGGTGCCTGACAAAGGTGTGCTAGATCTGAATGGTGGGCTGCGGTGGGCTTGTAGGAAACTCAATGAAGGAATGGGTAAACATTTGGCCGCTACACACTGGTTGCTGTAAAAACGGAGATTGCTTAACTCTCTTCTGTCTCAATTTCCTCCTTAGTTCTTAAGAGATGGACAGTGTCACTGGGGTCTCTGACTTGTCATAGCTTGTGGGGAGAGAGAAGTTGTGTCCTGAGAAACAAACCAGTTCAGCCTTGTCATTATATAACTAGGGACCCTGAGGTCAAGAGAGGGTTCATGTTGTTTTGAGACCCATAAAGCATTAGAGACAAAGCTGTGGGTTTTTTTTAAAGATTACCTATTGGATAATTTATTTGTTGAACGTTTATTGGGTACCTATTATGGGGTGAATCATGAATAAGACACAGTTCCTGCTGTCAAGGAACTCTCAGGTTAGTGAGAGAAATAGGCTACAAGACACTCACTATGTAAACATTACTTCCCATATACTGTGTTCAGGATTGTGGTGGAGGAAATTTTGGGGCCTGAGGGAATCCAGATGGGAGAGAGACTCTCTCCATGTGGTAGATCAGGGCAGGCTTCATGGAAGAGGTAACACAATCTGGGTTTTGCAGTATGAGTAGGAAGTTGTCAGGCAGATACCATGAAGAGGAGCAGTTGGTGCAAAGGGACCTATCTGTGCATATAGGGGCAAAATCATAGGGGTGAGAAAGATTGTGGAGAATTCATGGGAATGGAATGTCAAATAGTGTGGCTAGAGTTTAGGGGTGCTTGGAGGGGATGTTAAGGCTGGAAAGCATGGTGGGCCCCAGACCACAGCCAGCCTTCAATTCCAGGCTCAGCTTAGCCCATAGGGAGTCATGGGAAAGCTTTTAAACAGCGGAGTGGTGTGGCTAGGGCTGATTTGGGGGAAGATAAGGATGTAATCATTAACCATGGAATTTTAGAGCTCAAACTAAGTGATTGTCATGATCTCTGGACCTTATTTTAAAGATGAACAAATTGAGGTCAAAATATATTGCTCACAGCTGGCCAGGGGGAGAAGCATTTTCTCCCACTCAGTCTCTGTTGGTGAGCTGATCCTGAGACTGGGACATTGGGATGTGTTTGCATGTCTTGTGAGGTAAGCTATTCCCAAATAGGATGAGGTCCCATCCTTCCATGACCTCTCCAGTTCTCTTCTTTGGTCCTGCCCTTTGGAGTATCCGAAGACAATGGTGCTTATGGGAGCCCCCTTCTTACAAGTTCCTTCTCTGCTTGTGTGACCCTAACCAGGTCCCTTTCCCTTGGGAACTTCAGTTTTTCCATCTGGTTACTCATCTCACATGCAAGTAAAGTAATGCTTAAAATTCTCCAAGCCAGGCTTCAGCAATATGTGAACCATGAACTTCCAGATGTTCAAGCTGGTTTTAGAAAAGGCAGAGGAACCAGAGATCAAATTGCCAACATCCAATGGATCATCAAAAAAGCGAGTTCCAGAAAACCATCTATTTCTGCTTAATTGACCATGCCAAAGCCTTTGACTGTGTGGATCACAATAAACTGTGGAAAATTCTTCAAAAGATGGGAATACCAGACCACCTGACCTGCCTCTTGAGAAATCTGTATGCAGGTCAGGAAGCAACAGTTAGAACTGGGCATGGAACAACAGACTGGTTCCAAATAGGAAAAGGAGTACGTCAAGGCTGTATATTGTCACGCTGCTTATTTAACTTATATGCAGAGTACATCATGAGAAACACTGGGCTGGACAAAGCACAAGCTGGAATCAAGATTGCCAGGAGAAATATCAATAACCTCAGATATGCAGATGACACCACTCTTATGGGAGAAAGTGAAGAACAACTAAAGAGCCTCTTGATGAAAGTGAAAGAGGAGAGTGAAAAAGTTGGCTTAAAGTTCAACATTCAGAAAACTAAGATCATGGCATCCAATCCCATCACTTCATGGCAGATAGATGGGGAAACAGTGGAAACAGTGGCTGACTTTATTTTTTGGGCTCCAAAATCACTGCAGATGGTGATTGCAGCCATGAAATGAAAAGACGCTTACTCCTTGGAAGGAAAGTTGTGATCAACCTAGATAGCATATTAAAAAGCAGAGACATTACTTTGCCAACAAAGGTTCATATAGTCAAGGCTATGGTTTTTCCAGTGGTCATGTATGGATGTGAGAGTTGGACTATAAAGAAAGCTGAGTGCCAAAGAATTGATGCTTTTGAACTGTGGTGTTGGAGAAGACTCTTGAGAGTCCCTTGGACTGCAAGGAGATCCAACCAGTTCATCCTAAAGGAAATCAGTCCTGAATATTCATTGGAAGGACTGATGCTGAAGCTGAAACTCCAATACTTCAGCCACCTAATGCACAAAATTGACTCCTTTGAAAAGACCCTGATGCTGGGAAGGATTGAAGGCAGGAGGAGAGAGGGATGGCAGGGGATGCGATGGTTTGATTGCATCACCAACTCAATGAACATGAGTTTGAGTAAACTCCAGGAATTGACAATGGACAGGGCGGCCTGTCATGCTGCAGTCCAAAGGGTCGCAAAGAGTCGAACATGACTGAGTGACTGTACTGAACTGTGTGAGATTTTTAAAGGCAAAGCAATGTCTAGATTATCTTCCTGCTTTGGCTGCTTACGGCTGGTTGTGAAGGCATTACTATTTTCTATAGCCGTAGTCTTAGTGTTGTCACCAGCTCATGGGTGTCGAGAGGTGGTGATGGGGCGTCAGCACATCCGATCCCTAAATTAAAGCTGAAGTGACAATTTTTTTCAATTAAAAAAGTTTTGGCCATGCCATACAGCTTGTGGGATCTTAGTTTCCCGACCAGGGATTGGAAGTAGAGTCTTAACTACTAGATGGCCAGGAAATTCCCCTCAGTGACAAATTTCTGAAGACAATAGTTACGAAGCTTCCAGGATGTGGTAGAGGCAGCAGCTCCCACAGATCAGCAGTACAGTGGTGATTTATGAGAGTCACTCCCGGAAGCACAGCCCACTCACTAGGTTTTTCAATAATTTTGAAAGAACCCAACTTCCCTTATTAAGTCTCCACCTGAAGTAGAAAATGTGGTTTCCGTTTTTTGCAACTGAACTCTGAATCATACAAACTGCTCTTTTGAGTCTGTTGGCAGTGATTGGCTTAGCATAAATTTCTAATCATGGAATCAAGGACTCATTTTTGGTTTAAATAGTTTTATTGAGATATAATTAATATATAGTAAAACTCATCCATTTAAAGTGCACAGTTTCGTGGCTTTTAATATGTTCAGAGTAGTGTATCTATCATCACAATCTAATAGCAGAACATTTTTCCCCCGAAAAGAAGCTCCATATCCATTAGCAGTTATTCTTTACCCTCCTTCTCACCCTAGGCAACCACTAACCTACTTTCTGTCTCTATGGATTTGCCCATTTTGGACATTTCTAACAAATAGGATCATATAATATGTGATCTTTTTCACTGGCCTCTTTGACTTAGCATATTATAATTTCAAAGTTTGCCCATGTTGTAGCACATACAGCATCAAAATTCTGTTGCTTTTTCTTGCCAGGTCATATTCCATTAGTGGAGATAACATTTATCAGTTGATGGACAGTTGGGTTGTCTCTAGTTTTAAGTTATTGTGAAGAACACAGCTGTGAACATTCATGTGCATGTTTTTGTGTGTATGTATGTTTTAATTCCCTGGAAGAGAAAATGGAGACCCACTCCAGTATTCTTGCCTGCAGAATTCCATGGACAGAGAAGCCTGATGGGCTACGGTCCAAAGGGTCACAAGAATCGGACACAACTGAGAGACGGAGCACATGTTTTAATTTTTCTTGGGTATAGACTTAGACGTGGAATTGCTGAATTACGCAGTAACTCTTGTTTAGCTTTTTGAGAGACTGCCAAAGTTGTAGCACTGTATTACATTCCCATTAGCAACATCTGAATTTCTATTTTCTCCACATTCTCCCCAGCACTTAATGTTGTCTCTTTGTTTATTATAAATACTCGAGTGGCTATCATCGGAGAAGGCAATGGCAGCCCACTCTGGTGCTCTGGCCTGGAAAATCCCACGGATGGAGGAGCCTGGCAGGCTGCGGTCCACGGGGTCACTAGGAGTCGGACGTGACTGAGCGTCCTTGCTTTCGCTGTTCACTTTCATGCATTGGAGAAGGCAATGGCAACCCACTTCAGTGTTCTTGCCTGGAGAATGCCATGGATAGGAGAGCCTGTGGGGTGCTGTCTACGGGGTCACGCAGAGTTGGACACGACTAGAGCGACAGCACAGCAGCAGTGGCTATCATGGCTTTGATTTACATTTCCCTAGTGACTAACGATGCTAAACATCTTTTTATGTGCTTATCGGTCACCTGTATATCTTCTCTGGAGAAATGTCGATTCAGATCCTCTTGTGTTGGTAGGTGGGTTCTTTACCACTAGCACCACCTGGGAAACCCATTCAGATCCTTGGCCCGTTTAAAAAATTTTTTATTATTTATATGGTTGTTGAGGTTATTTCTACATTCTAGATACAAATCCCTTATACTACCTGTGATTTACAAATATGTTCTCCCATTATTGGGTTGTCTTTTTGATGAAATTGCAGGACAAAAGTTTGGTTTTGTTTATTGATTCTGTTTTTGGCTGCACTGTGTCTTGCTTTGCAGGGGCTTTCTCTAGTTGTGGCGAGCTGGGCTCCTCCTCACTGCGGTGCGCAGGCTTCTCACACCAGTGGCGCACAGGCTCTAGGCCATGCAGGCTTCAGTAGCTGTGGTGCACAGGCTTAGTTGCTCCGAGGCATATGAAATATTCCCAGACTGGAATCAAACCCTTGTTCCCTGCGTTAGCAGGCAGACGCTTATCTACTGCACCACTGGGGAAGCCCCTGCAGCACAACATTTTTAATTGTGATGAAGCCTTATTTATCTTTTTTTTTGCCATTTGTGATTTTGGTGTTGTATCTAAAAAGGCTTTGCTTAACTCAAGGTCATGAAGGTTTATGCCAGGATTTTCTTCTAACAGCTTTATAGTTTTAACTCTTACGTTTAGATATATGATCCATTTTGAGTTAATTTTTATGTATGGTGTGCATGTGGATATCCAGTTGTCCAGCATCATTTTTTGAAGGGTTTCTTTCCCCCACTGAATAGTCTTGGCATCCTTGTTGAAAATCAATTGACCATAAATGTAAGAGCTTATTTCGGGACTTTCAGTTCTCTTCTCTTGATCTATCTCTCTGTTCTTTTCAATGCCAGAAAACATTGTCTTGATTACCGTAGATTTGTAGTTAGTTTTGAAATTGGCAAGTGTGAATCCTCCAACTTAGTTCTTCTTTCTCGAGACTGCTTTCAGTATTTGGTGTCCCTTGCAATTTCGTATGAAATTCATGATCATATTATCATCTGCTAAATAAAAAAAAGGCCAGCTGGAATTTTGATAGAGATTGCACTGGATCTATGGATCAATTTAGAAGATATTGCCGTTTTAACAATAGTAAGTCTTCTGGTCCATAAACATGGGATATCTCTCCATTTATTTAGATCTTTCACTTCTTTCAACAATGCTTTGTAGTTTTCGGTATACAAGCCTCGTACATCTTCTGTTAAATGTACTCCTAAATATTTAATTCTTCTGATACTCTTGTAATTGTTTTCCAAATTTCATTTCATATTGTTCATTGCTAGGGTATAAAAATATAATAGATCTTTTTGTAATGATCTGGTATACTGCAACCTTGCTAGCCTCATTAGTTCTAACAATTTTCTAGTTAGTTCCTTTAGGATTTTCTCTATATAAAATTAGGTCTTCTACAAATAGATATAGTTTACTTCTTTCCAGTCTGGTGTCTTTTATTTTATTTTCTTAACTAATTGCTCTGGTTGGCATCTCCAGTACAATGTTGAGTAGAAATAGGAAGGGCAGATGTTATTTTCTTGTTCCTGATTATAGAGGGAAAACATCTAGTCTTCTGCCAGTGAGTATGATGTTAGCTGTGAGTTTTTCATAAATGCCCTTTATCAGAATAAGGACTCACCCATTTTTAATACTTTTATTTTGTTAAATGAATCATGTCCCTTTTACATGCCAATCATTTTCCTTCAGCTACTCTCTTGGCTACAACATTCCAGTGACAACCTGGGTCACTCTGAAAGTGTAGCCTCTAGGAATGATCAGAACTCTCTGAGTGATGACTGATTGGTAGAGAGAGAGAGAGAGAGACTGAATAGATCAATTCGCTTGATCTAGGTACAATACTCCTATGCATGGAGTTTAACGTAAAACTGGTTCTCTGGTGAGTGTAACTATACTTTGGATTCCTTTATGAACTTCAGCTAAATTAGTGGCTCTCAACCCTGTCAGTCCAGAGACACTCCTCCCTTAATCGCTTTTTATTGAAGTAAAACATTGTTATGTGTCAACCTGGCTGACCCACAGTATCTAAGTATTTAACTAAATATTGTTCTAGATGTTTTCTATGAGGCTATTTTTTAGATGAGATTAACAGTTAAATCAATAGACCTTGGATAAAGCAGATTATTCTCCATAACTTGAGTGAGTCTTGTTTAATCAGTTGAAGCCTTTAATAGAAAACAATTGCCCTTCCCCAAGAAAGAGAGAATTCTAATTCTACCAGCGGATGGCCTTTGGACATAAATTGCAACATCGGTTCTTCTCTGAGTCTGCAGTCTGCCAGCCTCCCCTGCAGACAAAGGACTTGCCAGCCTCCACAATTGTATGAATCAATTCCTTAAAATACTACCCCAAATTATATGCATACAAATATACACACATATACATATATATATATATATATGTATTTATATATCCTATTGGTTCTCTTTCTCTGGAAAACTCTTAATACAAGCATGTACATAGAAAATGGACATAAAGACTTGATTAATTTTCACAAACTGAACACAATAGATGAAAAAACAGGACACAACCATTGTCCTTCCTGTGCTTCCATCCAATCACTGACTCCCCAGAGGGAACCATTATTCTGAGTTTTTTTTTTTTTTATTATTGTTTTTGCCATACATTGTCATGATATCACCATGGGTTTACATATGCTTCCCCTCCGGATCCCCCCTCCCTCCTCCCCCCCCCCCCGGGAAATCTCGCTGCACCAGTCCCGAGCATCAATCCTGGGCTGGCGATTGATTAGACACATGACAATTAACATGCTTCAATGCCCTTCTCCCATATCATCCCACCCTTACCCTCATCCACAAAGTCCACAAGTCTATTCTATACATCTGCGTTCCTTTTGTTGTCTCCCATGTTGGGTTCTCGTTACTGTCTTTCTAAATTCCATATATATGCGTTAATATACTGTATTGTTGTTTTTGCTTCTGGCTTACTTCACTCTGGATAATGGGCTCCAGTTTCGTCCATCTGAGTAGAATTGCTTCAAATGAATTTTTTTTTAATGCTGAGTAATATTCCATTGTGTATATGTACCACAGCTTTCTTATTCTGAGTTTTAATAGCATAGATTAATTCATACTAATATATATGGTATACTGACCTCTAATAGCATCAGATAGGGCTGGTTTGAGGACTTTTTAGAAACAGCATTTGCTCAGGACAATCCCTTTTGTGTGTGGCTTCTCTCACCCAGTGTTTAGTTAAAATTCATCTGCATCTGTTGCCTGTTCTTGTAAAGAGTTTGTTGTTTTTGCTCCGGAGGATTCCATTGTGTGGCTCACCTCAGTTTATGTATCCATCTGCTCTGATGGATATTCCATTGTTTCTAGTTTGGGATTATTAGGAATGTGCCATTAGCAACATTCTTACACATGTTTTTCAGTGAAAACTTGTAACAATTCTAGTGGGCTATAAACCCAAAACTGTAATTGCCAAAGCCTCTTTTTTGTAGCAAATATCTTATGCTGCCTTGCATTTTGCTTTCCAAAATGAAATTCATGAAGAATTATCTACAGAAACATGTACATGCCAATAGGATGCCTAGTCTATAATATAAAGGAGGTATAAAAGGGAAGTCATTTACAATAAAATTATGTGTAACTCCATATGTTCTTGGGAACAACCACCCAAAAAGATATAATAACCCATATCTACTCATAATGAATAAGTTTGGATTCCAGGGACATTACAGATCAGACACCATGATACCTAAGCAGTGCAGGAAAATGACAGGGCAGGAGGTGGAGGTGAAAATTAAAATCAAAACAGTTGTTAGGGCAAGACACAACAGACCCAACTCATTTGTGTAAGACAAGAGAAAGAGACATAACCTTCACTGAAGTAGGGAGAACATACCAAAACACATCACAACCTGTCAGGTGGAGAGGAAAGGAAGGTAAGCATTTGAGTGTGAAAGTGTTAGTCACTCAGTCATGTCTGACTCTTTGCGACCCCGTGGACTGTAGCCCGCCAGGCTCCTCGTCCATGGAATTCTCTAGGCAAGGATACTGAAGTGGGTTACCAATCCCTTCTCCAGGGGATCTTCCCAATCCAGGGGTCGAACCTGGATCTCCTACATTACAGGCAGATTCTTTACTGTTTGAGCCACAAGGGAGGCTGAGTGTAGTGATAAATAATTCCCATTTTATGGCCACCTGGTGCAAAGAACTGACTCATTTGAAAATACCCTGATGCTGGGAAAGATTGAGGGCAGAAGGAGAAGGGGACTGCAGAGGATGAGATGATTGGAGGGTATCACCAACTCAGTGGACATGAGTTTGAGTAAACTCCAGGAGTTGGTGATGGACAGGGAGGCCTGGTGTGCTAGAGTCCATGGGGTCGCAAAGAGTCAGACACGACCAAGTGACTGAACTGAACTGACTGATGGCACAGGACAGGGGAATGGTGTGGCCACATAGAAAACACATCCTCTTTAGAATCTCATTCCTCAACAGGCAGGTGCAATTCAGCCTTCAGGACTTTAAAAGAAAAAACTCCTTTGCTACAGCATCCCTCGTTAGGGATTAGCAGGTGGATCACAAAAGGAAGTTTTCCATTCAACGCTATCAAGAAACTGAAAAATGGCAGGTAACCTCTCAGTAAATCATCTCAACGTTAAATTTTCACAACATAAATTCAAAGCAACTATCCTTAAAGGAACTCAGATTTCATGCATCTCTAATTTATTAACATTTGGCTCTAAACCTGTAAAAAAAAAAAAGATTATGTGTACACAATGGATTATGAGTTAAATATCTCTTCTGTTAAATATTTACAGTTGGTTTCCCTTTTTTTTGCAGTAACGTCACCCATACCTTGGAACCTTTTCCTCTCAATATGTAATCAGTGATGGTCTGATACATTGACCAGACAGACTGCAAAAAGAGAAAATCATTCAACAATTGAATTAATGACCTTATTCCATTTATGCTCTCCTGTCAATAACAGCCTTCTCCTAAGTTACTGAGTTTTTCATGTACTGAGACAGTTCATGAAAAGCTTTCAGTATTGTAATGCACTAAAGCTTGACCTATTTATATTTGTCTTGAGTTTTCACTGGATGGGCATTTGAAATTTGTGAAGGATGCAGGGCAATTTCCAACAGGGTGAGCCTGTTTCATGCATAGTGAGATGCCCAGAATCCCTGGTCCTTGTCCCTAAATGTCACTAGGGCCCCCAGTTGTGTGTGACAGCTCAAAATGACCCTGTGAATGTGTAAAATGCCCCCCTAGAGAACTACTGACTTAAATCGACTTCATCTCAATTTTGTCTTCATCCCAAACACATTTGTTGGCATTTGGGTTCGAGCATAAGAATTGATATTCACTCTTAGTATATTTCATCTTCGTATAGTCAGTCCATTGGTCCTGTTGATTAAGGTCTTTGGACACCTTGGTTCTGATGCCTAGTGTCCTGTTGACCCCCTCCCCCCAGACACCCTGGAAAGGGCCATCTTTCCACCTTAAAATGATGGATAGACAGTCGAACAGGATGGAGCTGGGACAGAACCCCGTGACAGTCCATTTTAAACTTTTGCTCAGGCCATCAGGGAGCTGACATCTGATATTTTCTGGCTTCTGGTTATTTGTTGGTCTCATAGGATGCAGTCCATATTACACCAGCTTGTTCTTAAGTAGAATGCTTAAATGCTGGAACTTCGTAAGAGCAGAAGGAGCACAAGTGAGAACAGAAAACTGACTTGCCCAAGGTCACTCGGCAAATGATAGTGCAAGCTGGGGTACAGCCAGCTGCCCCAGAACTGACCCACTCCAGGCTCCAGGAGATTTATATTCCTCTAATGGCTACTCAGAAGCCAGGGTGGACTGTGCACTGCTCCGAGCTGGCCTAAAAAGGGGTGGAATCCAGGGGCCTCTCCCAGCCAAGGGCAAAGTGTCCACAAGTCTATTTTGGCATCTGGCTTGTCTCTGGAGAACGGGCAGGGAGCCAGCACTCCATGGAGAGTGTGGGATGAGTGTTCGTGAGATTAGAGACACCAGCAGCTGCCTTCTCAGGCATCTGGGACAGACTGGTGGAGAGAGCCCTGGGACGGATGGCCCAAGCAGCGTCGCCATCCTTCAGCCCTCTATTTCCCTTTCTGTAAAGTGAAAGCTGTCTCTCCTCCCTTGCATACCTCCCAGGGGTATTGTAAAGAGCCAGCAAGGAGGAGTTTCTAGAACATTCCAAAAACATTATCTTTTACTCTGGATGAGATGAGAGACAATGAAGGCATTTGAGCAAGACAAGTGATTTGACTTAGGTTTTAACAGGGTGTTCTGGATTCTGTGTGTGAGGCATGGCTGCATGAGAGGCCTGCCACCGTCATCCAGGTGAGCGATGACGTTGGTAGTTGGATAGGTGGTGATATGTGTGGATATATCTCTTGTTATTTTTGGCTGTGCCATGCAGCTTGCAGGGTCATAGTTCCCCCAACCAGGGATTGAACCTGTTCCCCTGCAATGGAAACACGGAGTACTAACCACTGAAGAGCCAGAGAAGTCCCTATTTGGATGCATCTTGAAGTAGTGCCAATAAGATTTGCTAACAGATTGAGAGATTGAGAGACAGGCATCAAAGATGATTCCAAGTGGGACTTCCCCTGGCAGTCCCATGGTTAAGACTCTGCATTTCCAATGCAGAGGGCATGGGTTCAATCCCTGGTCAGGGATCTAGTATCTCACATGCCATGTGGGGCAGCCAAAAAAAAAAAGAAAGAAAATTATTCTCACATGCCATGTGGGGCAGCCAAAAAAAAAAAAAAGAAAGAAAGAAAGAAAATTATTACAAGGATTTTGACCTAAGAAAGGAGGAAGTTGTTACTGTCTATAATGGGAAGGCTATGGGAGGAGCTGGACTGGTAGCCTAGAGCAGAAGTTTGGTTTGGGACCTGGGAAGTTTGAGTTGCCTCAGGTGGAAACACCAAGTTGATCGTCATTAAATAACCCTTGCTGTCTCTCCCAGAGAAGCACTTGACTCTGATGGCATGCACTTGAATTTGTGATGATATCTTCATCAAGAATTGGCATCTGGGACTTCCCTGATGGTCCAGTGGTTAGGGTTATGTGCTTCCACTGTAGGGGGCACAGGTTCAATCCCTAGTCAGGAAACTAAGATCCCATGTGGAACACTGTGCTGTCAAAAAAAAAAAAAACAACCAATGTCTGTATCTGGAACATCCATCCCTCATCCCCTGCTTGTTTTCTTTCTTTACTTGGCTCCTAGATATATGGGCCTCATCTCCTACCTGTCTCTCTTTGTGCCTCAGGTCCAGCCCCGCTAGATGGTATCTGCTTTCTTTTTGAAATGTCCAGCGTGAGTTCTAAATATTCGAGGGTGGTCTGTATCTAACATCATGGGCTTCCTTGGTGGTTCAGATGGTAAAGAATCTGTCTGCAATGTGGGAAACCTGGATTTGATCCCTGGGTTGGGAAGATCTCCTGGAGAAGGAAATGACAACCCACTCCAGTATTCTTGCCTGGGAAATCCCATGGATAGAGGAGCCTGGCTGGCAACAGTCCATGGGGTGGCAAAAGAGTTGGACACAACTGAGCGACTAACACTTAACACATCCCAACTGTACTCTCTCTGGTGTGTGAACATCCACTCAGTTGTTGTCACGTGATACGGTAACAGTTGTTGCTGCTGTTGCTGTCTAGTCCTTAAGTCGTGTCTGACTCTTTTGAGACCCCATGGACTGTAGCCCACCAGGTTCCTCTATTCATGGAATTTCCCAGACAAGAATACTGGAGTGGGTTACCATTTCCTCCTCCAGGGGATCTTCCTGACTCAGGGATCGAATCTGCATCTCCTGTATTGGCAGGTGGACTCTTTACCGCTTCAGGGAAGCCCCAGGGTAACAGACGCACACTTTATTTAAGTGGGTTGTGCATGCGAAAGAGCTCTGGAACCCATTCCTGCTGCTAAAAGGTGAGAAGTTGTTGGTGAGCTGCTGAGTCTGAGTCTGTTTCCTCATCCGTAAAGTGAGCAGAAGGTCTTATCTGGGTGGGAAGGAAGAACTAATCAGAGTGAGGCTTAGAACTGTGTCTTCCTGCCACTGACTCAGAGTCCAGCGGGCTCTTGAGTTGGGTTTCTGAGGTTTAGCCTCAACCCATCAGTTGCAGTAGAAGCAACCCCTGGATACCAGATGGTTCTAGCTCCCAGCCTCCAAGAAATCCAGAACTTACAACTGGGCAATGGCTTTCCTATGTCACCCAGCAACACAGGCTAGTCCTGGTATCCTGGCTTTCCTGACTCCAGTCCAGATCATTGCCCTCACCCCCACCTACCCCTACCACATGCACACACCCTCAGGGTCTCTTAACCTACAGTAAAGCACTCCATCCTCCCAGTCAAAGAAAGATCTCCTCCACCTGCTCCACGTTCCACCTTGCCCGGGAGTCTCCCTCTTTCCTCCTCTCTCCCTCCTGGGACATTCTCCCTGTCTGTCCTGATGCTCATCTCTTTGGCATTGCTCAGGCCCCCAGCAACTAGATTTTCAGGAAAGGGTCTGGATTTTGGGTCTCCCACAAGTCTCTGAACCTAAGCACAAACTTTATTATAGAGCCTTGGCTGTGTGCCAAGTGAGTATACTATCACTTATCCAAGCTTCTTAGCAACTCCAAGACATGGACAATATTCTTAGTCCCATTTTAAAGATGGGTAAACTGAGGCCTAGCAAAGTGAAAGGGCAGAGCTAGGATTTGCAAAAGCAGTTACCAGGCCCTTCACCACCATGCTATACATACTTCTCCAGAGATACCACCCTGGTCAAGCCCTATGGTCACCGCTACAGGCAGCCCCCTTGGCCCTCACAACTACTGATCTCTGGCCTAAGAGAACCAGGCCCCTGAGGGTGGCCTCCAGGGAAGATACGTCAAGGCTGAAAAGCAGGAGCCAAAGTGGAGCCCGGCCAGGCCAGGGTCGCCCCTGGTAACTCCCGCCCCAGCTGAGGCTTGGCTATGCCAGGGACTGGGCCGAGCCCTGAGGCTAAGGAGGAGCCTCCCCCAGGGAAGTCCAGGCACTGAAAAACAAACCTCCTCCCTCTCTGCCAGCTCAGCTTGCCCAACCCTGCTAGGGGCCTTGTGGCAAGGCCGCCCTCCCTGGGGCTGAGGCTATGCTTGGCAGGACGTTCAGCCCCAAGAGTTTGAGGCTCCCAGCCCTGCCTTGAGCTCTGGCTTCCTCTTCTGAAAACAGACTCCCGTTGTCTCCCTAGACATGTCCTGGCTCTTCATCTTCCCCAGGGCCAAGGGAAGGGGAGAGCAGACCCCGAATGCTCACATAGACTCTTAAGGTGCCCATTTATCCACTGGGGAGACTGAGGCAGTGAGTGTGGACATGACTTGCCCAAGGTCAGTGAGCCAGCAAAGTAGACATGTGTCGGATCCTCGAGCCCAGCTCTCTGCAAAGCCCAGGGCCTCCCAGAGGAGGTAGGAAGAACCTGGGGGGAGGCAGCATGTGTGTGAAATGCCCAAAGGGGAGGGCGTCAGTAGCTCCCCCAGGACCAGCCAAATGCTCCCGTGATGCCAAGGCCCACAGTTTCACGGTCATGAGAGAGTTAAGACAGGGCCCCTCGGGACTGAAACCACTTCCTTAGAAAAGAACAAACCAACATGAAATAAAACCCCAAACCAGAAAACCCCACAATGAGCAGTTCAATCCACTGCTGATCCTGACCTTTGAACTACAAACTTAGGTGATAAATCCAGGAGTGGCTTGATGTCTTCATTTATTCATTTAACAAACAGTTGTTTGACCACCTACTATATTCCAAACCCTATGCAGGGCATTTGGGATTCAGTGATGAGCAAACCAGTCCCAATTCTCATAGAGGCAGATAAGAAAAGAGGCATTTACCAAAAGGCACATATGTGGCTAGCTCTGTTGGGTCAAGAACAGGAGACTCTGAGTCAGTGCCCAGAGAAGTCACCAGACCTTACCTGGGGGAAGAGCATGGTCAGGGAAGGCTTCCAGCAGGAGGTGACATTGGAGCTGGGCTTTGAAGGATGTGTAGGAGTTCGCTGGGCAGGCATAGGAAAACAGCAGGTGCAAAAGCCTGGAAGAGCAGAAGAGCACAGCTTCTTTAAAGAATACCCAGAAGGCCAGTCATCCTAAAGTAAAGCTTGGGGAACCCATGCAGATCCCTGATGCTTTTGTCTCTGAGTAGCCTAAAACCTGCTCTGACTCAGGCAAGAGACAAGAGGATGCTGTGGGTATGCCAGGGTCAGGATCAAGGACACTCAGCAGAGATGGGAAGATGAAAGCTGGACAGTTTCTTCCAGGCTCTTCCAACTCTCTCCCAGACATGAGAAATGGGGCTTCTGGCAGTCTGAGACAGCCCAGGACAGAGACCCAGGTAATGGCTGTGGAAATGAGCGTACACCAGAAGCTGGCGTGTAGGAAGCAGAAAAGGGATCTGAGGATGTGGGCAGAGCATATCCTGAGAGTTTCTGAGCCACCGTCCCAGCCTCTGGTCCAGTCCCTGTGGGCACGTTGTCATTTACAAAATGCTCCTGCTCTGTCCACACCTCTGTACGTACCATGTGCGTTCAGTCAACCAACAGTCATCGAGTCCCCGTGACACAACTACTGTGTGCTAGGCTCTGGCAACGGGCAACAGGCTAGGACTGGAACAGCAATTCATGGTCCTACCCTGTTGGAGGTTAGAGCCTGACTGGGGACGCAAATGGCAGATTGTCACTGAAGAGATATGGACCTTGAAGGGAGAGAGTGTTGCTCTCTGAGAACAGAGGAACTTGACCTAATCGAAGGGTATCAAGGAGGGCTTCCTGGAGGAAGGAATGCCTAAGGAGGATCTGGAGGAGGAAGGGGCACAATACAGGCAGCGGGATCAGAACCTTTCCTCTTGGGAGATGGGTCTTGTTCAGGACACTTGAACAAGCCAGTTCCCTGGGCTGAGCCTCAGTTTCCTCATCTGTACAATGGTGCAGAGGAGGCTTGGATTTCCAGCTCTGATCCCTGGCTCAAAACATTCACTGAGCAGTGGTAACAACAGCTTTCTTAGGACTCTCAGTGACCTCTTACCCTATGACCCACAGTCTTCCTCCTTGTGCCCTCTGTGGTTGAGACCTGACCTCAGGGCTTATCAGTCTGACTGCTGAATTCTGCCACATATGACGCTTAGGGTTGTGAAACAACTGCCTAGTTCCTCTGAAGGCTACCAGTTCAGACTCCCTGGGCTCAGACCCCAGACAGCTGTCCTTGCTTGCCCAGGAAATGTCAGCCCCCAGGGGATGCTGACCTGGGGTCGTTGCTTCAAGGGCTCTTTCAGAAACAGCTCCATTTCTAGAGAAAGCCTGACCTCATGGATAGCAAACCTGGGTCCTGGACTTAAGAGCTGACAGTGCCTTGGACAGCTTGTGACTGTATAGTCATTACATCTTATCCTTTTAGGGCTTTTAAACCTTCACTGTGTATTCATGAATTTCACAAATATTTACTGTGTACCTACTACGTGCCAGGCACTATTCTAGGCATTTAGAGAGACAGCAGTAGACAAAAACCAAGCAGGAAAAGAAAAACAAAACCCTTGCCTTTGTGAAGTTCACATTCTGCAAATGAGTTGACAAAAAAATGTACCACAATGTCAAATGGTAACAAGTGCTTTGCAGAAAAATGCAAAAAGGATAGAAGCTACTAAATAAGACAAGGAGGTCAAGGATGAATTCCCTGAGGAGGCAAGAACTGAATAAAGCAAGAGTGGGAACTGTGGATATCTGGAGAAAGGGTTCCACACAGAGGAGAAGGCACGTGCCCAGGTCCTAAGGCAGGGATGAATCAGGAAGAGCAAGAGGTAGTGTGACCGGAGTCCAGTGATGGAGATGGAGAGTATTAAACATCAGAGTTGCATTTGGGAGTACGCTTTGTCAGGGTGAGAGAGAGAAAGAGAAACCTAGAGACTCACGTGCCTCTGTCTTTCTTTCCCTCTCCTCATCTTGACATTTCAAGATTATGGGGGTGGGGAGGAAGATGGATGATTAAATGATTTAAATGTGCAAGTAAAATAACAACTCAGTGAGCACATTATGCAAATCTATGCAATTAACATCACAAATGAGGTGAAGCCACTGGGGCCAGAAGAACTAATTTCTCTGGGGGCTCCAGCTCCATTTGTGCCCCTCCCTGCCAGCCAGAAACTTCTCAGGGTGGAAGGGAGTGGAATGGGAGGTACTCATAAGACTGAGCTCATAGGCTTGTAGGCCACAGGCTTCTGACTGAGGGTCTTTACCTTCCTTACTTCCTCAATTCTCCCTGCACCTGTCAGAGGCAGGAACAGTTATTGCTCTCTTTTGTAAAAGAAAAAAGTAAGATCTGGAGAGGAGGAGGAGATTAACACCCAGGTCTCTTGGGGTTAAACTTTCCGTTGAAAGTTTTCCATTTCATCCCTTGGGGAGGGTTGAGCTTTCTCAGGGCTTTGAGGAAGACTAACTTTCAATAAAGGACCAGTTACTAAATGTTTCAGGCTTTGTGGGCCATACTTGTCTGTGCCCTTGCAGGGTTAAAACACCGAAGGAGATATGTAAATAAATGGGCATGGCTATGTGATAATAAAACTTTATTTATAAAAAACAGACAGTGGGCCAACCCCACAGCTGTCATTGGCAGTTGCTTTAAGAGATGTGGTTTGATCAGAGCTCCCCTATAGCAGGGCAGCTAGCCACTGAGGTCTGTGGTACCCTAGGCAAGTCCCTGATCCTCCTGAACCCATCTCTCCATCTGAATAAGGACAGGATATTCTGGGAAAGGTTCTGGGTGAGGTTCAGCGAAGGGGATGAGACCCACACCATGGGGGAGGGCTCAGGATGTTGAGTGGGGCAACCCCTAGCAGGGCCGGTATTCCCATACTATCTCAGCATCACAAACCACCCAAGACTTTGTGGTCGATGACAAGCATTTTATGATACTTCCTGGTTCTATGGGCCAGGAATTTGGACATGGCACAATTAGGGACAGTTTGTCCTGATCCATGTCAACTGAAAGTACTTGGAGGGTGATTCAGTGGCTGAAGGCTGGAATCACATGGAAGCAACCTCACTCACAGGTCTGGAGACTGATGCCAACTGTCAGCTAGGAGCTCACCAAAATCCCTACCTAGGGCCCCTCCTGGTGGACCCTTTCTAAGTGGATAGTTAGGGGCTGCCGTATCGCCTGGTGGCTATATTCCCAGATGTTAGCAAGACAGTGATAAGCAAAGGATGTGGTTAAACCAGACTATGTCGTATTTTGCAGAAACAGAATAGCAGGCAATAAGAGAAAGTGTAGGAACTTCCTTGGCAATCCAATGGTTAAAGTTTCGCCTTCCAATACAGAGGGTATGGGTTTGATCCCTGGTCAGGGAGATAAGATCCCACATGCCTCATGGCCAAAAGAAATCAAAACAGAACATGAAACAGAAACAATATTGTAACAAATCCAATAAAGACTTTAAAAATGGTCCACTTTAAAAAAAAGAGAGAGAGAGAGAGAGAAAGTATAACATGCCCTGGATAAACTCAAGAACCAGAGTGTGAATTTCAGAACCCCTCTCTGTTCTCTTTACTGATGATTGCTAGAAAGGTAAACTATAGCCTCCTATATGTCTTCATGTGGAAACAAAGCATAGGTCTCAGTATTTGGTGTTAGTCACTCAGTCGTGTCTGACTCTTTGTGACCCCAAGGACTGCAGCCCACCAGGCTCCTCTGTCCATGGGATTTCCCAAGCAAGAACACTGGAGTGGGTTGCCATTTCCTTCTCCAGGGGATCTTCCCAACCCAGAGATCAAACCCAATCTTTTGCAAAAATAGAAAGAATGCAGGAACAAGTAACTGTGATCAGGTGAAAGAAATAACTTCAGCAAAGATAAAAAATCAATCATAGGGTTTCCCTGGTGACTCAGTGGTAAAGAATCTGCCTGCCAGTGCAGGAGACACGGGTTCTATCCCTGATCCAGGAAGATCCCACATGCCTCAGAGTAGCTAAGCCCTTCGGCCACAACTATTGAGCCTGTGCTCTAAAGCCCAGGAGCCACAACTACTGAGCCCATGAGCCCACGCTCTGCAACAAGAGAAGCCACCACAAGAAGAAGCCTGCGCATCACAACTAGAGAAAAGCCCAGGCAGCAATGAAGACTCAACACAGCCCAAAATAAAATTATTTTTAAAAAATCAATCACAAAGATTCCTGGTCTGTTTCAAAGGTAGAGATCAGCTTGAAGCACATCTTTGAGTTGTTTTTCAGGCTCCAGCCCCCCTTGAACACTCATCCACCGGACTAACCGGAGCCTAAGGAATGATGATACTGACTTTTGCTGACCCTGGTGACTTCATTCAACTAACTGCCTGGATTTCGTCAACCTAGAGTAAGCTTTGCATCATTCTAATGCTCAAATCTCCGGCCCAAGGGTGGGGATTACCTCCATTTTCTGAACATGCAGTGTGTGTTTGAACATGTTGTCATACCTCGCAAGTGGGTCTCAAACTCCACCTCTCTGTGGAAGGTCACACTTGCCCTTTCATGAATATGTTTGCACCCTTAGCTTAAAACTTCCCTGATCTTGCTGTTTGGAAGATGGTACTTTTAGAGCTGACTCCTTGTCCCCTTACTTGTCACAAGTAATAAATGCTTCTGCCTTATTGAAAGTACTTGGTGTGTTCACTGGCAAAGCACCCCAAGCGGTGGACCCATTGCACCTATTAACAAAGAATGCCCTGGGTTTTTGTTGCAGAGCACAGGCTCAAGAGCACAAAGGCTCAGTGTCTGTGGCACTCGTTGACTTCTCTAGTTGTGGTCCCCAGGCTTAGCTGCTTCTTGGCATGTGGGATCTTAGTTCCCCGACCAGGGATCAAACCTGCTTCCCCTGCATCAGGAGGCAGGTTCTTAACCACTGGACCACCAGGGGAGTCCCTAGATTTGCATTTTTTCTGATCTGTGCTCAGTAGAAGAGTCAGGGTCACGTGGGAAGAAAAGCAAGTGAGATGGTAGGGGCTGTCACAGCCACCTTTGGCAAATTCAGTCTGCCCCACACGCATGGTGTGAGGGCCCCCGCGTGGGGTCTGGGCCTGGGACCTCCTGGGTCACGGCAGCATCTGCACTGTCACTGGAAGCCCACGCTGCTCGGATCCCTCCCTCAGACCCCATCATGCCCTTTCTGGTCAAATCCGGCTCATGCTCAGTCTTGGATCTCCTTGGGCCCTTCCTGCAGTGGGAACATATTAACAGAGCTGCTAAGCCTTTTTCCTACAAACAATGAAGGAAACAAGAATAAAGCCCCCACCCACACAGCAGCCCCAGTGACCCCAGCTTTGCAGGATGGTTGGCCAAGCAGAGGGGGAAATGTTGAGACAAAACCAGCTGCAAAATCCTTCCTTGAGCCACAGGACGTGGTTATGTGTTGAGGGTTGGAAGCTGGAGCTGGGATCCTGGCCCAGACCCAGAGAATAGGGCCTCTCGGAGAGCAGATGGTAGAAATAGGCCCCCTGTAAGATGTCAAGGGTGCCCCAGGGGCACAGGATCATGAGCAGATTTCAGAGAAAGAATCATTGAGATCAGGGCTGCTGAGATTCAGCAGGGAGACATGAGAGACAGCCCAACCTTCAGGTAGATTGCTGCTGGCTCCCTGATCCAGATGATTCTAGACTTCCACCTCCTCCACCATCTGGTACTTTCCCCAGCAACTGTAGGAGAATCCAGGGCTTACAGAAGGGAGTGACTTTCCTGGCGTCTCACCAGTGGCCGAGCTGGGACTTGAATCTGAGGCCCCATCTCTTTCTATGGAGGTGGCCCAGCAGAGGCTTCTTGGGGCTCAGAATCCCTTGTAAATAGGTCATTAATAATGATGCTACCTCCCACACATGGCCCTCCAAGACAGAGAATTACACACTCCTTCAACTCTATGACAGCCCTGAAGGCTATGGACTCTTACTGGTATCCTTGCTTTCCAGAGGAGGAAATAACTTACAGGGAATAAATTATTGAGTGGGATGGAACCCTAAATGCTCAAATGCACAGTTAGGGGGAGGGAAGTGACCCACTCGGAGAGCACTGGGGATGCTGGGATATTCCCAGTCCTTGTTCAGGCTCACTGAAGCTTCCTGCCTCAGGTTGTTGGCAGCTGGAAATCCCAAGAGCCCCAGCCAGATGTGGCTATGTCCACAGGAGTTCACAGGGTGGGTGTGTGAGTGAATGCAGGTGGTCCTTACAGGCATCTCATCCCCAGTTATCCTATTCCAGCTTCCTGGCCATTAGAATCAGGGTAATTGCTTTCATTTGAAGAGATGGGCAAACGAGTTCCAGAGGAGAAACCAAGTCACTTCTTTTCTGGGGGGAGTTGAGGGTGGGGAGCAGAAATTGCAGCTGGACCCTCGCTGACATCCTGCCCACGGCTCCTTCCCCAGGGTGAATGGGATGTGTGGGAATGATAGAGAAACAGGGCCAAGCTAGCAGCTCCTTCCCTGCAGACTTCAGCTGGGCAGACAGTCCCCATGACTCATCCCCACACCCCAGTGGCCTTTAGGCTCCCCTGGCCTCCACCTCCCTGCCCCAGTCTTGCTCTCCAACAGCGAGGGGGGCGCCAGACCTGCCATTCCCACCCCCTGTTCTTAGGGAGGCATTGTTCTTCACTGAAATGCACCAGATGGGTAGAGTGACCATGTAATTTATAGGCCAAATGGGAACACTTTGGAGAGCTATTAATAATTATGTGGGGACAGGAGGAGCTAATTGAGACTGTCCCAGGCAAATGTCTGGCTGCCCTACAGTTGGATCATTACTTAACTCAAAGTATTAGAGGCATAAATGTCAGACACGGCGGCATCAGCCACAAGCTAGGGCAGAAGGCTTCTGGAGCAGGTACATTTTTGAGAACTCTTCAAGTCGTGGGGCATCTCTAGGGGAATTCAGATCTACATGGAGAGGGTCAGAGCCCATATTCTGAAGTGAGACTTCTTGGGTTCACATCCTGGTTTTACCAGTTAGGGGGCTGTGTGAGCTATTATGCATCACCTAACTTCTCTGACCCTTTGTTGTTGTTGTTCAGTTGCTAAGTCATGTCTGACTCTTGTGACCTCATGAACTGCAACACACCAGGCTTCTCTGTCCATCACCATCTCCCTGAGTTTGCTCAAACTCATGTCCATCGAGTCAGTGATGCCATGCAACCGTCTCGTCCTCTGTCGTCCCCTTCTCCTCTTGCCCTCAATCCTTTCCAGCATCAGGGTCTTTTCCAATGAGTGGGCTCTTCGCATCAGGTGGCCAAAGTATTGGAGCTTCAGCTTCAGCATCAGTCCTCCCAGTGAATATTCGGGGCTGACTTCCTTAATTTCCTGTTTTATAAAATGGATGTGCCTGCCAAGGCCTGCTGTGATGATGAAATAACTCAGGCAAATCACCTGCAACAAATCTGGCGCAGGAGAGATGTTCAGCAAATGAGAGGCCACTGTCACTTTGTATTAGTCTTTATTATTAGTAGCAAACAATGTCAGGTACTGAGGGGGCAGACCTCCAGGCCTCAGATAGGGCCCTCTGGCTATACACAGTCCAGGGAGTGAAGGTCAGATTAAGGGAATGAGTGCTCAGCGTGAAGGGTAAACTGAGGACTGAGAGGTTCAGAGATAGAGGAGAGCCTTTCTGATTTGATTGGGGTTATCCGGGTGGGCTTCCTGGAAGAGGTAGCCTCTAGGCAAGGTGATGAGCTAAGCTTTTTGGAAGATTAAGATCATAGCTCCTATTTTTAAAAAAAAAAAAAAAAGAAAGAAAGAAAAGATTAATTTAAAAGCATACATTGACCCCAATCTGCACAGTAGCATTATTTACAATTGGCAAGCTAGGAAAGCAGTGTAAGTGTCCATTAACAGATGAATGGAGAAATAAAATGTGGTATATATATATATGCATGCATATACATACATACAAATGTGTATATATTATGGAATACTACTCAGCCATTAAAAATGAAATCTTGCCATTTGCAACATCATGGATTGACTTGGAGGGTATTATGCTAAGTGAATTAAGTCAGACAGAGGACAAATACTGTATGACATTACTTATAAGTGGACTCTAAAACATACAACCAAATATAACGAAAAAAGTAAGAAATTCTGATACAGAGAATGAGCAGTTACCAGTGAGGAGAGGGAAGTGGGGAGAGGCAAGATAAGGGCAGGCAATTAAGAGGTACAAACTGCAGTGTATAAAATAAATAAGCTACAAGGATACAGTATACAGCACAGGGAATATAGCCAATATTTTATAATAACTATAAATGGAGCATAATCTTTAAAAATTGTGAACTGCTATGTTGTAAACCTGAAACAAATAATATTGTAAATCAACTATACCTCAATAAAAATTTTTTTTAAAGAAATAGAAAGTCATAGCTCTTGTTTCTAAAGAACTTATGATGTCCCCTTTTCTCAGTATAAACATCAAAAAAGAAAGTTAATGTTAAGTTCTGCTTTCTATCTTCGCAACAGCTTCCGGGCTCTTTTGAGATGTCAAGTATCAAATTTTTTTCTCTCAAAAGTTCCTTTTGGGGTCCTCAAGCTTCCATTTCTTCTCCTTATTGTTTCCTCTGGGTCACAAGAAATACAAGGCCCTAGAGCTTGCTGAAGCAAAGAGACAGGAGGTGGACCCAGGAGCAGGGCAGCCTGGCCTCAGTGGTGGGGCTTGGGGTTGGGGACTGGATTGGGAGCCGTGTCCTTTGCTGACTCTGGGTCTCTTGAGATTGGCTCTGGGCCCATCAGCTTTGGCCTCCCCCTCCCTCCCCAGGACTACTTCTCTGCTTTCTATGGACACAGCTGGACACAGGTGCCCTCTGAACTCAAGTTTACACATGCTCAGTTCAGAAACTGCCTAGCATCTCTGAATCCCAAATCCAAATCCTGGGAAAGGAAACTTATGGGTGAGTTAGTGTCACACGTCTGTCTTTTCATCCAATCAGTTTATGACTGAGGGCCTGCAGCACAGTATAAACTGAGAACTAAAGGGTGGGATGCTGGACATCCACCCTGAAGAAAAAGGAGAAGGCTTTTCCAGGAGGAGAGCACAGCAAGGTCAAAGGCTTTTAGAGGCGGGGAACTGGAGGCTTTGCGGGGACAGTACTAGTGGCTAAATTTGTGGCAGCCCTTCTGTGACTGTTTAAAGGACAGCTCCCATAGGAGTGGCACAGACATGGCTTGGAGAGGGAGATCACAAGTGAATCAGAAGCAGAACCAAAGCTCAAACCTATTTTCTCCTCCCAGCCCAGGCTTGAATGTCTGAGGCTTAGGAGGGAGTCCGGGTAGAGAAGCAGGGAGAATGAAATCAAGAACTAACAGGCTTCACAGGAGTGATAATGACATTTTAACTTGAAAATTGCAAGGAGACAGAGCTGTGGAGGCATATGCAAATTTACATGCAGATGAGATGCAAATGAGGCTGCTTGCTCCTGCCTGGCGCACCTGGATGTGACTCAGTGACAAATCCTAATGGCATCACATGGTTGTGTGATTGATTATCAAGGCCAGCTGGGATGACAACTGCACTCTCCTCCTGGGAGCTGAGAGAGATGAGACTGTTTCTAGAGCTTCCTCTGATGAGAGACCCTGAGGGATGGCCCTGTGTAGCTCAAGGATGGCAGTTTTGGGGTGCATCAGTGGTAAAGAATATGCCTGCTAAGGCAGCAGACACAGGAGATGCGGGTTCCATCCCTGGGTCCAGAAGAACTCTTAGACTAGGAAATGGCAATCCACATCAGCATTCTTGTCTGGAAAATTCCATGGACAGAGGAGCCTGGCGAGCTGCAGTTCATGAGGACGCAAAGAGTCAGATGACTAAGCAGGAGCACTAAACACTAGTATCTCCATCACACACTCATCCATGGCAGACATCATTAATCAATCATAGAATTCCTTCTAACTGAGAGAACCAGGTGCTCTAGGCAGTCCCTACTAATCAATCCAAGTTGGTATTCATTCATCTAACAAATTTTGTTGATTTTCTTCCCTGTGCTTAGGGTACGTTGAGCAGGCAAGTTCAGTTCCTGTTCTTGTGAAACTCACAAGAGTTTAGTGGGGGATATGAGCATTAATAAAATATTGCAAAATAGCAACTGAGATTAGTGATATGAAGAAGAACTACATGGTCTGCATAAAGGGGGATTTTTGACTCCTTAAGGGTACCCAGGAAAGTCTGACCCTGTTGCTGATATATGACGCATAAAGAAGGCTTAGCTAATTGAAAAGATAGGGGAAGAACATTCCAGGCCTTGAGACAAGAAATAGATTGCAAGCAGAAATTATCAGTGCTGTATCCAGATTTCCTATGATCATTGTTTGTTTCTCTGCATCCCTCCTTTGGCTTCTGTCTGCTTTTTTGTTTGTTTGATTGTTTAAAGGAAAAGAAAACTTTATTGAGATATAGTTCACATACTATACAATTCACCCGTTTAAAGTATACAAATCAATAGTTTTTATTATATTCACAGATACTCTGAATTATCATAGTCAATTTCAGAACATTTTTATGACCTCAAAAAACCCAAAAAACTTTGCTCTTTAAGGATTCATATTCTCTCACCCCACACTCCCAACCCTAAGCAACCACTAATCTCCTCTCTGTTTCTATAGATTTGCCAGTTCTGGACCCATTAAACAATAATTCTTAATTCCTCCCTCCTCCCAGCCCCTGATCAACTCTAACCTACTTTATGTCTCTGTGAATTTGCTTACTCTAGGTATTTCATGAAATCATGCAATATTGGTTCTTATTTTCTGATTTGTTCCATTTAGCAAAACGTTTCAAATATCACCCACACTGTGGCATGTATCAGAACCTTTTTACAGATGGATACTATTCCATTGTATGTATATACCACATTTTGACAGGCATTTGGATCATTTCCACCTTTTGGCTATTATGAGTGATGCTGCTGTGACTATTGGTGTACAAGTGCCTGTTTGGGTCCCTGTTTTCAGTTCTTTTGGATATATACCTAGGAGTGGACTTGCTGAGTCATTCCATGTTTACCTTTTTGAGGAACCACCAAAATGTTCTCCTCAGGGGCTGCACCATTTTGCATTCCCACCAGCAATGCACAAGTGTTCCAATTTCTCTACATTCTCACCAATATTTATTTTCTGCTTTTCCAATTATATTCAACTTAGTAGTGTGAGATGGCATCTGATTGTAGTTTTGACTTGCATTTCCCTAATAACTAATTATGTTGAGCATCTTTTTATGTACCTGTTAGCCATTTATATATCTTCTTTGGGGCAATGTCTCATTCAAGTTCTTTACCCATTTTTAAATTGGGTTACTTGTCTTTTTGTTGCTGAGTTGTAAGAGTGTTTTATATATTGTGGATACTAAACCCTCATCATACATAAGATTTGCAAATATTTTCTCCCATTCTGTAGGCTGCCTTTACATTTTTTTTGATAATATGCTTTGATGTATAGTTTTTTTTAATGAAATCCAATTTATCAACTTTTACTTTTGCTTTTCATGTATTTGGTGTCATAGCTAAGAACTCATTGTCAAATCCAACGTCATGAAGATCTACCCTTATGTTTTCTCCTAACAGTTTTATAGCTTTATCCCTTACAGTCTAGGTTGTTGATCCATTTTAAGTTAATTTTTGTGTATGCTGTGAAGCTTAAACAAATGAAGAGGTTCAATTTCATTCTTTTACAAGAAGAAATTCTGTTGATCCAGCACCATGTGTTTAAGAGCTCCTTCTTTCCCCATTGAATGGACTTGGCAACCTTGTTGAAAATCAGTTGACAGTAGATGGATGGGTTTCTTTTGATTCCCTCTGCCTAGATGTCCATCCTTATGGTGGTGCCACACTCTTTTGATTACTGTAGGTTTGTAGTAAGTTTTGAAATTGGAAACTGAGAGTCCCCATAGCTTGTTCTTCTTTTATAAGTTGTTTTGTCTACTTGGGGGCCACTTGCTATTTTACATGAATTTGAGGATCAGTTTTTCTGTTTCTGCCCAAAAAAAGGCTGTTGGAATTTTGATAGAAATTATGTTGAATCTGCAGATCCCTTTGGATAGTATTGACATTTTAACAATGTTAAGCCGTCCTACCCATGAATATGATGTCTTTCATCTCCTTGGCTAAATTTATTTCCAAGTATTTTATTCTTTCAGATGCTTTTGGAAATGAAATTGCTTTCTTAATTTCCTTTTCAGATTGCTCATTGCTGGTGTGTAAAAACACAGATCTTTGTGTGTTGATCTTGTAACACACAACTTCTCTAAATTTGTTTGTTAGCTCTAGTAGCTTTCTTGTGGATTAGTTGGTATTTCCTATACACAGAATCATGCCATCTGTGAATAAAAACAATTTTACTCATCTCTTTTCAGTTTGGAAGATGTTTTTTTCTTTTGGAGGTTTAATTGCTCTTTTTATGGTCTAATTGAACTCCTTTTATTTGTTTTTCTTATCTAATTTTCTTGTCCAGAACTTTCAGTACAATATTGAATAGCAGTGGTGAAAACAGGCATCCTGTTTTGCTCCTAACCTTAGGGAGAGAGCTTTCAGTCTTTCACCACTGAGTTCGATGTTAGTTGTTGGGTTTTCATGAATTCCATTTATCATGTTGAATAAGTCCCCTTTTATTTTCAGAGCAGTATTTTTTCTTTTTGTTCTTGTTTTTATTTTGTTTTGTTTTTAATCATGAAAGGCTGTTGGATTTTGTCAAATGTCTTTTCTGAGACAATTGAGATAATCATGCTTTTTCTCCCTTTATTCTGTTGATGTGGTATATTGTATTGATTGATTTTCTTTTATCTTTAACTACCCTTGCATTCCTGGGATAAATCCCAGTTGATCACACTGTATAATTCTTTTAATGTGCTATTTTCTTTGATTTGCTAGGATCTTGTTGAGGATTTTTATATCTGTATTCATAAGGTAATATTGATTTGTAATTTTCTTTTCCTGTGATATATTTATCTGGCTTTGGTATCAAGATAATGCTTGCTTCATAGAATAAGTTCTGAAGTGACTTCATTCCTTTTTATGGCTGAATATCTCATGGTATGAATATACTACTTTTGTTTATTCATTTGTTGGTTGACCAATATTTGGATTGCTTCTGCCTTTTAATAATGATGAAATTCTTCTGTAAACTTTCATGTAGAAATTTTTGTGCGGACATATGATTTCATTTCTTTTGGGTGTATAATTCCTAGGGAGGAAATTGCTGGGTCATATGGTAACTTGATGTTTAACTATTTAAAGATCTTTCCCCAAAGCGTTGGCATTATTTTACATTTCCCACCAGGTTCCGATTTCTCCACATCCAGCCAACATTCATTATTGGATTTTTAAATTCTAGCCAGCCTAGTTAATGTGAAATGATATCTCATTGTGGTTTTGATTTGCATTTCCTCAATGACTAATGATGTTGAGAATTTTTTTCATGTCCTAATTGAAATTTTGTATATCTTATTTAGAGAAATACCTATTCAGATCCTTTACCCATTTTTCTAATATTTGTATTTATTTTTTATTTATTTGGCCTCACCAGGTCATAGTTGTGGCATGTGGATCTAGTGCCCTGACCACGGATCAGACCCCAGGCTCTCTGCATTGGGAGCTCAGAGTGTTAGCCACTGGGCCAACAAAGAAGTCCCTCCTTTACCTATTTTTCAGTTGAACTTTAAAAAATGTAAAATTTAGTGGTGAGAACTTGCTATGTATTGTAATACAGAATATTATCTTCTATGGGCCCACACTTCTGCTCTAGGGTTCCTGGTCCCGCTTTGTGCAGCAGGCTTTTGTAGAGGACTTCACTGAGAAACTACCCTCCAGCAATCTCCATGTGATTAGGCAGAGGCTGAGGCTAGATCTGAAACTGTACCTTGGCTTGCTTCCCTTCTCTGCCCTGTTTCCCCTTCCCATGATTTCACGGTCTCCTCTTCAGCAAATCACCACTATCTTAGTCCTTGTTGCCGGGTCTGCTTCCAGGGGAACTTGAAAGAGCTTGGAATAGCTCAGGAACTAAGAGGAAGGTAGTGTTGCTGGAACTCAGAGAGCATGGAGATAGGGGAGTGAGGTGATGCTAGAGTGAAGGGCAGAGGCCTGACCACACAGAACTGTGTAGATCACAGCGATGGGGGGAGGGGGGTTACCTGGAGTGCCATGGGATGCCGCTGGGCTGTGTTAAGTGGGGACTAGCATTAGCTTACATTTTGCAAAGGTCCCTCTAACTTCTGTGCGGAGGGCAGATCAAAGGGCCCAAGAGGCCGCAGGAGAACCATTAAGGATACTGTTCCAACTGTCCAGGGGAAAGAAGATGAAGGCTGGGATGAGGATGGGAGCATGGAAAGAGAAACAGGTAGATGAGAGTGATGAGGAGGGTGGATCTGGGGGCTCTGGGGCAGTTCAAGGACAACTTGTGGTTTCCAGCCAGGGTGACTGGATGGATGGTACTCAGAGAAGGAGGCAGACTTGGGAGGGTTCCACAGGCCCCTTGCCATCTCTGGTCTTGGCTAGTCCCCCCATTTCACAGATGGAGACCATGAGGCCTGAGCAAGTGTAGTGGTTCACCCAGATCCCCGTCATGCCCCAGACAGGAGGGGATGGGATCTAGGGGTCCTGCCACCTGGCCAGAGGACTTGTTTATTCTCCGGGGGCCCACTGGTTCTGGCCTCAGAGAGCTATTTTGCAGCTGGGAGAGGGTGGGGTTTCGGGCCTGATGGGTTTGTCCTGGGCTGAAAGCCAGTTCGCAGCTCACAGAGAGCAGAACATCGCTGTACCTGGAGGGCAGCCTGTGTTGCCAGCTGCCCTGTCTTGGTCTGATGTGGGTAACTTGAAGACCTGAGGGTGTGGGGTGCCCACCTCAGAGTGGCTCACATCTGCTCTCCTGGAGTGAGCATACACCAGAGCTCAATCCAAATTCTGTGGTTCCCCTTCTCTGGTCCTTCTTTTCCTTGCTGTGTGACCCTGGGCCAGTCACCTCTCCTCTCTAGTCTTCAGTCTTCTCCTCTGTAAAATGGAAACATCCTAGACTGTGAATTTCGTGCACTCAGGGTGGTAGGGAATATCGGATGAAGAAATGGATGGACAAAAAAAATAAATAAATAAAACCCACCACCTTGTAAACTGCAGAGTGCCTGAACTTCTATTTGGGCTCAGTCCAACCTCTGCCTCCAGCCACTGCCCAGTGGATTTCTCAGACTTCACCGTCTGGATTTCTCAGCCCTCCAGGGAGGAAAAGACATAATGTGGAACTCAAGGATCCCGTGATCTTATTATCCTGGCCCAGGAGGCTTGGCACACCCACTGGACAGATGGGGAAAACTGAGAGGCAGCATCCACTCAGAGTCACCAGACAGTTAAGCCTGAATTCAAAGGCTGGGTTCTCTGATCCAAAATTGAGGAAGATCCTTATCCATTCAGTGATCCAGTGGGGCAGATGGACTAAACTGAGGACTAAAAAGGAGAAGCAACCTGCCTGGGGTCATGAAGGCAGCCAACAGGCAGCAGGGTAGAAAGGTCATGTGAGGTCCCTGACTCCCAGTCCTTCTACCAGCCCTTGCCCACCAACCCTGGAGCTTGCAATGGGTCTCCCATCACATTGGGATAATCACAGTCATGTCACTGGCAGACTTGGGGTTCTTCCTCAGCCCTGTTTCCTTCCCATCAGAACAGGCTGCAAACTTTCTTAAGGGATCCAACAGAGAGACATTGCCCCTCCTCAGCCTCAGAACAGAATTTGGAGATTAGTTGGGAATCTTTTGGGGTGGAGGGGCACACCATGCCTCCTCCACGGGCACATCAGGGCAAAGTCTATCAATCAACTCTCTTTGGCTTTCAGGAGACAGATGGGGATCCACTAACTGGGGATACTAATCAGGGAATCCATATGATTCAAAGAGCAAAAGACTCTTCGGGAACCCATTGATGTCCTCTAGAGGAATTTCTTCCCTGATTTGTTGGGTAATGAGATCAGAGGCTGGGCTGGCTTGGTGCCAGAGTATAACGCTACACATCACTTAATGAGCACTTACTGGATTCCAGGAGCCTTTCTAAGGACCTTCCACATAGTAGCTCATTTAATACTCACAGCAAGCCTCTGAGGTCTGGTAATTCTCATTTTAAGGATGAGGACAAATCTGGCCAAGGACTCTCAGCTTGTGAGTTATGGGGCCTGGGCAGGAACCCAGTCCATCCATGTGTCTGACCACCATGCCATGCTGCCTTGGATACTACTGGAGACCAGAGAAAGTGCTGCCTAAAGGGCCAAGTCCCACTCAGCCAAAATCCCTGGGTACATGGCAGTGTCCAGGCACAGCAGGACTGCTGAAGGGACAAAGCCCATGGTCACTGCAGGATTAGCAACCAGCCCAGCTTGTCTGAGGGTGAGTCTGAAGCATCAGTGCTGTGTCGAGTCCCAGTTCTGCCACTGGCTATGTGACACTGGGCAAGGCATCACCAAACCTCTCTGAGTCTCAGTTTCCTCCTCAGTAAAATGGGGTGAAATCAGTATCGGCTTTGTAGGATTGTTGTGAAAAATTCAACAAGGCCGGCAAAGCTTTTAAAGGGCTTAGCACCAAGCCAGGCACAAATAAAATGCAGAATAAATGTTGACTATTAATATTATTACTTTTAAAATTTTTATTTATTTTTTAGCTGTGCTGGGTCTTTGTTGCCGCACGCAGGATTTTCTCTAGCTGTGGCCCTTGGGCTTCTCATTGCAGTGGCCTCTCGTTGCTGAGTACGGGCTCTAGGACACACGGACTTCAGCTGTTGTAGCATGAGGGCTCAGGAGTTGCAGTTCCTGGGCTCTAGAGCACAGACTCAATAGTTGCACCAACTTAGCTGTTTTTTGGCATGTGCCATCTTCCTGGACGAGGGGCTGAAAGTGTGTCTCTTGCATTGGATGGCAGATTCTTTACTACCAAGCCACCAAAAAGCCCTAATATTATTAATTACTATATCTCATTTCTGTACCTCCTTATCTGCTTTGGGCTGCTGTGAATAAACAAGTTGTTGGGGTTCGGTTCTTTTTGGAGACAGAGGGATGTATGAGACGGTTTTGGAGACGCTCCCTCCCAAGGATTCCTGGATTATCCATACCCCTCCTCAGCCCCGTCTCAGTCCTAGCAGTAGCTGTAGTCTCTCAGAACTCAGTTTTCATCCTTACACCCCAGGTACACTGGCTCCCTGCCTGTGGTCCCCCTGGCTGGATGCTGTTGCTATGGCAACAGCATTTTAAGAGCCTTCAGCCCCCCTCTGAGGCAACAGGCATGGATGGAGATGGGCAATCAAATGCCTCCTGCATCCTCAGGCCTGTCTGGACAGGAGGCAGGAGATTGGAATGAGAGATCAGAGCTGGCTTGGGGTTGGGGTCGGGGGAACCGGCTCAGGTCTCAGCCCCAAGTGTTTCCCAACAGCACCCATGCTTCCCTGTGTTGCCTGAGCAGTTGGTTACAAATGCAATTCCACTCACCCTGCCCGAAGGGTCTGGTTTTGATTATCTGGGGTGGGATCCCCTAGGAAGCTGCCTTTGATTAGCTCTGCTTGTAGTTCTCAGGCAGAGAAGCCTCAGACCACTCTCGACAGAATCTTGAGTCCCGGAAGATGCCCGAAGACATTTTGGGCATTGAGGTTTGTGTGGCTCTCTCTACTGAGATGGTTCTTGAGAGACCCTGTTTGTTCTCCAGTCCTGCCTCCCCCTCTCCTTCTAGAGCTTCATCTTGTGGGAGGATGTGTGCCCCACCCTCATCCCAGAGCCCAGAAAATTCCAGGGCTAAGCTAACAGAGGCCACCTTGGTGAAGCATCCTAGGACAGATGGGTGCACGCTCTTGGGATAATGACATTCAGGGGAGGCGCCAGCCAGGGTCACTCTGGGCAGGGTGAAAGGCTCGCTTTCTTCTAGATGCTCTGACTTCAGAGCTTCTTGGGTCTCTTCCCACTCTGTCCCCTCACACCACCTGCTGGCTGGGAACGTGGCTCCCTACCACAGCAAAACCTGATGGCACTGATCACCAGAGGCTGTGCCTAAAGAGAGGAGGCACTTGGGGGTGGGGAGAGTGGATGGTAGGGTCTGAGGACCTGTGCTGGGGAGGGGAAGAAGACAGAGATACAGGAGAAGGAAGGGGTCCTCTCTGGGGTTCCTTGAACTTGAGATTGATGCTCATGTCGGTTGGAGGAGCCAAGTGACAGAGACGCGGCAGATAGTCCACCTCCCTATCCCCCTTTTGTGCACTAACTGGCCTCCAGCAAATGATCCTCTTTGCTTGAGGCCAGTGGTGCCAGTGAATAAATTACATGTGATAATTCCCTTAACAGCACACCCTTTATTCCTTTCCCAGACTCACTCCCCCTGCTCCTTTGCCAGTAGTTCCTGGGATCAAAGCCAAAGAAATGTGCCCTTGAATCCTTGTGTAGGGTCTGTTTCCTTGTGGGCCCCTAAGACAAGAAACCACTCCCCAGTCTCCCCACCCTGGGTTCCATCATGAGGGCAGCTCTGCCTCTCGTGTTCCAAGGGGAAGCTGGCATACCCCAGAACTCCAGGTGGGCATCTGGCCCACCTAGGTCAGTGACCTCTGGAAAGGTCTGTATCATCAGCTCTTTCCTCGATGAGGCTCTGGGGTTTTGGAGCCAATGCCATGCTCCTCCACATCCTGCCCTGCCCTGCCCTGCGTTCGCACTATTCTGAATGTGAGTCGGGCTCCCTCAAGCTACCTGGGGCCAGGAGCTTGTGCAGGGTTCTCGTCCTCCAAGCATGGGCCAAACTCAGTAGCCACATTCTGAGGGATCGTCCCGGGCTCCCCATCTGTTGCTGGGCTCCATCCCAACCACCCCCCCCCGCCACGCCCTCGGGAGCCTTGTGTGATTGACGGGAACTCCCAGCTAGAGGGATGCAGGCGGACTCGTGTGGGGCGAGTCCTCCAGAGATGACTGTGAGCCTGTCCCCTCCGAGGAGAAGCTGTCCCCAGCAGGCCGGGGGATCTGAGTCTGCCTGGGGAGTCGCTGCCAGGAGAAGAGGGTGGTGAGGAAACGCTCAGGAGCGGGGTCCAGGGGCCCATGGGGGCTTCTGCGTTCATCAGCCTCAACAGCCTGGCCAGCTTCCTGGGTCAGAGGGGCAGCTTGGAAATTTCTGTTCTGTCCGCGCCTCAAGGCCCAAGGAGGCCAACGGGATTTGGGCGAACGATCTGAACCCAGTGAGTCCTGGAGGGGCAGGTCCCATCTGCCCTTGGAAGTGACTTCCCCATTCAGGCCCTGGTCCTTGGCAGCCACCCCCCTGAGTTCTGGGCACGCGGAGTGGGCCGGGGAACCCACTGGGCATGGAGAGTGGGCCAGCGCCTTCTTCAGGAGCATCTGGATGTCCTCGTGTCTCGCCTGGGCCTCCTCCCACAGGTCCCGGCCCAGGCCCTCCTGGCTCAGCGAGGCCACCTGCAGCCCCATGGCTGTGAACTTTTCAGCAGGAAACTCGGATGCCAGGCGCTGCAGGTAGCGGTGGAGACGGCGCTGGTCCCCAGGGCTGGTCCTCTGGGCCTTGCCCAGCCTGAGCTGAGCCATCAGGTCCTGACAGTCCATGTGGAACCAGGTCACCTGGGAGACAAGAAAAGAGGGAGGTGGAGGCTCTTGGAATGTATCCCCTCTGAGCAGAGAGGAGGCTTCACGAATGAATCTAGCTAGAGAGAATTAATAAAAATGCCCAGTCCCTGTTAGGGGCCTCCCCCAGCATGGCCGTGGTTCTCTCTACTGCTGCTGCTGATAACAATATTCCTCTTTCTTTCCCAAAGACCCACCAAAACCAATCCCCAGCACCCTTGAGATCTTCAGGCACAGTATTCCAGACTTAGGGACCAGCAAGGACTCACCCCTCTCTAGGGCTCAGATTCCCCCTCTGTAAAGTGGAGGTTGTAGTAGATAATCATGAAAATTGGGGAGCTGAAAAATGTGGATTCTTGGATAGTATGAACCCCTTATAAGTGGTGCTGAGGGAGGAAACTGGCTAATATTGATTGAACCAATAACCATCTGCCAGCCTCTGTGCATTTCATGTAGGATCTCACTGAACTGGTGACCCATTTTACAGAGGAGGAAACTGAGGCTCAGAGATGTGACATCACCTGCCTCAGGACAGGGAAAAGCTGGGATTTGAACTCAACTGTCCTGCCTCAAGAGGGTGTCTTGCAAGCACCTCCTTGTACAGGAGAAACTGACCCAGGCAGAGCCACACCCTTGCAATCCCACGGGGAGACTGTCAGCCAGCCCAGGCCTAGAGGCCCCCTCACTCCAGTCAGGTCCCCTTTGGGGATTCTGCCTGGCCCCACGTCACCCACAAAATGTCTGCAGGCCGAAAAGGAGCCAACACATTTCCAGCAGCTCGTGAAAAACATAATCTTTCTCTCCATTAATTTAGAAGCCGACAGCGAGTCGTTAGGTTGTGGGGACTGGAGAACCATTTTCTCCGAGGAAACCATCCTTCCGCGGATTAAAGGAACTTGTCTGTAGATAAATGGCTTCATATTCGCGGAAGCACACTGAGCTCATGGCTGGGAAAGGGCTCCATAAATCTCCCTTAGTGGTACAATCGTGTTATTATTATTTAGTGCCAAAGCTGCCGCCTGCACACTCTCCATCTGGGGCTGAGCCCAGCACTGAGCAGTCTGTCTGTCTGGGACCAGATATTCCAGGCTAAGCTGGACAGAAGTGGACAGCACCTCGGATATCATCTTGCCCTATTCCTTACTGTGTGGATTAAAATTCAAAGCCAGAGAGGAGAACAGGGCCTACCAAGGCTGAACACCGAGAGACAGGCCAGGTGGGAATGAAGGTTAAGGCCATCCCCTCCTGTCTTGTATGACCTCCGATAGACTCAGGCCTCCTGCATGCCCCCCAGCCCTCCTCCCTCCACCAGACTCCTCACTCTTCCTCCATACATGCAACCAATTACTGAGCCTGCTCTGGGTGCTGACCCTGCCCTGGGCACCATAACAGAGTCAGGACCCAGTCAGACCCGGTCCCTGATGGGGGAGCCCAGCTCACAATGACAGACAAGGGAGAGGCGAGCAGGTGATGGAGCCACAGGGTAAGCTCAGGTTATGAAGAGCACCATGAAGCCATCAACACAGGTTAATGAGACAGAACGGGGCGGGCGGGGCAGGGGCTGGGGGCTCAGGCAGGGCCTCTGTGAGGAAGGGACATATTGGCTGAGAGGTATGAAAGGCAAGAAGCCAGCCCATCAAGGGGAAAAGTTTTCCAGCCTGAGAGAACAGCCTGTGCAAAGGCCTCAATGCTGGAGCTAGTTTGCTTTTTCCTGAGAAGGTTGATGGGGTTGAAACTGGCTAAATTTAGTAAACAAGGGAGAGAAGCTTCCAGATACCCTTAACCCACGAGGCATTACCCCTCTTCCTCCTGTTGCCCCAACTCTGCAACAGAGAGGTGGGATGAGATAAAGGTTCTTAGCCTGGTTCTCACCCCATGAATCTGCCTGCAAAGATCTACATATGAAAGGAAAGTCTATGACTTTGATTGGATTCTCAGAAATTCCCAGGCTCCAAAAAACAATGACAAACCTAGACAACATATTAAAAACAGAGACATCACCTTGCCGACAAAGGTCCATACAGTCAAAGCTATGGTTTTTCCAGTAGTCATGTATGGATGTGAGAGTTGGACCATAAAGAAGGCTGAATGCCGAAGAATTGATGCTTTTGAACTTTGAGGCTGGAGAAGACTCTTGAGAGTCCCTTGGATAGTAAGAAAATCAAACGAGTCAATGCTAAAGGAAATCAACCCTGAATATTCATTGGAAGGACTGATGCTGAAGCTGAAACTCCAATCCTTTGACCACCTGATGCAAAGAGCCAACTGACTGGAAAAGACCCTGATGCTGGGAAAGATTGAGGGCAGGAGGACAGGGGGGCATAGAGGATGAGATGGTTGGATGGCATCACCGACTTGATGGACAGGAGTTTGAGCAGACTCTTGGAGATGGTGAAGAACAGGGAAGCCTGGCTTGCTGCAGTCCATGAGGTCACAAAGAGCTGGACACGACTGAGCAACTGAACAACAACCTGCTCCTAATCCCATCACTTAAGAAGCAGATGTTTTCCGAGGGTCCTTTGAGAGTTCGTGTCCCTGGGAGGCTCCTGTGTAGTGGGACAAACCCAGGTTCAGAGATCAGCTGGACCTGGTTCAGGAGGGCAACTTCATCCTGCACACCTTGCTTCCCTTTCAGAAAATGCAGTTAATTCTATTTCCTCCTCACAGGACTATGGAATGCAGAGAGCCTAGGGCTGTGTCTGGCTTACTCCCTGCCCCCAACCTTCCTCCCAGGTGTTGGGGGGCAGAGGTGGGAAATCTATGCTGGAAGGCTCACCTTCTTGCAGAAATGGTGTAGGTGGAGCAGCGTCTCCAGGTCTGTGCGTTGCCGCTCTGCCGCCATGTAGAAGTGGGTCAGCTTCGCCTGGAAGGCCCGCTGGGTGAAGGCAAAGGCTGCCAGCTCTGGGAGCTCGGTCCCTCCTGCCTCCCCAGCCCTGGCTGCCACTGCCAGCTGGGCTGCCTGCTTGCACAGCTCCAGGCCGTGGCGGTACTGTGCCTGAGCGGGGAGGGGAGGGTATCCACTCAGCTCCAGCCTCTTTACCCAGATATGAGACTTTCTGAGCCTCAGTTTCCTCATCTATAAAATGGGAACCCGGGGTTCACTTTGCCCACTGGGACTCTGCTAAGTGTTGCCTTCTTCTGGAAAAATTCCCTGACCCCAGAGTCTGGGTTAGAGGCTTCTCATCTGTGTCACATGGTGTTCCCTTTCTGTTTCCCTGTTACCCCTCCAAACCCCCCTCCAAAAAAACAAAACTGGCCTGGAAGTTCCCCGAGGGCTAAAACAGGGGCTGAATTACCCTGGGTCCCAGGGCTAACACATCGAGGAGGCAGACTCCTCCCACCTCCCAGGCTGATTCAGTAGGGCTAGAGTAGGATTCTGGAATCTGTATTTTAAGAAATCTGTCAGAGATTCTGAAACTGGTCATCTCTGGACTTGGTAGTCAGGGAGGGCTTCCTGGAGGAGACAATATCTAAGCTGAACCCTTTGTGATCCAAGCTGCTTCCCTCACTCTCTCGAGCAGCTTTCTAGCACTTTCTCACCTCCACACATTTTCCCCAGAAGTGCCACCCCCACTCAACCCCCACCCTGCTCTGGTCCTCTCCATCTGCTCCCATCCTGCCCCTCAGGCTCAGAAACGCACCGCAGCCTGAAGGAAGAAGTCCTCGAACTCTGCGTGGGCTTTCTCCACTGTCTCCAAGCTTCCATCCTTGGGGGTCAGCACTTGCAGGCACCGGCTTCCTTCTTGCTCCATCCAGTGGCTGACCTGGAGCAGGGAGGGCGGTTTGGATGTGAGAGACTGCTGAGGAAACATCCCTTGGCCAGCCTCCTGCTTTCCTAGGAAGCTGAGGTCTTGTCCTCAGTCATTTGGGGGCCCACTGGCCTGGCCTGAACCACGCCCCCCAATTCTGGAGACATGAGGATTCAATGAGGGACAGATGGTGTAAAATGACTCTTGATCCCATGAGTTCTCTTTGTATTCTGGGGTGTGTTAAAGGGCACATACTCACCCATTTTATCCTCACAAAGCCCCAGGTGGCCATTAATTTTATCTTCCATTTAATACATGAGGAAACCTAGGCGCTGAATAGTGAAGTACCTTGCCTAGGGTCACCCCACTAGTAAGAGCTGGAGCCCAGTTTGTCTGGCTCCGGCACCCTGTGCTCCACGACCTCGAGCATGCAGAGATGTGGTTCTAGGCACCGGCAGGTGGACAGGATGGTGCCCGCTGTGGGCTCCAGGATCAGAGCCCCAGGTGTGCGACAAGGGCAGGTGACGTAACGTCCCCCAGACTCCGTTTCCTTATCAGTGAGTAGGCGAAATCCTAACGTCTTCCCTGTGTTGTTGGTAAGGGATGAGGTTGAAAAGTGGTGATGGCCCAGGGCTTGGGACAAAGTTGGTGTTTCAGAAATGCAGCTTCTGGGGGGGCTTCCCTGGTGGCTCACTGGTAAACAACCCACCTGCCAATGCAGGAATCACAGGTTTGATCCCTGGTCAGGGAAAATCCCACATGTTTCAGAGAAACTAAGCCTGTGCACCACAACTCATGAGCCTGTGCTTCAGAGCCCAGGAGCTGCAACTACTGAGCCCAGCAAACCTAGAGCCAGCAACAAGAGCAGCCACCGTCATGAGACGCCTGTGCATCGTAACTAGAGAGTAGCTCCCGCTCGCTGCAACTAGAGAAGAGCCCGCCTGTGCAGCAACAAAGAGCTAGCACAGCCAGAAATAGATAAATACACAAAATTATGTCTCGAGTTACGTCCTCAGTCACCAAGCACACTTATGGAATGCATGTCATGTGCTCCAAGAACCCCTGCCTGGCTCTCCAAGAAGTGCCAACCTGGTATCTCTATACCAGAGCAAAGCACCCAGCTGGGGCAGGGCCTGGAGAGGCAGGAGCCCCACCTCCACCCTCAGGTCCCTGGGCCAGCCTCCTCCTCCCCCTCTCACCTGGTGGATGGCAGCTTCCAGGCGGCCCAGACGGACACGGAGCTCCAGCCTTCTCAGGAGGTGGTTGGACACAGTGACCAGGATGTGCAGCTGCTCGTCCACAAGGCTGTACAGGGCGGTGGCTTCAGCCAGGTGGCTCCTGGGTGGCCACGGAGGGTGAGAGAAAACCCAAGGTGTTGATCCCTTGCCCCCTACCCCCTGCACTCCTGCCCAGCATAGGCCTGCCTCTCTAACTCCCTCCAACTCTGTGGCCCTGGCCTGGGTGCTTCAGCTGCTGACTTGTTGTGTGACCTTGGACAGGTCGCCATACCTCTCTGGGCCTCAGCCTCGGCCTTCTGTGGGACTGGGAGGACCAGAGGCCACAGCAGGAAACCAAATGACCCTCTCTTTCCCTAGGAAGGTAGGAACCGAGCTGGACAGATCTGGGTTCACACCCCAGGCCTGCTACCTTCTGGTAAGAGAAGCTTATGCAAATTCCTCACCCCTTTTGAGTCGCGGATTCTTCAACTATAACAAGTAGGGATAACAGAACCCACTTCACTGCACCCTCCTCTGCCCCAGCGATCCTTTAGAAGGAAAAGGTAAAAGAGGAGAGGGAAGGAGAGTCCATTTTTCGGGAGGGAGCCTCATCTGACAGCAGTTTCCCACGGGTCACTGTCCTTCCAGGGAATGGGTGAGCGCCCAGGGTGAGTGAACAGGATGGAAAATGCCAGGCTGTCTGGCAAAGGGAGGGAGGAAGTCGGGGGCAGGCAGGAGCTGCGGAACACGCAGAGTGGCTCACGTGGGACCACAGCGCCCCCTGGTGGAGCTGCTGGTGGGCAGCGGTCTGAACAGGCCCATGGCGAACCAAAGGGGCCCGGAAGCCCGACCAGTGAGGCAGGGGCGTGCTGGGAAAGGCAGAGCCAGCCCCACCAGGCCATGTGAGGGGCAGGGAGATGACTCCACCTCCAGGACTAGGGCCCACTGCTTCCCAGAGCTTGCATCTGCATGAGTCTGTCTGCGGGCACAGCTCAGGGTAGTGTGTTCAAGATTCTGGGCCAGGCTGCCTGGGGTCAAGTCCTGGCTGTGTGACCTTGGGCAAGTCACTTTGCCTCTCTTTGAGCTTCAGGCTTTTCCACTGTAAAATGAGGACAGTACTAGGATCCACTTTGTGGGTGGGAATTAATCATGTTAACATTCTTGAGGCCCTTAGAACAATGCTGTGTTCATACTAAGTGCTGTTTGGGGTTGGTTAAATAAACAAAACGTTCTTGGAAGCTTATGCAAACTTTGTAATTGTGCTCATTCTAGCAGAGATAACATTGTTACAATTACTGGCTGATTTAATCGCTGATTTGCACCCCCCCACCCCCCCTTCATCCCTAAAGTTAAGAAAATTCCTAGAAAGTAATGTGCACTGTTGCTCTGTGGTTCTGAGACCTTAACACACCTGAAGTTCTCTCAGGCCCCTGCCAGGGAAGGCAGGGAAGTTCAGGGGTTAGTGCTCACATGGCCTGGCTCTTCCCTTCACTCAGCCTCAGCACCCATCAGCCAAATAGGAGGATGTGGGCCTCATGTAATCTTATAAGGAATAAGAGACAAGCTCCTGAAGGGTTTAGGTCAGAGATAGTGCTTGGTTGATGATGGTCACAGAAAGTGGGGGAGCTTGTCCTCCAATGCCTGGGCTTGGGAGGGCTGCAGAGAAGGGACTTGCTAAGGTACAAGCCTCAGCTCAGGGTATGGGCACTGCAAACACCCCATCCTGGACATCCTCAGAGCCCACCCTATGCGTCCCCTCAGCAAAGTGACCCCAGCTCTGAGTCCCAGCCCAGGGAATAGGATGGGTTAGGGGAGGAAAAGCCTAGTGCCCATACCTGACGTCCGGGTTGAAGTTCAGCCTGCTGCCCTTCTGTCGCAGGCTGGCCAGGGTGGCTCCGCCTTCCCGCTGGAGGCCCATCAGGCCTGGGTCCCTCAGTACAGCCTCCATCAGCTCCTTGGACTTGCTCAGACACCTGGAGGCCTCCTGCCAGGATAGGGAAGTAGCCTGAGGCTCAATTGCCACTCTCCTTCTATAACCTTCCAGGGCTCCCACACCCTGATCCTGCCTGACTCCCCCAGTTGGGCATTCAAGGTCTTATGGAAAGTCCATCCTTTCTATCTCTAAAACATCTCAAGCCAAGCGTCCTCTCATCGCCATGGTAACCTCATTGATCCAAGCATCATCATCTCTTACTGGGATATCCATCCCAGCTCTTTGCTGATTTCCCCACAGCACCCTGGCTCCCCCTGCAGTCTGTTCTCTGTATGGCAACCAGATAGATCTCAAAGAGCCCATTTGATCATCTCACTGCTGCTTAGAACTCTCCAGCAGCTTCCCTTCCCATTTAGAATCAAATCCCAGCCCAGCTTTTCCCTGATACAGCTGTGGATCCAGAAGGTCTCCTCCTTTTCCCTTACTTTGTTCCACACTGGCCTCCTTGCTCAAATATACACCTCAGGGCCTTTGAACGTGATTGCCCTCCACCTGGAGCACAGTCCCCTTCCTGTTCCTAGGGTTCCATCTCATCCTTCAAGGCTCAGCTTCAATACCCTACTTCCCCATTATTCTCAATCTTAATTTCACAGTCTTTAGCATCACTTGCAGTGACATGTCTATTTCTATTTACTTCTGTTTTTTTAAATGATGACCTCTCATACTGCACCATGAGCCCCATGAAAGCAGGGACAAATTGATCTGCCCCAGGCTGGGTCTCCAGGGTGTGACACATAGTAACTGTCCAATAGATATCAACTGAATGAATGAATGAAAACAAAGCCCCTTCACTGAGCCCTTGGTCCATGGAATTGAGGGTGTATTGTGGTTTCCCCACCTCTGGCCCCCGGCTCACCTGCACCCCTCCAGGGGGCTCACCCTTCTCGAACTCCTTGATGGAAGCCTTTAGCAGGCAGGAGGCCTGGCGAAGGTCAGCAAGGAAAGGATCCAGTTTCTGCAGGACAGGAGGCCCAGAGTGGGGGTGTCAGCCTGCAAAGAGGGTGCCACTCCCCTCCACCTACCAGGAGGATATGCAGTCTGGTGGTTCTCAAATGTTAGCTGCATCAAAATCACCTGGAAAGCCAGTTAAAATCCAGGCCGCAGGATTTCCCTAGTGGGCCAGTGGTTAAGACTTCGCCTTCCAATGCAGGGGATTCCACATGCCACTTAGCCAAAAAACCAAAATGTAAAAGAGAAATACTGTAACAAATTCAATAAAGAATCTTAAAATGGTCCACATCAAGAGAATTTTTTTTTTTTTTTTTAATCCAGGCTGTTGAGCCCTCCTCCCGAGTTTCTGGTTTACTTTCTCTGGGGTGGGTCATGACAGTGTGCATTTCGAACAGGTTCCCAGGTGATGCTGATGCTGCTGGTCCAGGAACCACAGTTTGAGAACCACTCATGCTGGAAATGAGAGGGAAAAAGACAGAAGACAGGTCTGACCCACTCCCAGGCCACTGGGGATACAGTGGGGAAGGGAACGGTAGGAGGGGTGAGATGGCAGGGGTGGAGGACATCCTCTCTGGGTCCCACTTCAGCCTGGCTTTACCACTTACTAGCTGTGAGGCCTTGGGCAAGTTTCTTAACCTCTCTGTGCCTTCACTTCCTCTATAAAATGGGAGCACAGTAGTTCCTGTCTTAGAGGCTTGTGTGAAGACTAAATGGGTTTATTTGTGCCAGACACTTAGAATAGCATCCTTAATCATCTTCATTATCAGTTTAATGAAAGTGAAAATGTTAGTCGCTCAGTCGTGTACAACTCTTTGTGACGCCATGGACCAGAGCCCACCATGGTCCCATGGACCACAGCTCCTCTGTCTTTGGGATTCTCCAGGCAAGAATAGTGAAGTGGACTGCCATTCCCTTCTCCAAGGGATCTTCCTGACCCAGGGATCGAACCCAGGTCTCCTGCATTGCGGGCAGACTCTTCACCATCTGAGCAACCAGGGAAGCCTCTATAGGCTGGGTCTAGAGGCAAGATTTTATTTAAAGGGAAGGCATTAAAGCAAAAAGGTAGTTTAAGTTTGAAAACAGATCAAATTAAAAAGAAGAATGCAGGTCAGAAGCAAATAAGCAAATGGCCACATGAGACTAGATACTGGTGGTTCTCAGTGGGGATGGTCTCCCGTGCCAGGGGATACATGGTGATGTCTGGAGACACTTCTGGTTGTCATCATTTGGAGGATGCTATTGGCAGAGTGGGTAGGGTCCAGGGATGATACTAATCATGTGACAGTGAACAAATAGCTCACCCCCAAAATGAATTATCCAGCTCCAATAAGGAACAGCGCTGAAGTCAAGCTGCCCTGGTCTAGAGAAAGCCCAGGGCCAGTTTTCGCCACTGGTCCTTGAGTGGTTTAAGCCCATAAGCATCTGTGTGCCACTGTGGAACTGGTGCCCATCCCGTGTGTCCTCATGAGATGCCCTCTCACAGGGTTGGGGTGAGAAGGGACTGAGGTCACATGGGAGAGCAGCAGACCCCTGGAAGTTTCCTTACTTTCTCTCTCTTACAGGAGGAAGCATGCCTGCCTTCCCCACCAGACCCTGAGTTCCCTGAGATCTGTGCGTCCACAAAGCAGATGCCTGTAAATGTATCTGCAGGTAACACATATAAGTACCGCGCGCTAACCGATTGCACAACTGGAGCTTCTGTATCTGCAGGTAACACATCACTCTTAGAATGTGCCAGACACTCTTTATTCTAAGCCCTTTACCCACCTTAACTCAAGTCTCACACTAGCCCTAAGACAAGGTACTCTTCTTAACTCCCATTCTGTCATTGAGGAAAAGGGCTCAGAAAAGGTATATAACTTCCCCAAGGTCACACAGCAGAGCTGGGGTTGGGAGCTAGGTTGTCGGGCCCCAGAGCCTGAGCTCTTCTTCATCACTCCACTCTACACCCTCGTTATCAATGTTTGTTGAATGATTGTTTTAGAACCAGATAAGCTCAGGTGGATCCATGGAACAGGATAGAGAATGGAGAAAGAGAAGGGGTGAGTGTGTGGGGGTAAAGGCGGTGATGATAGACACCTGGAAGAATTGCACCCACTCGCCATGACAGTAGGGGAAGGGGCCTTCCAGGGCCATAGGGAGCTGGCTGGGGTCCACGTGGTGGCTCAGGGCCTTCAGTGAGGTCAGCACCTCTACCTGCAGACCAAACAAAAAAAAGTCATTCTGACCAGGGAACTCAATGTAGAGACCAATGTCTGAGAAGGTCCTGCCCAGATCCATGTCCCAACATTTCTCCACCTCCCATGGGTAAGGCTGTCCCTGGCTTTAAGAGTTGCTTTCTGGGCAAAGGATTTTCTCTGGAAACTCTGATAAATCAAAGTTGAGAGCCAGACCCTGGGTAAGGAATAGCAAATAAACAGCACTCATACTGCCACTCTCCCAGCCTGTGATCAAGGCAGACATGATTAATCAATCGTGGCACTCCTTCCCTCTGAGCTGGGCTCTTTCCAGCATGGTTGTGCAGGCAATCACACAAACCAATTAAAGCTGGCCCTTGTCGTGCAACTTCTCTGCAATCCTTGTACCGTTTTCTGGAGACCCATGAAGATCTTCTTGGGGATGTTGAGAAAGGTCACCAAATCCCAACGGTACCCACTAAGACGTGAAGCAGGGACTAGGTGATTGCTTCTCCCAGGTAGTGAAGCTTGAGGCTTATGGTACAAACAGCTCCAGATACCTAAGCTTGGGATGGGGAGAATTCTGTGGAGTTCTGGAGCCCATTTTTCATCCCCGGTTTTTCAAGTGTGCTCCAGAGACCAGCAGCCCCAGCAGCACTTTAGGAACATGCTAGACTGCAGAATCCCAGGCCCAACCCAGAACCACTTAATCAGTACTTTGGTGATTCCCCAAGAAATTTTTAGGCACCCCTGATGGCTGAGTGGTAAAGAATCTGCCTGCCAGTGTAGGGCACACAGGTTCTATCCCTGAATCAGGAAGATCCCCTGGAGGAGGAAATGGCAACCTACTCCAGTATTCTTGTCTGGAGAATTCCATGGATAGAGGAGCCTGACAGGCTACAGTCCATGGGATCACAAAGAGTCGGACATGACTGAGCACGCCTGAACACCATGGGGGCTGGGCAAGAGAGTTGTAGCATCCAGGCCCCGTATCAAATTGACCTGCACTCTGTTATTCCGGGGTCACCACTCTTCACCCCAGCTCAGCTCAAGCCCAACTCCTCTGCACCTCAACCGATGCTACCTTCTGCTTACCTGGATGTCAGGTAATGCCTCCAGCTGGAGAGCTGCCTCCTTCTCCCCCAGGAAGAGCATGGCACGGATGGAGGCTGGGACCAGCGTCTGTCAAAGAAAACCATTTCAGAGCTGATCTGCCTAGGTCTTCACTGAGCCTCCCCTCTAAGATGTAGGCATATGGGCCACGGGGACCGAGGTAAGGGTTCCCCATGGCTGGGCCCCATGTGGAAAGGAGGGCTGGGATCCTTATTTGGAGGATGAGTCAAATGACTTATTGGGAGTCATTGGAAGTCAAGGGCACAGCAGGTTCAAGCTGGGTTGCAAACTTTCTGGGTGCCCCACCCCCTCTCGGTCTCAGTTTCCCCATCTGTAAAGGGAGAAGTAGGAGGAGATGGGGTGGAGGTCAGACCACAAGGTGAGCTTATCCCAAACTTCCATTTATGGGGCTGCCTGTATTGGTGAGTTATGAATCTCTTCCCTGCCCCATTCTCAGTTCGTGAGATTTACGTGAGCTAAACCTAAGCCAATCAGCGTGTCACAGTCCCCTGACCACAGAGGTTGGCTGATGGATGGATACCTGAGCCAACGGGGGCTAAGAAGGCCCTCAAAAAAGCTTTTACTGGGACTTCTGGGAAAAGAATTACTCTTTTCTATTGGACTTAAATGACAGACATATGAAATTAGAGATGATGAGGACCATACTGCCACAAAGAGTGGGACCTGGCTGATAATGGCACTCTCCCAGAGGAATGGAGCCAGAAATGGGGAGAGAAACCAAATCCTGGTGACAATATTTGAGCACCCAAATCAAGTCATACTTAAAATTGGATTTAATTTCCAGACTGAGACACATCAACCAATGAATGACCTTTGTCTTTAAGCATGTTCGGTTGGGGTTTCTTTCACTGCCTGGCATGTGGGATCTTAGTTCCCCAAACAGGAAATGAACCCAAGCCCCCTGCAGTGGAAGCACAGAGTCTTACCCACTGGACCACCAGGGAAATCCCCTGGGCTGGAGTTTCTATTATCTGCAACTAACGTTCCTTGCCTGGGGTTCGAGTCCTAGCTCTGAGCATCCCCAGGATCTGTGAATACCCAAAGACCTCTAGTGCTTCTAAGACTTGGTAGGCTGAGGCTGTCCACTTTCACTCACCTGGGTGGCCTGCAGGGCACTGACCAGACCAGGATGTGGGGGCTGTTTCCTAGCATCAATCACAACTGCCAGTCCCTTAGTTTTATCTTCAGGCCTGTGGGTGGTAAACAGAATTGGCAGTCTTATTGGTTGAATCAGGGCCCTCAAAGGGGAAGGACTCAGTGGAAGGTGAGGGAAACTGGCTGCTAGAAGCCTGGATACTACTGAACTCGTCATCCTGCAAGACAAATTTTCAGTGCCTCCCCAAGCCCCCAACACACACCACTTCCAGGGAGCCCTCCATGGTTCTTCTCCAGGCAGGGTTTATTGCTCCCTCTTCAGGGCTCCTACAGTACCTCACACAGCCCTCTCAGACACAGCCCTAATAATCATCATAAACTAGATGTTACTATCCCAGTTGCAGTAGGTAAGTCACCCAACCTTTATTCACCCCTTTTGTTGGGGCAAAAGGCTCATTTTGTTCATGAATCCAACTTTCTTCCTATAACCACATTCCCTTACTCCCCCAGGGGCTGGATTCTGATTGGTTGAGGCCAACAGCCGACCCAATTCCGCTGGCCAATCATAGGTTTAGATAGGGACCATGTTACATTTTCTGGCCAATGAGACGTGAGGAGATGTTTGTTGGGAACTTCTGGGAAAGACATTTTCTCCTTTAAAATGTCCTTACAAAGAGATATAAGGCAGAAACAAAGACTGATACATTTACTTATCAGATAAGACATTCTGAATTGGAGTTTGTTACTTGCAGCCCAAACACCCTCACCATTCACAGCGCACTTCTCAGTGATCACCTTGGGATTTTCCAAACAGGCTCAATTGTCAGAACTTGTTAAAACGGCGATGCTTCACCTCCACCCCTGCTCTGTCCTCCCAAGAACTGTGTCCAGTGGGTAGGGGGTGGAGCCAGGCAGGCTGTGGTTCTAAGTACCCTGGCCATTCAATCAGACTGGGAAAGTAACCTCTGGAAGTAAAGCCAGAGGCAGCCAGCGTGGGATGTGGAGCTGTGGCAGCCACCTGGGCACGTTGTTTCACCTCTCTGGGAGTCAATTACCCAGCTGTAAATGGGCCAATGGTAGCAGAGGCTTCCGGGGGCTGTGGATACCAAGGGACCATGCAGAGAAACAGGAATGTTGTCACTGTCCTGAGAGGGTAAACTGAGGTGCTGGGTGGTGACATAGCACACAGTGAGAGGAGGCTCTCGGAGGTGGGGCCAGGGCTCCGACTTCATGTCCTCACCTGCTTCTGGCTATGTCCTACTGGGAGGGAAGTTCGTTTCCACCCCTGCCTCCACTGCCAGCCTGGACACCCGTAGAGGTCAAAGCCCAATATAAGAGGATCGGGGTCTCCAGCATGGCCCAGCATGAAGCCTGTCTCAGGGCAGGTGCCCAGCAATGGTGGTTCACAACAGGGGTGGAGAGGTAAGGCCAGCATATGAGAACCCCATGCGCAGTTCTAAAGGAAATCCCCAGGTGCATTCCTAAAGGAAATCAGTCCTGAATGTTCACTAGAAGCACTGATGCTGAAGCTGAAGCTCCAGTGCTCTGGCCACCTGATGCAAAGAGCCGACTCATTAGAAAAGACTTTGATACTGGGAAAGCTTGAAGGCAGGAGGAGAAAGGGATGACAGAGAATGAGATGGTTGGATGGCATCACTAACTCAATGCACATGAATCTGAGCAAATTCCAGGAGATGGTGAAGGACAGGGAAGCCTGGAGTGCTGCAGTCCATGGGGTTGAAAAGAGTCAGAACGACTGAGCGACTGAAAAAGACAAATGCACAGCTCATACTGCACCACACTTCCCTTTTTGTGATCATGCTTGGTCCTCACAGTCCACTTGTTTATCTCCCTTTTTCAGGGGGCGTTTCAGAGAGGGAAAGTTACCACTCCCAGGTCATACAGCAGGTTGGTGAGGGGCAGGGGTGGTTTCCATCTCCCCTTCAGACCCGAAAAACCACTCCTCTTTGGACAAAGGGTAGAAAACTCTCAGTGGCCAGCAGGTGGCAGTGTTGGCTCCCATGGGATGGAGTTGGAGGAAGAGGTTCCAAAGGGTCCCATGGGTCCGCCCACCACCCACCCCAGCCTGGGTGCTGCAACTCAGAGGAAAGATGGTGTCTCTTCCCCAGTCAGTCCAACCTGAAGTCTTATGGAAGGTGGAGGGAAGGGGCGGTGGTAGAAATAAGCCTGGTCACTCATCACTCACTCATTCTTTTGCTCTCTCACTTACTCATTCATCCTTTCCTTCATTTGCTCAACAAATGTTTATAATTCAGATCAATTCAGTTCAGTCGCTCAGTCGTGTCTGACTCTTTGCGACCCCATGGACAGCAGCATGCCAGGCTTCCCTGTCCATCACCAACTCAATTATCACCACCTCAGGGAAGCCTTCCCTGATTTCTCAACTGAGACTAACTGCCCCTCACCCTTCATTTTACAACGGAGGCTCTCAAAATGTATTTGCAGCCCACCCACATCAGTATCACCAGGAAACTTGTTAGAAATACACATTGTCAGGTCTTATGCAGACCGACTGAACCAGAAACTCTGGAGGTGGGGCCCAACCATTTGTTTTAACAGCCCTCCAGATGGTTCTGATGCCTGTTGAGTTTGAGAACCACGATGATATCTACGATATCCCTGTTTTCTTCACCACACTAATACTCCTGAGAGCTGCTGGTCCATGGCTGGTTCCTTGCACACCACCCACCTCCCCCACCAGCCTGGGACCGCCCCAATGGCACAGACTACCCTGCTTTTTCTGTCTGTCCTGCTTTCTTCCCAGCATCTGGCTCAGGACAGAGAGGATGTGATGTCTCTTCATACGGTACCTGTTGCTGGGCTCTGGGCTGAGTGGCCGAGGGGGCATGGGGTGGTCAGGCTGGCCCAGCCTCTTACCTGGGGATGGTACACAGGTAAGAAAACAGCTTGGTGACCTCTGAGGTCGTGCACCATGGCGCCTCCCAGGGGCCCTTGGTGGTTGACACCAGAAGTAGGGGCCGGCCCGCCCTGTCCCGACCACCTGGAAGAGAAAGCACACTCCTGAGCCGTGAGCACTTTGGTGGAGCCCCTTCTATAGGAACCTGCTCTGTGGCCTCTAGGCTTTGCCCATTCTGGTCCCTCTGTCTGGAATGCCCTTTCTCCTCTCCCTCTGACTCCTAGTCATCCCTCAAGACCCAGTTCAAAAGCTACTTCTTCAGAAAAGTCATCCCCAAAACCATCCTCCATGCAGAGGCAGCCTCACCCTCCTCTGGGCACCCCTTGCCCTGGGCACCTTGGGCAGAATAGAGCTCACAGAATGAGCTTTGGGGTCACACAGACAGGAATTGAAGTCCCAGTTCTGCACTGACTTGCTCTGGGTCCTTAGACAAGTCAGTGTGTCTCTGAGCTTCAGTTTCCTCATCTGTTAAATGAGGAGTATACAATACTGAACGGATTAGATTATTTCGAAGACTAAATGAAACAGTTCCTGAGAAACATTTAACACAGGGCAAGGGCCTCATAAACAGCAGTGGTTGTAATAGCCATTATCTCTGTCCTCATCTCAGCCCTGATGTGGTGAGTGTGCAATCCACAGCTGACAGCTCACTATTTGTTCTTTTTTTTGGCCATACCAGGCGGCATGCGGGATCTTCCCTGACCAGGGATTGAACACGTGCCCCCTGCACTGCAGAGTTTGGACCGCAAGGGAAGTCCCACTATTTATTCGTGCAGACTTCTAACCATGACTTCTTCACAGACTATTTCCTGTTCCAGGAATCCAGACAGTGTGCCCCACGCTCCCCACAAGGGTCAAGAGTCTGAGGCCCAGGGGGTCAGCACAGCCTGTCTACACTGTGGGGAAGGGAAAGAATAGCAGGGAGAAAGAGGCCCGGGCCCCTGGAAACTGGGCCTGTCCTGCACCCTGGGCTCACAGCCCTGACCCCCAGAGTCACCTCAGTCAAGGCCACCCCTCAGCGAGCACTGTCAACTCCGTGCAGGTACAACCCTCCACAGTGTGGAAGTGCGGGAGACCCTTTGTAGCCCATGAAGCCTTCAACAAACTTAATCACCTTCACAAGTGTTGCCTCACACACAAGTGCAACCATCTAGAACATAGGATTGTGAGACTTTGTGAACAATTAAGATGGGGACAAGGCTTCCTAGATGGTGCTAGTGGTAAAGAACCCGAGACACAGGTTCAATCCCTAGGTTGGGAAGATCCTTTGGAGGAGGGCATGGCAACCCACTCCAGTATTCTTGCCTGGAGAATTCCATGGACAGAGGAGCCTGGCGGGCTGCAGTCCATGGGATCACAAAGAGTCAGACATGACTGAAGCAACTTACCATGAAGATAGGAACAAACAGCCTGAGCTTCAATAAAGATAACCAAGAAGACAGACAATGTCCCCCAGGAGTTTTAAATGACAGAGCAGGGACTGCCCTGGTGGTCCAATGGTTAAGAATCCATCTTCCAAAGCAGGGGACATGGGCTCGATCCCTGGTTGGGGAACTAAGATCCCACATGCCACGGGCAACTAAGCCCCAGCACTGCAACTACTGAGCCCACGTGCTGACACTAGAGAGGTGCCCATGTGTCACCACAAAGGAGCCACGCACCAGAACTAAGACTCGAGGCAGCCAAGTAAATAAATAAATATTTTTGAAAAGGAAAACAAAACAAAATGACAGATCGGTGTCCCCAGGGACACGTCTGCAGAAATTTAGATGTCTGTGAAATAAAACAGACTTGCAGGACAGTCAGTTCCCAGAAAGCATTGTGGTTTCTCTTGCTTTGAGAACTTTGTGCATGCTGTTCTCTCTGCCTGGAACACCATCCCCACCATTTTACACAGACACCACCTACTCATACTACAGAACTGAGTTTCACATGACTTCCTTCAGGAAGTCTTGCCTGACCTTTCCTCTACCCCAAGCACCCCAGGGGCCTCATCTCTCCTCCCAAAGCCCTCTGTAATGCCACATAGTCACATTTTACAGTGAATTATAATAATCTACTGTAATAACCTGTTGACTTTACTCCCAGAATATGCTTCCTGAGAGCAGGCTTGGTTCTCTGCTGAAGCCTCAGTGTAAGCCCAGGGTCTGACACAGAGTAGGTGCTCAATAAATCTTTATTGCAAAGATGAATAAATGTTAAACAAGACTGATAACACCCTCAGTACTGGATGACGTTGATGCCCCAATCAGACCCCCGTTATCAGGTCAGAGCACTCATCCCCCAGAGGCTGTAGTTACTGGCTGTAATTTGGCCCAGAGATATCTCCTTGTCTGAAGAATTGCCCTCTGCTGAACTGGGTCACGGGGTTCACTTGCATCCTCATCCTCCAGAGGCTATAGTTACTGGCTGTAATTTGGCCCAGAGATATCTCCTTGTCTGAAGAATTGCCCTCTGCTGAACTGGGTCACGGGGTTCACTTGCATCCTCATCCCAGGATCAGCTTGTAGCTGATGACTCACAGATCCAGGTGTACAACAGGTCAGCCCCTGAACCTTAAGACAGAACAATCTCTGTGATGTAATTCATGCTCCAGAGCTGCCCCACCCCCAGAGAATCTGGTCACATCCTGACTTAGCTTCTCGCCTGCCTTGCCCTGCCTCCTTCACTCCCCTTCCTCTGAGAGCAACCTTCAGGAAAATAAATCACTACCACTCAGATCCCTGTCTTAAGCTCGGCTTCTAGGGAACTTGACCTACGACATCCACCTTGATGGCCTCATTGGAAGTAAGACAGATGGATGGATGGAGGGAGGGAGGATGGGAGGAGTAGATAAATGGATGAATGAATACCTAGAAATTGCTTTAACCTCCTTCACTGGAAAGATGAAGAATCTGAGTCCCAGGGAGGCCTGGTCCAGACACAGGCATCTAGGACCTTCCCTGCCTCCCCCACATCCACCAACATCTGAAGACTCTCAGCAACCCCAATCCCCACCCCCACAGCTCCCTCCCCTTCACCTCCACTCGCCCCTACAGCCCCTGAGGACCTGGCAGACATGCTATCCTAGAATGGAAGATCTCCACGCTCAGGGCTCCAATCCTGGGCTCAAGCCCTGGGGGGTCCTCGTCCAGAGTGGGGTTTTTTTCTGGAGGGCCTGCAGAAGCTTCTGGGAAGTCAGCCTTTTCCTCGGTCACTGGGTCTGAGTCAGCGTCTAGGCCAGATGTTTTGGTCTGAGTTGTTCCAGCTGCAGATAAACAACAAAGAATATTGCAGAAGATGGATTTTCCCAGGGAAAATGTTTTCTCACATTCTGCCTAATGATAAGTGCTTACAGTATCGATCTCCTTCTATGTGGCAGGCATTGCGCTAAGCTCCTTACCACTGGTGTTGTCTTTGAACCTCAAAACAACTCGAGGAGGCAGATGAGATCCTCGTTGCACAGAGGGAGACCTGGACTTATAGAGGTTAAGTCACTGATCAAGGTCACCCAGACAGTTTATGGCCAAGCTGGGGTATAGAATCAGGCTGTCTCAACACAACCACAGAATCTTGCTCAATTACTGGCTCAAGAGACCTTAAGCTTCTTGACATGCCATCCCATGCTGTAAACCCCTGAGACGGACTCAGCCCAAGTGGATCTCATCTCTGACATCCTATACCACCTTGTCACCTGATCACATTCAGAGAATAGTTGCCCTGTCCAGCTGAGCGTGCGAGCATTTTACCTTTCTCTAAGCACTTGGCTCGGTTGGGTTTGGGTGAGTAGAGTGAACACAAGACTTTCCAGGGCCTATCATGCTGGAGCAAGGCTTTCTCTGGGGCCGCAGGGGCTTGCCTCTGTCCCTTTAAGAATGAGAATTTGAGCCCAGGAGTGGGTGACCCGGAAGAGGAAGTGTTTCGACTGGGGTTGGTCACAGGCTTGGCAAGTTTCCCATTGCCCTGTTTGGTCCTTTCTTCCATCTTGGTTTCAGAGGCTGGAGCAGCAAGAGGAGAAGCTGGGCAAAGCCGGGGAGAGGATGCTTGTTTTGGTCCTGGCTTGAGCTGGACAATGTTCTCTGAGTTTTCCAGAATGCCCTGTGTCTTGGAGGCAGGTGGCTCTTCTGAAGCACCTGTCTCAAGGCCAGACGCACAATGCAGTGGGTTTACAAAGATGCTGAGGTATGGCTCTCGGGGTTGGTGTTCTGAGTCTTGGGTAGCGACTTTATCATTAGCCTTTCTCCTCAAGCCCCAAACACAGGATTTCTCCCCCGAGCTTTCAGGCTTCTCACAAGCCCATTTTTCCAAGAAAGGCTCTCCATTGGCCCCTGACAGAGGAGACATCCTTTGAGAGAAAGGGATTCCCTTGGTTCCAGATAGCTCCTCTGGTGCCCCCAAAGGACACCCATTGGGTGTCGCCACCTCCTTACTGGGAGACCCTTCTTTGCTCTCTTGGGAAAAATCCAGAAGAGCCACATACTCTCCCTCCAGGTCCTGGCTGGCCACTCTGTCCACCCTGAAGCCCATCTCCCCAGGTCCAGCTTGCTCCACCTTGATGAGTCCTGGGTACTTGTTCCTGTGTGTCCTGCCCTTGCCCAAACTCTGGACAAGCACCACCTGGCTGTCTGGGCACCTGGCCTGGTGCAGCTCTTGAGAGCTGCTCAAATCCAGTGCCTCTAACTGAAGGGACTCCCAGGCTGGGGAAAGGAGATTCACTGCTGGGGGTCTGTCATCCACAAACTCTGGGCTGGTTATCTTGGTCCAAGGCACAGGGGCCATGCCATCTTCTGAAGCTACCAGGCAGTTGTGTAGGGGATTGCCCTCAGAGTCACTGTTGATGGCCTCCAGCCAGGTTTGGGTGAAAAGTATAGGATAGGATGACTCAGGGACAGTCTTCGTGTCCACTGTGCGGAGGTCCAGAGAGAGGCACTTGATCGTGAGGCTGACGGACTGTTCTTCCCGGGGCTCGACTTGGAGGTAGAAGTCACCTTGGCGCAGTAAGAGGGGACTGAGGGGTGCCAGGTGGACCACAACCTCATCCCGCAAGCACAGCGGCCAGCCCTCGTGCAGGAAGAGGCGGTGTGAGTAGGGGGCCTGCAAAGAGGAGGGGACAGCATCAGAGAATCAGGCTCTGAAAGCCCTGCCCATCAGTTTCTTCCTTCCCTCTCCCAGAAGGAACGTTGAACAGGTCGAGGACTCAGGTGAGGCAAGAAAGGTGCCTAGGACACAGCATCCAAGAAGGCCCCACTCTCAGCATCCTGCAAGTCACGCAGCCCCAAGAGGGAGTGCCTCCTTAAATTTTGGGCCCTCCACGCCTCTTGCTCCCCCTAGTCCTGGCCCTGACCTTAAAAATATCAATATCTGCTCACCTACTGGGCCAAGGGAGAAAAGCTCTAAGTGCCAGGTACCAGTTAGCAAGACCCTTTTCCGTGAAGATTGTCCTGCCGGCTGCCTTCTCCTCTCCAACCATCAAAACTCCTCTCAACCCAGTTCAAGTTGAATGCTCCACTTTAGGGCCAGGGAGACATGGGTTCCAAGGTCTGAACTGCTAACTTGTGCAAATGATATAATTTCTTTGAGCCTCAGCTTCCCTATTTGCAAATAGGAATAATGATACATATTGGTATTATTAGGACTTTCTCCTGCCAATGCAGGAGATGCAGATTCAATTCCTGGGTCAGGAAGATCCCCTGGAGGAGGAAATGGCAACCCACTGAGGCACTCTTGCCTGGAAAAATCTCATGGAGGGAGGAGCTTGGCTAGCTGAAATCCAGGGAGTCACAAAGAATCAGACGCAACTAAGTGACTGAGCTCAGATACCAGTATACACATTGGTATTGGGTTGGTATGAGGATTAAGTGAGATCATAATTACATGTATTTTTAAAAAAAACAATACAATGCATAAAACATAATAAGTAGGTGTTTGTGCATGCTCAGTCGCTCAGTTGACGCTCTATGGGCCCCGTGTTCAACAGTGACACCAAGTGACATCAACAGAAACAATAGCTTCACCAGACTGAAAACAGATCTTTCTCTGATTTTGGAAAAGAGTCTGATTCCTGCAGATCGAATAAGCCCCGATAATCTCATGTAATTTGGATGAGTGTACGGAGACCTGCAGAGAATAACACTGAACTTCCTCTGAATCAAGCTGATGTTTTCTGGAATTATGAATTGGGGGAATGATGAGATCTGACCATACCTGTACCTGCCTTGTTGATAAGCCAGTTCATTTCAGTTACACTGCAAATGTGACTGTCTCCAAGAAACTTTCTATTAATAAACCACAAGTCTGTGCATTATTTCACCCTTTTCATATAGTCCTCTGCTGTTTACAGCATTTTCCCCCTTCCCTCCACTTCTCAGTGAATGAGATGAAGCAGCTGAGTGGTATTTTGCAAATAGCAAATCACCATAGAAATGACTGTTATGATCATCTTATTTGACTCACAGTAACTCAGTAGTGCAGGCAGTTTAGGAATTATCATTCTCATTTTACAGATGAGAAAACTGAGGCTCAGAGAGATGGGGGGGGTGCCTTGTTGTCACACAGCTGAAAAGCAGCAAAAGCAGGACTTGTGCTCACATTTAGAATCAGCCATATCTGTCTCCAGTCTCCTTAGACTTCTTTGATTGTGGCTGTCTGTCTAGGTGCTGGTGGTTATAAAGGCAGACTTTGAGGCTGAAGCATTCTTATTTCAGAGGGAGAAAGGAGACAGTGGTAAGTAACAGCCAGCAGCTACTGAGCAATTTCTTCATGCCAGGGTCTTTGCTAAGCTCTGTGTATCATCTCAGCGAGGTACATACATCCTGTGTTATTAACATTCCTGCTTTCCTCATAAAGACACAAGTTCAGAGAGGGAACATAGATCCCCAACTTCACAGTGATGGAGAGTGGATTTGAACCTGGGGCACCTGACCCCTGGGGGCATACATTAATTCCATGCTACCACTCCCTGCTCTGAGGTGACACAAATTCTCCTATAATTACAATTAAAGTTGTCTATAATATAAAAAAATCTAAATGTTGTAATCCTTGCCCCCAGAATAAATGGGGAAAGGAACAGTGCAAATGCAGTTTTAATGGCCAAATAAAAGAAGCAGTTAGATGTATAGCTTGTTAGGGAGAAGAAACAGAGATGCAGAGCCATTATGTGCGTGGTCAGTGGCTCATGGGATTTTCCAGGCAAGAATACTGGAGTGGGTTGTCTCTTCCTCCTCCAAGGGAGCTTCCTGACCCAGGGATCAAACCTGCATCTCCTACACTGGCAGGCAGATTCTTTACCACTGAGCCACGAGGGAAAGATAGAGAGGATACAGCTTAAATAATGTCAACATGGATATGTGGAAATTGGCTGTGCTTTTTCAACGAGACTCTTTCTTCTTCAAGAACAGTGAATGTGTATGGATCTATTTCTATGTGCTAGGCACTGTGCTAAGCGTCTAGAATGAAATGACCTATTTCCTTCCACTTCCAACCATCTCTTATTCTAGCCTCAGAAGCCTGAACTTTTAGCTGCCACATTCAATTTTTTCTATCACTGGAATGATGCACATAATTTCTCCATTAATTTCTGTTCCTGATATGCCAGGTCCCTGACAGATATGAGCAACTCAGGACAGGTTAGTAGGACCTAAGATGCTGTTAGCAGTTCTTGAGGCTGGAGCAGTTAGGGGTGGGCATTGAATAACAGAAGGGCAGGGCAGAGTCAGCAACTCTGCAAATGATGTGAGTAAGTTCCATGAGTAGGCATCTGAAGCTTTGGTCTCCAAAGGCCTCTCCCTACCCTTTTCTTAAAACGGACTCCACCCTCTAAGCACAGAGGTAGGCACAGGATTCAAGCCTTCAAAGTCCTCATATCCATTTCTCTGGCTGCAATAACTGGTCCAAGGATAGACACAGGATCCAAGCCTAGCCAATTCTGATACCCCATTCCCCTTGCCTCAGTGTTTGGTCCAAGCATGAATGCAAGACTCAACCCTGGCCAATCAGGATCCTCCCTTGTGATTTTCTATCTGCAACTGATGGGGAAGAGTTCATTTTCCTCTTCAGGGCAGGATTTGATTCTGGTACTGCCCTGGGCTCCACCATGAGGAAACACCTAGCTGGTAAGAATGATCCTGACAAGCAGTAGAAGCAGAGACAAGGGACAGGGTCCTGAAGGGGTCTGATCAGTGGATCACCTCAGGCCCATATTGAGGACATCTTGTCCTGACACAAGTAAGGATCTGTCATTGCAGGCAATAAGTTCTGCCTAAAACACTTTTTTTTCCATTTAGCCTCAGGAGAGGGCTCCCTGAGATCTGGGTTTGAAGGAGTTTCATTGGCTTCCCAGGTGGCTCAGTGGTAAAGAATCCACCTGCCAGTGCAGGAGGCATGAGTTCAATTCCCAGGTCGGGAAGATCCCCTGGAGGAGGAAATGACAACCCACTCCAGTATTCTTGACTGGAGAGTCCCATGGATAGAGGAGCCTGGCAGGCTACAGCCCATGGGGTCACAAAGCGTCAGACAAGCACCAGTACCTCTATCACACCCTCAAACATGGCAGACATCATTAACCATTCATAGGATTCCTTCTTACTGAGCCAACCAGGTGCTCTAGGCAGTCCCTACTAATAGATCAAAGTTGGTATTCGTTCATTCATCATCCAGGAAAGAAAGTGAGAGTTCTGATGCCACAGGGGCTTCAGGGAAAGTCTGGGACATTCTCTACTATTTCCACTGAAGCTTCCCCACCTCAGTCAAGACAGTCAGACAATGCCCACGGTATCAATTCCTGGGGGACAGATAATCCACACAGATGCTTTACCCAGGCCTCCTTTCTTGTTATTCAAAGTGCAAATGTGATTGACTCCTAGATGACAGAAGGTAAAGGCCCAAGTGACCTTCCTGTCCATCTGTTGGGCTGAAGTATTTTGGGGGGCAAGCAATTAATACCCCCAAACCATCCCACGTCCTCAGTTCATGCTCTTCAATAAGACACACACCAGCCCACTTCCTTCTCTGTTCACCTCCAGCCCCTGGCATTCTGGGAGAGCTTGTACCCTGATCCCATGTCCCTTTCAACTTACACAGGCTGCTTCACGCACTTGTTCACACAGGCGCTTGGCAGGGATCAGGAAATCCAGGAGGAAGCTCAGTCCATCGTCCCGGAAGTCAGAATCCAGGAGACGGAACACCTGACCCAGGATGGTGGGCGCTGTTGCCTCAAAAGGGGGATAGAGGCCTGCCAGGGCATGCTGGATGGCTGCGTCCAGGGATGGGGGGTCCTGTGGGGGACAGGAGAAGAGGATGAAAAGTGATAGCAGCAATAATAATAAGAGTAGTGGCCACTTCCTAGGACCTTCCTGGCCCCATATCACTAAGGTCTTTGCTAACTCTGACTTCCTCTGCTACCCCTTCCCACTTGCACACACTCTCCAGCCACACTGCTTTCTTTCCTGTTCTTCAAACACTAGGTGCAATCTGACCTCAGGGTCTTTGCACTGGCTATTGCCTCTGCCTAGAAAGCTCCTCCTTAAGGCATCCTCATTCCCTCACCTCCTGCAGCTCTTTGCTCAGTTATCATCTGCTAGTCCAAGGCAGAGTAGAAGAACAAGGGAAGGCATTCAGGTCAGGGCCAGAAGGAAAGGGGTGGTCAGCAATCCCAAATCTGGCCACTTAGCTGACCTGCAGTTTGAAGGTGAGCCACCAGCAAAGCCTAGCCTGGATCAGACACGCCTCAGCCATATGTAGACACATGAGTGATAATAAGTGGTTGCTGTTTTATACTACTTGTTTGGAGTGGTTTGTTACACAGCTATAACTAACTGATACAAGTTGGTATAATTGATACAAGCGCCCATGTTTATATATTGAGGATGCCTTCCCTAGGTGTTTATTGGGAACAGACCATCAATACAAACCCTCCTAAGCCTACTCCTTCCTGACAACCCTACCTTAGTGATTGGCCCCCTCATCCAGTCAGACTCTTAACCCAGAAATCTGTTCATCATCTTGCCCCTTCCTCCTGCCTCTCCTGCCCACAAGCAACTCTCAGTTGCATCCTATAGTCTTCTCATCTCCAACAGCTCACCAACCCATTCCCTCTGCTCTGTTCCCCTGCCTTGCCTTGATCCAGGCCCCATCACTTCTACTGAATCATTTCATCACTGGTTTCCCATCTCTAGTCTCCCTCCCAGACACTTCTCCAACAGGACCCAAAGGTAATCTTTCTCAAATGCAAACCTGGAGGATTTTCCTGGTGATCCAGTGGCCAAGATTCCACACTCCCAATGCAAGGGGCCTGGGTTTGATCCTTGATCAGAGAACTAGATCCTACATGCTGCAACTAACAATCTCACTTCCCGGGTAGCTCAAACAGTAAAGAATCTGCCTGTAATGCAGGAGACCTGAGTTGGATCCCTGGGTCAGGAAGATCTCCTGGAGAAAGGCATGGCAACCCATTCCAGTATTCTTGCCTGGAGAATTCCAGAGACAGAGGAGCCAGGGGGGCTACAGTCCATGGGGTCGTAAAGAGCTGGACATGTCTGAGCGACCATCACCACCACCAATGATCTCGCATGCCACAGTGATGATCGAAGATCCCATGTGCCACAACTAAGTCCCAGCACAGCCAAATAAATAATATTTTTTTGAGTTAATTTTTAATTTATTTTTTTTTATTGTTTTTGCCATACAATGTCATGATATCACCATGGGTTTACATATGCTTCCCCTCCAGAACCCCCCTCCCTCCTCCCTCCCTCCCGGGAAATCTCGCTGCACCAGCCCCGAGCATCAATCCTGGGCTGGCGATTGATTAGACATATGATAATTAACTTGTTTCAATGCCCTTCTCCCATATCATCCCACCCTTACCCTCATCCACAAAGTCCACGAGTCTATTCTATACATCTGCGTTCCTTTTGCTGTCTCGCATGTTGGGTAATATTTTTTAAATGCAAACCTGGCCTTGTAAGTCTCCTGCTCAAAACCTGCTCACAGATTTCCCACTGCCTTCAGAAAGCAATCAACCTGGCCTCCAGCCTCACTGTTCTCCCCAGGCTTCTGCCACAAGGACACTCACACTCTCTTCCTCACTTCCAGGCTTCGCACATGCTGTTCCTTCCTCCACGGATGCCACCCACCTCCTTGCCCACTAAACTAACTCCTTCTCATCTGCAACATCCCAGCCAGTCCGTCATCTCTTCCAGACTTTCTCTGACCTCCCACTCCCATCCCAGTTGGGTCAAGTGTCCCCTTTTCTGGGCTTCCATGGTGAATGCCACACTGGTTTTGTCTCCTTTGGTGGTCCCGAGGCTCCCTGAGGACAGAAATGGTATGCAGAATAAAGTCCCTCCAAATGCCCACATTCTAATCTGTGGAAACTGCCACTATGTTCTCTTACATGGCAAAGAGGAACTAAAATTGCAGATGGAATAAAAGTTGCTAATCAGCTGGCCTTAAAATAGGGAGATTATTCTGGATTATTCAAGTGGGCCCAATCCAGTAACAAGCGTCCTCACAAGTAGAAGAGAATGCAGAAGAGGCAAAAGTCAGGAGGAAATGTGTCTGTGGCAGAAGCATCCAAGAGAGGAGATGCTGCTGGCTTTGCAAATGGAGGCAGAGCCAAGGAATGTGGGCGGCTCCAAGAAGCTGGGAAAGGCAAACAGATTCTCGCTGAGAGTCTCCAGCAAAGAATGCAGCCCCATCAACACCTTGATGTGAGCCCAATGAGTTGGACCAGCTGATCTATAGAGCTGCAAGATAACAAATTCATGTTGCTGTAAGCTACTAGACTTGAGGTCATTTCAGCAGCAACAGAAACTAATACAGCCAGCACTGGCTCCTACTCATCTAGGGTCTTCGTTCCTGGCATAAAATAGGTGCTCAGTAAATGTGGAGTGATGAACAAAGTGTCCCTTTCTGAATCACAGCTTTTCCACCTTTAAAGTGGGCAAGTGGCGCAAGGCCAGAGGTTCCCAACCAGGTATGGTAATAGGATCTGTGGGTTGTGATTTTCAGCTCTTAAAAAGCCTGATAAAAGCCTTTCTGGTTGCCCCAGATTGGGTGCCCGTTATGAGTCCATCTGTCGCTGAAGGATGTAAAGGAAGATGAGAATAAATAAAACTGCAACATGAAGAGGGCCTGTCTAGGGCAGAAAAATCATTTTTATAAATGAGGTCCCTGGAGACAAGGAAATAAAATAGAGACTTGGAGGAGGAGGAAGAGTGCATTTCTCCATCCCAGAAAGATTTCAATGCCAGGAGGCTATAAAGCAAGGGACGCTAGCCCAGGGCATCCAGAAAAGTGTCAGGGTAGCTGCTGAGTCCCCAGCACCCACACAGAGCTGAGTACAAGGGAGGGCCGCTACTGCTGTCTGTAGAGTGAATGAATGAATGTCTACAGCCCCCATTCTAAAGGAAAGAGGGTTCTGGCATGACATCCGTAAGCTCAGAGGGGACACACTCCCCCACACAGCAGTGCGCAAGCCCAAGAGGGGCTATTTTCACACTAATGTGGGGATGGGGTTTGATTTCAAAAAACAAGGAAAAGCTCATCTGGCCTGGTGACCTCTCTCAATGCCTCCCCTGGCCAATACCCAGTCATCCCAATAACACCTCTCCTCCCCGGCCATCTAATACTGAGGCCAGCAATGGGGACAGGAAGTTGGGGGACCTTGTCTGACACCCATGAACACACAGACACTCTAAGGCCACCACCCATCTCTCCCCTCTCCTAGGTCCTACTCCACTGTGCTGCTTGGAGTAGGTGCTTCCCTCACTGGGCCTTGTTCCCCATGGGCACTTGGAGTTGGGCTGGCTTTTTGGTTTTGGAAATTTAATCATTCATTGTCACCTTCATGAGTGTCAGCATATCTGAATACCTTTTCTACTATTATCACTTATCGCTTTTCTTCAAATCCACTCACTTTTTTTTTTAATCTCTTGGTCACGCTGCAGGATTCTAGTTCCCAGACCAGGGAAGGAACGCACACTCCCTGCCGTGGAAGCGTAAAGGCTTAACCACTGGACCTCCACTTACTCCTTTTTAAAAACATACATACACAATTGCATCTTTTTAAAAAATTCCTTTATTTATTATTTTCAGCTGTGCTGGATCTTCGTCAGTTTGTGGCTTCAGTACTTGAGATGTGCAGGATCAGTAGTGGTGCGCATGGGCTTAGTGGCTCCGCGGCATGTGGGATCTTCCTGGATCAGGGAACGAACCTGGCCCCATAATTGCATCTTAAATGGAGACTCTATGTCACCATACTGGTTATGAGACTGCAGCCAGACTGCTTGAATTCGAATTCTAGCTCTGCCATTTATTGGTCATGGGACCTGGCAAGTTACCTAACTCTCTTTGCTTCAATTTCCTCATCTTTAAAGCTGGAGACTGTCATCCTACCTGCTTTAAAGAGCTGAGACAGGTTGAGTGACAGAGTACACGCAGATTCTCTGCTGAAGTCTAGCACTTAGTAAGTGCTTTAAACAACAGCCATCACTGCTTTTTTTTGTAGCCAGGTTACAATTATTATTATATCATACTTTAAATGGAAAAATCAATATAAATTGGCCTAACTAGAATGTAACTCCAAAAATAAACCAAAGCTGCATTGGGTAGTTTTTAATATTATTTTATTTAAATACATATACTTATATTTTAAATGTATTTAAATATGTGTTTCTTTATATTTATTCATAAGTGTATTTACATGTATCATCATAATAGCTCTCTCTATATATATCTCTCACATAACTGTGTGCTCAGTTGCTTCGGTCATGTCCAGCTCTTTGTGACCTACGGACTGTAGCCGCCAGGCTCCTCTGTCCATTGAGACCTCAAACCCGTGTCTCCTGCATTGCAGGTAGATTCTTCACAACTGAGCCATTGGAGAAGCCCCTCTGTAAGTGTATATTTATGCAAATAATTTATTATAAACTATAAAATAATTACACATTTATTATATAAAATCTATTTTACCATTCAATTTCCATAAAAATAAACTATTTTTAAAAGAAAGAGTAGTGAATTTGCAAAGCAACTGTACTTCAGTAAAATTTAATTAAAAAAACAAAAGGTAATGGATAAACAGCAAGGTCCTGCTGTATAGCACAGAGACCTGCATTCAATAGCCTACAGGAGGATTTCCCTGGTGGTCCAGTGGTTAAGAATCTACCTGCCAATGCAGAAGACATGGGTTCAATCCCTGGTCCAGGAAGATCCCACGTGCCATGAGGCAATTAAGCCCCTGCATCTCAACCACTGAGCCCGCATGCAGCAACTACTGAACCCCATGTGCCCATAGCCACTACAGTGAGAAGTAGAGAGGCCACTACAATGAGAAGCTACAACCAAACAGTAGCCCCTTCCCTGCTTACACAACTAGAGAAAGGCTGTGCACAGCAACAAAGACGCAGCACAACCAAAAATAAAAATAATAAATAAATTTCTAAGAAAGCAGTGTTTGCCTTAAAAAATATCCTCTGGTAAATCATAATGGAAAATAATATAAAAGTGTGTATATGTGTATAACTAAATTATCCTGCTGTACAGCAGAAATTAACATAAGTCAGCTATAAGTCAACTATATTTCAAAAAAAATATTGAAAACAAAAAGTAAACAATGAAAAGAAATACTGCCATTAAATTCTAGGGACATTTGGTGACCTCCTGAAGGTCAGGACATCTTTCTTTCTGCCAAAAGGAGATCACCACACCCTAGAAAGGTGTTAAAGACATCTTTTCACAGAGGGAGCCTTACTCCCTGGGTGCTCAGAAGATCAGAGGAGAGTTTGAAAGAGATAGATTCTAACCACACGATTCCATGTTATTTCATTTCTGTCTGGGACCACCTGTGTCTCAACTACAGTCTGCATTCCAGTGTCTGGGGGAAAAAAAATGATGAGCCTCAGTCCCCCATCTGTAAACAGGAATTCTAGTCCCCTGCCAGTCTTGCTCAGATGACTATTCTGTACATAGAAGGAGATAAGGGATGTAGGAAGTCATAAGAAAAGTAAAAGTTGTTGCTGTTGTTGTTATTGTTATTTATTTTTACTCATCCTGTCTAACAAAGCTCAAGTATTAGCCTCTGTGTGAAGACATCTGGTCCCTTCCCAAATCCACAAGGGTCACCCTCACACTAATAACAGTTTCCAGGCATCTGCTGTGAACCGCACCCTCTACTCATATTGCTTGGCCACACTCAACCAACCTAGGGGCAAAATAGGAACATCCCATTTTGTAGATAAAGAGACTGAGGATGATCTGGCCCAAGATCACAGAGAAGGGGAGAAAAAGCCAGGATCCAACCCAGGTCTGGGAGGGTCAAGTACACCCTCTGCCTCATCCCTGGGGATCTGCCTTGGGGCCCCCAACAGCCACCAGACTTGAGGGCACCCTTCCCAGCTCTCTGTCCTGCCCTGTTTCAAGTGGGGCCTAAAGACACTGTTTACCTCTCACGGTCAGAGGCTTGTAGCCTGGGACGCCTTGGTTTTCACACATTGGCTCAGCTGGCCGCACACTCTAACCATATAAGGAACAGCCAGTAAAAAGGAAGAATGTTCCAAGTTAACATGACTCTGAGCTCTTGGCCAGAGCATTACCTGCTACAGACCTGAACCCCAGGGGCTCATAAGCTGTCCAAGTATCGGGGAAGCACATGGTGACGGGGCCCAGGCGGCTGCAGAGAGGAAAGCTGGCCACTCTCCACTCAAAATCAACCAAGCAGCCTGGCCTGGGACCACAGGAACCCAAACACCGTCGGCCAGACATGGGCCCCTCAAAATGATTTCCGTGAAACTCAATCAATGTGTTTCCATTCCTCCCCTGTGAGCACAGCCTGGCTGCGCCTTTAACTGCTCCTCGACAGAATCTGAGGCAGGAGACAGCCTGAAGCTGAGCAAGAAGAGGGTGTCACAGCCCAGAGCCCGTCTGTAGCCCTCCAGCCCCCTCCCCTGTGACCCAGTGCCAGAGATGGAAACACCAATGGGCTGGCAGGATCAGCCCTCAAGGCTGGCACCTGTATGATGCTCACAGACCTTCTGGAATGACCCACAGTATCTTGTATGATGCCAAAGGACAGAGAAGAGTTTCTGTTCCGAGCAGTCCTGTCTGGGCACAAGAGGAGCGGGGGTTATGGGTGTTTGTAAATTTCTGATCAATGTCTTTGCAATGAGCCTCTACTATTATTGTAATCTTAAGTCTTATCTTTATCAAGTAAAATAAGCAAATAGAAAGTGCACGGGCTTCCCTGGTGGCTCTGACGGAAAAGAATCTGCCCACAATGAAGGAGATCTGGGTTCGATTCCTTGATTGGGAAGGTCCCCTGGAGAGGGGAATGGCAACCCACTCCAGTATGCTTGCCTGGAGAATTCCATGGACAAAGGAGTCTGCTGAGTCGCAAAGAGTCGGAAATGACTGAACGACTAACACAACATAAAGGGCACAGGTTGACGCATTTTTAGCTCTGTACATACCCCTGGAACCACTGCCCAAATCAAAAAGTCAAGATTTCCACGCCCCTCCCAGCAAGAAAGAGGCCCCCACCCAGACCACTCTCCCATTCCAGAGGTAAGTACTCTTCTGACTGTTGGAATTTTTTTTAAAGAAACATTCCCATGCAGTATGATCTCCACTGTGTAAAAATGTGTGTAAGCTGAGAGGCCATGAAATAAAGTGTTAACTGTAGTTACCCCTGAGGGCTCTGACGGGCAGGGGCTTGTAAGTCACAGTTTTAATTTTCCTCCAGTCACTGGATTTTCCGAACACTCTGTAACCAGCCTGTAGAGATTTTATAATTGGGGGGTGGGGATATAAAAGTGTGATTGTGTGTGTGGTTTTAAGTTTGGTTCCCTTTTTAAATGGTCTCACCAGATGTGGTTAGCTGGGCCTTTTGATAGGTGGGCTGAACTCTTAAAGGTCCAGCTTTATCCATTTGCTCCAATAGGCACAGATTTTAGCATCACCTAGTATCAACACCTCCAAGCTTGGGAAAAGAGAGGACGGAGGAAAGCTGAGATAAGCAGTATCCTTGGGCTACGACCTTCAACCCCTGCTCTCCTCTGTGGCAGAAATGCCAAGGGAAGATGAGATTCCACCGTTGACTCACTGAGTCATCTTGGCCTCAGTTTTCCCATCTGTAAAATGGGGGCATTGGGCTTATCTATCTCCAAGGCCATTCCAAGTGGGGCCTTTCTAGAATTCAAGGTATAATCAGGTCCAGGAAAGATTGGAGCTGAGATGTGGTTCCCCAATGGGATCAGTTAACCCACAGGTAGTGAGAAAGTTTACAAAGGTGTGTCTCATCCATCTTCCTACTCAGGTCCAGGGAAGGTCTAAACCAGCAGCCACAGATGCAAATGCCTTGGGAGGCCTGGGAGTTGACATGGAAGACGGAATTGGTCTATGAATGAGAAAATAACCCCTCTAGCCCTTTGGCAAGTGACCCCTTATGGTGGGCCTCAGAATCAGGGAAGCAGTAGGGAGCTGTGGCTCTTGGGGCACATGCCCCATTTCATCAGTTTCAGCCCAGTGCTGCCTTTGCCCAATATTGACAGATGCACTGACTTAGTAAAAACTCCCAATATTTTAAAGTTTGGCCAAACCAAATACATCTGTGAGCCTGATGCAGCCTGGTGGGTATCAAGCTGTGACCGCCAGGCTCAACTACCTGCGACCCTCCCCTTGAACTTCTCCAGGCAGGAATATCTAACCAGTGTTCTGTTGCTCTGGGTGCCAGGAAGTTATTGCTCACATCCATCTACAGCTTCTCCTGCTTTGAATCCTTTTTAGTTTTGTGTGGGTGGAAGTATGAGTGAGAATTGGCTCCCTATTAAAAAAAAAAAAAAGAAAACTTTCAGAAACTGGAAAAACAACTCAGATGCAGTGAACTAAAAAGCAAGTGGGAGTCAGCAGACCCACGTTCAAGTCTAGCTTTGTTGTGTATCATCTGTGTGATCTTGAGCAATTTGGTTCACCTCTCTGGGCCTTAGTTCTATGTTTGTTTCTTTCCCTCCTGGCCCTTTTACCTCTGCCCTGGGGTTCATCTCCCACCCAAACCACATAAGGTTAATAACGATTATAACTAGAGCATCTTCCTACTGAGCAAGGCTTCTATGGCATGTCTTATGCTAAAAAATTTCCATGCATTCTTTTATCTCATCTTCTGAACAATTCTGTGGGATGGGTATATTTATTCCCATTTTACAGATTAAGAAACTGAGCCCAAGTCAATGGTAGAGCCAGCATATGAACCTGCCCACATAACTACCAGTTCTTCTGTCTCTTCCCCAGGCTCCCTGCCACCTGGCTAGGCTCCCCTTTGGCCACAGTGGTGGCCAACACCATCTAACACAGACCCAACTGTAACCTTCTGCTGCCCAACTATCTTGAGAGGCTCTCCATTGCCTGAGCAGCTCAGCCTGGTATTAGTGACTCATTAATCTCCCCAGAATCCCCTTATTATGTCTAATACACAATACACCCTAGCTCAGGGCTTCCCAATGACCCATGTATCTCATTCATGAGTTTTTCTTACTGTTCACCTAACCTAATTTATTGTTTCTTTAATATCCATTATTTATGGGGTTGGCCAAAAAGTTTGTTTGGGTTTTCCCAAACATTTTGGCCAGCGCAATACTTCCTATTCATCTTTCTATCAATTCATTCTCAACTTGAATTTATTTGTATTTATTATCATGTGTTCCTGCTGTTTAAATCACTTCCTAATGCTCATTAAGATGGAAAGCTGTAAAATGAGAAATGTTCACCTAAGTGCCATTGAAGTCTCCCCTTCCAGGACCCTTTGTGGGGTTCCCCACTTTGGGAAGCACATGCTGGACTCCCATGAGCTCCTTCCCAGACTGGATGAGCTCTTCCCCACCCTTCAGAGCCCTGCTCCACCTGCATCCTTTTTCTTTTTTTGGCTGCTTGTGGAAATCTTAGTTCCTTGACCAACGATTGAACCCAGGGCACTGAAAGCCCTGAGTCCTAACCACTGTACCACCAAAGAACTCCCTCAACTCGTATCTTTAATTTTTTCATGATATGTGTGCTTCCAGGCAAAGTGATGAACTCCACTGCCCATCATTCAGCACAGAATTCCCAGGTAGTGGTCTGCCTTCCCCAGTGACTGCAAGCCCCCTAGGCAGGGACCAGGGCTGACTCATCTCCAGGCCCTGACCCTTACACAGGGCCTGGCACACAGTAGGTGCTTTGGAGGACCACCTGCCATTGCAAACATAGGTACTTCGCAATGTTGAATTAATTGAATTGGACTCAACCAGCGTTTCTTTCAAAGCATGGGATGGGATCACAGGTGGCACATGGGATGATTTGGGGAGGACATGAATTTGATGTGAAATCACAGTAAGAAAGTTATTCTAATTCTCTCCCAGTCCTCTTTATGAGACCAAAGAGAAAGCTCAGGGCCAATATACCTGGAACACCTCTCAGACACTTAGCTACTACTTCTTTTAAGAGAAATAAAATAGTCCTGGGCTTAGAATCATCCACATCCAATTTGATCCAGCCATAATTTTCTAATATATATTCACTTTTATTGCATTTATTTTTACAGTTACTTTCTATTAATGACAATGAATACTGATTTTTCATGGGCATGATATAAGATTTCCTATTTAAATATATTTTTAAATTTACAAAGTAGTTGATTAAGAGAAAATATTACGTAAACAATAAGTAGGAAATTTTATAATTTCTTTATATCTTATCCAGTAAGTAGTTATGCAAAAATTCTTATAATGATACGGAAATTCCAGAAATGTGGGACTAGATAAGCCCTAAGCCCCTGTCATAAGATGCTCTGACCTTGGGCTGCCCAGAACACTAAATAGCCATTAATCAAATCACCCCACAAACATTACAGCTGTGTTGGGTGCCACGAAGTAGAGATACATGGCATACTAGAGTGAAAGGCAGAGGAATCAGGAGAGACTTTCCTGAGGAGGTAACATTGGGTGGAGATTCACAGGATGAATAGGAATTCATTTAGAGGAAGGTGTTCCACCTAGCAGGAACAGTATGTACAAAGGCCCTGTGGCAGAAGAGAGCATGAAACATGGAAACTCAGAACCAAAGTCAGAGCGGCTGAAGTACTCTGACTCCAGAGAAGATGGGTAAGTGGCAACCTTTAATATTTAAAGACAGAGATAAGAGGAAAATCCATCCCTCACTCCTATTCAGGAAAAAATTGTTAACCCTTTGAGAGTGGCCACTCAGTGTCTGAGCCTTGATCTGAGGGGTCTGCGGCTCATCAGGGCATCTAGATTCTAAAATGAATAACTGCGTTAAGTCTGAAACCAGAGTAAGTGGCTCTGGGGTGGCCAAGACCACCCAGTGCAGGTCCAGAATTCAGGCTGTCCTAAATGCCATTTCCTGATAGAGTGACCTTGGCAGTCACTAAAGTTCCCAGAGCTTTAGGTCTCCATCTGTGGGGTGGAGATACAGCAGGTTTAATGTTACAGGAGGTGTGAGTTATATGATCTCCCGTATGCTAATTACCCAGCTCAGAGCCTTGCCCGTGGTGAGATGTGAATATTCATTAACTTATGATGACTATTGTCAAACAGCTCCAGGGTGTGTGTACATCTGCCCTGTGGTGTGTGGATTTAGGAGTCTGGTTTTACAGTATGTCTGTGATGTATATGCAGGTGATTATGCTTATATTCTAGCAATCTGGGGGAGCAGGCATACAAAGATCGGGTTCGAGAGGGCATGTGTGTTCAGCGGTATGAGAATGTTTAGATGCTCTGTGTGTGTCTGTGTGAACCTGCCTGTATAGAAGTCTGCATGTGCACAAATTCAGCTGACGCGGATTCAACCTCATCCATCACAGTCAGGGATCAAAGTTGTGGCCTGTCCCCAGAGCCCTTTTCCAAATCCCTACCACTTCTGTGAGCCGGCCCGGGGCTCCTGGCTGAAACTGGGCTGAGATTCCTTGAAAACAAGCTTTTCTTTCATTCTGTTTCCAGATATTGGCACAAACACACACACACAGCACCCCAATCTTCTCAAGGTGCCAGCTCATAAAGACACGGCATTAGGGTATAACCCTCCCTCCTCTCTCTCCCACTCGCCTAGGCCTACCTCCTCACCCAGTTCCCATGGGAGCACTTCCCCTTGGACCAATGAACAGACCTGACTTCTCTGAGTCGAAAGCAGCAGCACCATGCCAAGTCTGGGTGGACAAGTCCCTCTTCTCCCCTCAGTACCCTAACCCACCTTGCCCTGTGGTGCCCAACTGGGCTGAGAGGGGACTTGAACCCTTTCCCCATCCAAACACTGACAACAATGCACATATCTGACCCTCAGCCTCAGGCCTGAAATGTAACACCACCCCAAGTTTGTCCAAGGTTCAGAGCTAGGTTTCAGCTCTGATCTGTGCAATGGGGTGGTGCAGTATCAGAGTTTACCAAACATCCAATCTTAATGCACCCACTTCACACAAGGACAGAAGCAGGCCCAGAGAGGAGGGAGGAAGCCATGCCAGAGATGGGTTCCTGCACCCTCCACCACACCCCTGCTGGTGGGAGCAGTTAAGCACAGACCCCTGGCCAGGAACTGAAGGTGGTCTCAACATAAAAGGAGTCTGTCTTGGACACTCCCTCTAGGGCTGTGCCCGTTAAAGGGGACAGAGCAAGGTGGTCCAGGCCTTGGCAGGCGTTACCATGGTGACGGGGTACAAGCTGCTCCTCTCCCGGGTGACTCTCAAAGGGTCCAGTCCGTGCGTCGGTGCTTTCGGCCTGTCAGTCTGTCGGTTGCAGCCTCAGACCCTCCGCCCAACCCTGGAGCTGGCGGAGCGGGCTGGCCCCGGGGTGTCGACCCGGCCTCTTCTGCGAGGGGAACCGGAGGTTCGGGCAGAGAGACAGAGGGGGTGCAGGAGAGATGCACGGTGATTGAGACTGGAGACTGAAACAGAATGGGAGAGCCGCGGGCGGCGAGGGCCGGGCCACCTCCGAGGGCGGCCGCAGGGGCGGGGCAGGCGGGGCGGGGGCTGCTCCCCGCGTGGGACCCGGCGGCCGGCGGCGGCCCCTCGGAGCCGGCGCCTTGCCCCCGCCCCGCCCGCCGCCGCCTGTGATGAGAACCAGACGCCCCCCTCCCGGCCCGGGCCGCAGGCTGCCAAGGGGAATTTGATCTGGCCCTGTTCCTCACTCCTCCCGCCGAGCTCCTGCCTCAGTCATCTTGCACCCCGCCCACCCCAGGGAGCGCCCATTGTGCAGACTGGCAGAACGAGGCTCTGGCACAATCCTGATGCTGGGTGAAGTGAACCTCTTCTTCATCCACTTACCAGTTGGGGGATTCCAGCAAGTCAGAACTCTCATAAATCAGTTTCCTCATCTTGATGGTGGTAGTGATGATAATGGTGACAATGGTGATGATAGTACCTGCCTCTTAGATTTGGTGACAAGAAGTAAGCATACGTCCCAACGCCTTTCCCCTGTGAAACGCCTTTCCCACTCATGCTTCACCAGGACCACCCAACTCAAGGCCTGGAGGAAATGGCGGTTGTGTGTGAGTACTAGCCTTGTTTCTCTCAAATAGTGACCGGCTGTGTGACTGTGGCCAAACCACTGTTCCCAGCTAAGCTTCAGTTTTGGAGGGATACTGGCAAACTAGATGATAGCTAGTTATTCTTGTTGGGTGACTCTGGGATTCATCCACTCCTTTATCAAACATTGTACCACGCACTAAGCCATAACAAGGCAGAGCCCCTGTCTTCAGGTAATGTACAGGCTAGTGGGAAAGATAGGCAAAACCCAGAGAAAAAAGTAATACCTGAGTATGCAAACTGCTAAAAACGAAACAGACAAATGTTAATGCTGGGCACAGTAGGGGGATCAGCCTAGAGTTGGTGGTTTAGGAAGGGGGAGAGAAGCATAGATCTAAAAGAGGGGAAGGAATTAGGTAAAGAGTGGAGATGGAGTGGGAGAATCGGAGTTCCAGGCAAAGGCCCTGAGGTAATATTAAGCTAAAGAAGTTGGGACTAAGTAAAGAACTGAAAATGGACGAGTGTAGTAGTAAGGGTTTAAGTTTAAAGTCCAAGCATCATTCACAGCCCATCTCCCAACCCACATAAGTCAACCAGTCTTTTTGCAGAAAGTACCCAAGCTGAGTGGAAAAGGGAATGGCAACCCACTCCAGTATTTTTGCCTGGAGAATCCCATGGACAGAGGAGCTTTGCCAGGCTACTGTCCATGGAGTCGCAAAGAGTCGGACACGACTGAGCGACTAGACCACCACCACCACCCAAGCTAAGAGCCATCTCATCTTGCTTGTATAACTTATACAAGTTCCTTTACATCCCTGGACCTCTGTTTGTTCACTGTTAATTCGGGACTAAGAATCCCCTATTTCTAATAGCTCCAGCCTGAGTGGAGGGGGGGGGGTCCCTTGATGGTATGTATTCAGCAATCAAACCCTCTCCCACCTGCAGGAGCTGGTCTGGATGGTTTTGGTATCATTACTCCAGACTCGAGCTTTGGAGAGAACAGACTTGTTGATGTCAGGTGGCAGGATTCTGCTGGAAGTTGAGGGGATCGTAGGTTGGAGGTTCTAGAGTTCCAGCTTGGCAGGGAAACAGAATTGACATCTAGTGTTCGGGATTTGCAGGCAATGGAGACTGACTGTGAATTAGACCAAAAAAAAAAGAAGGATTAGTGGAATATGGTGGAGAAGGCAATGGCACCCCACTCCAGTACTCTTGCCTGGAAAATCCCATGGACAGAGGAGCCTGGTAGGCTGCAGTCCATGGGGTCGCTGTCTCTCACGACTGAGCGACTTCACTTTCACTTTTCACTTTCATGCACTGGAGAAGGAAATGGCAACCCGCTCCAGTGTTCTTGCCTGGAGAATCCCAGGGACAGGGGAGTCTGGTGGGCTGCTGTCTATGGGGTTGCACAGAGTCAGACATGACTGAAGCGACTTAGCAGCAGCAGCAGCAGCAGTGGAGTATGGGATGCTAACAGAATCAATGAGAAGGCTAGGGTCCATCCCCTGAAACATACAAGGTAAGTGGGATGGTCCTGGCAGGAATGAGTTGTAACCTCTTGATGACCAGTGGAATTACATCAAGACAGACAAACACACCAAAGTAGAGCTTTCCATGTGTCAGGTGGAAAATGTGTAAGAATTATGATGTAAATTGTATCATTATCCTCATTTTACAGGTGAAAAAACCCTGAGGTAATGAGAGGTTATGCAGTTTGCCCAAAGTTGGATAGGAGTTAACTGTGGAAACCAAAATTGTAGGTGCTCAATTGTGTCCAATTCTTTGTGACCCCGTGGACTGTAAACCACCAGGCTCCTCTGTCCATGGGACTTTCCAGGCAAGAACACTGGAATAAATTGCCATTTCCTACTGCAGGGGATCTTCCCGATCCAGGGATCAAACCTGTGTCTCTTGCATCTGCATTGGTAGGTGGATTCTTTACTACGGCCCTACATGGGAAGCCAAAATTGGATAAGGCTGTCCATCTCTAGAAATAATGGTATAAACTACCTCCCTTTTGCTACCACAATGAACGCCAAGCTGTGTATCTCTCCTTGTCAGTTTCAAAGACTTAAAAGAGAGATTCTCACTGGGCCACGTGCCCAAGGTCCCACCAACCCCAAACATCTCAGATCAGTTGGTCACCCAAAAGAAAATTAAGTTGCATACAAAGGGTGGGAAGGGATCAGAAATGGCATATAAACCACAAGTGTGCTCTTTATTAAGTCCATTGCTTGGCTTGACATCCTTGGCAACTTTATTCCCATCCCATATTCTTCCAAAAATACTTTCTACTTTATGGTTCCATTCCACACGCAACCAAAAATGTACACACACATACCCATACAGCCTTGACCTCGTATTGTGTGTGACCTCAAGCAAGTTCACCTTCCTTTGCTTCAACTTTATCCTCTGTAAGCCAGAGAGAATAATATTTACTTCCTCACAGAGCTGTGGTGGGGATTAAATAAGTTAATGAGCGTAAGGTGCTTTGCACTGTGTCTGGTACATGGCAGAATTAATATACAACACTAAAATGGTTGTATAAATGGTTGTTTATGTTAGGGACAAATGGTTGTGAAATCGACCTCTAAATACATGGGCTTAAATGCTGCATTGGATTTGGTTCATCTCCCAGGAACTTTCCAGAGGATTTTCCAAGAACTGTTCCAGTATTCATTTCCTCTCTTTTTGGTAAATGAATAACTGAATCTTGCTCCAATTGCTCCACTAAATTTGGAGAAATAACAAAATCCATCACCATTCTTACATACAGTGGAGTAGAGTAAACTGGGAAGGGATGTGCAAATGGGATCTGCTCTGATGTGCTGTACAGCCTTGCACAGACTGAGACCACAGTATCCACAACATAAAGCACAGGTTATAATTGTCTCCTCATGAGACTTTTGTGAGAATCCAATGAGATAATGCACTGAAAGGACTTCATAGGGTGCCTGGCATGTAATAGGTCTCCAGCAAATGGCAGCTCTATCTATGCTCTGAGATTCCCAGGGCCAGGTGCCAGGACATCTCATCAGGGAACAGTCTCACTTGGGGAAAGAGAAAGTTGCCTGATTTTTTTAAAAGTCATGGGATTCAGAATTTATTTATTAAGTAAATATTTATTTGTTCCTACTATCAGCAGAAGTACTTGGCACATGTGCATACATTCACTCCCTTCCTACCCACTGTAGACATCATGAATCAATCACAGAACTTCCTGCTGAACCTAGAAGCAGCCTCAGAATCCTCTTCAACACAGATCCCAGGTAACTGCTTCCAATCAATATGAGCTGGCATTAGAGACAAAGCTTATTTACTACCTGTGGTCCCCTGTGTATAAAGAAGATTGACACTGGAGAAGACACAGACTCTGGATGCAGAAGGCCTGGATTTGAATCTTGCCCCCTGTACATTTTTATTAAAATGAGTAGGGGACTTATCTGTACAGCGGATAAGAATCCACCTGCCAATGCAGAGGACATGGGTTTGATCCCTGGTCTGGGAAGATTCCACATGCTACATAGCAACTAATCTCGTGTGCTACAACTGCTGAGCCTGTGCTCTAGAGCCTGCAAGCCACAGCTCCTGAATCCCATGCACCCTAGAGCCCCTGCTCCACCACAAGAGAAGCCACCACAATGAGAAGCCCGCACACCGCAAGCAAGAGTAGCCCCCACTCACCACAACTAGAGAAAGCCTGAGGGCAGCAATGAAGACCCAGTGCAGCCAGAAATATTTTTAATAATCAATTAATTAGAAATTAAGTTTAAAAATTATTTGAAAAATAAAATGAGTATGTATTGAGGCATGGTATCAGCCATGGAGTGTGCCCCTTACATCTCCCTTCAAGCGAGAGCCTGTTGCAGGAAGTTCCATGAACCCTGGATGACTCAGGACACCATTTGTAGCCAAGGCCACAGGCTTCCTGGGCAGCCCCTGGCTAAGCACACTGTGCACAAGGGTTCACCCCTTCTGCCTGATGTGGGCCTCTTCTCTAAATAATTTCCATGCCAGGGCTCCCCACTGGGCTGGTTGAGACTTCCTCAGTGCTGTACCACAGACTGAAATTCTTTCTACCCAGTCCTCCTTTCCTCCCCCTTTCCTTTATAGTTGTCGGACCAGTGGCACAGTCCTTGTCTCTCCCAGCTCCCTCTTCCTTTTATCCTCACAGGCATCACCCCCAGTGAATCTCTTGCACTTCTAACTCTGTCTTTAGTTTCTGTTTCTCAGAGACTGCAACTAACACAGCACTGAACTGTAAAAGACTGGGTTGAAAAGGAGTGGTTTGCTCCTCTTCTCTGGTGGCACCTGTAGGGGGTGGCACAGAAATGCTTGTGAGGGCTGGGGGCCAAGAGTGACTCAGAACAGGGAGGCTGAAGGGCACAGAGAACATCACTGCTGGCCTCTCCCGGATGAAATTGACCTGACCCATCAAGGACTCTTGATTGTAAATGACAGAAGTTCAACTCAACCTGGCTTAAGTGAAAAAAGGGACTTTAGAGTCTTAAAAGTGAGAATTGGTGCCAGAGCTCTGCCATCATTCTTCAGGTGGTTTCTCTCCCGTGGCCAGAGAAGAAGGTCTCCAGGAACTTTAGGGTTACAGGGTCTCAGCTCAGCAGTTCTAGTACAATGACAACACTTTCCCCCTGCCTCTATATACTAACTCTAAGGAAGACCCTGATTGGCTTTGCTTAGGTCACATGTCTATTCCTGAACCAATCACTATGGCCAAAGTAATAAGGCTATTGTGATTGGCCAGAACAGATTCTATGCCCACCCCTCAGTGGGAACACCTGAGGACAGATCTACCAGGACTGCATGGAGTGGGGTGAACTTCTCAAAGAAACCAGAAGGAGGGAGATGGAAACACAGGTTAAGTCAACAAAAGCTCTGATGACCATTGCCCCCTTCATAAATACTAGGAAGTAAAGAGAAAAGACATCATTTACTTCCTCAATGACCTTCTCTTCTTACAGGGGAGAAATATGATGTTTAACTGAGCTCTCTCTGATCAGGTCTTGGGATCAGAGCGGAGGACTCCTGTGGACACACAGGGACCCCAGACACTGTCCCACCTTCTCCTAGGATGCCCACAATCTGGTGGCAGGGACAGGGAAGGAAATCTATGAGAACACATGTCTCAGTGGCCCTGAGACTTAAAACTTCACTTCGTTAATTGTTCTAATTTACAACAGGGAGATCTACCCAGAGAGGGGTTGACAACTCAACTCACGCAGTGTCACATTGCCCAGCCAGGACAACTACCAGGTCTGCTCTTAAAACTGCTTCATGGGGACTTCCCTGGTGGTCCAGAGGTTAAGAATCCACCTGCAATGCTGGGGATGTGGGTTCCATCCCCAATCATGGAGCTAAGATCCACATGCCACAGAGCAACTAAGCCTGCAAGCCACAACTAGAAAACCTGTGTACCACAACAAAAGATCCTGCATACCGCAACTAAGACCTGAAGCAGCCAAATCAATCAGTCAGTCAATCAATATATTTTTTTTAATTTTAAAAACTACTTCATGGTAGGTGAGCCCATGATATATGAGTAAGGGCCCTGGGTTCAGGTTCCTGCCTTTCCACTACCTCCCTGCAGGGTCATGAGGGTTTGTCTACATTCTCTGAACCTCAGTTTTCTCAACTATACAATGGAACCGATGACTTCTGCCTTGGCTCCCTCCTCTGACTGCTGTGAGGCAACACCCATGTGCATTTGTCATGTCCTGCAGGGGACAGCGGTTCTGAGATGCACTGATTGATCACCCACTCTATTCCAGAGACAGTGTGTGTGCTGGGGTGGCAGGGTGAACACAACAGACAGTCCCTGCCCTTGTGTAGCTCATAGTATGATAAGGGATCACATCTTAGTAATGAATGCACCATACATGTGTGGGTACGGTTGTTCAAGGGAAACAAGAGTCCATATCAAAGGAACCCAGTGGATTCTAGGTCTGGGAAGGCTGCCCTAAAGGCTTAAGCTGAGATCTGACCAGAGAGAAGAATGAAGTCAGGGAAGAGCGTTACAGTCAGCAGGAACAGCACGTGCAAAAGTCCTGTGGCAGGAGAGTGGATTGGCAGCACATTAGAGACAGAGTGAGGTGGGCAGAGACACGACCAGAAGTGGGAGAGGTGGGCAAGGTTCTGCAGGTCACAGAAAATGGGAATTGTCTCCTTAGAGCCATGAAAATCCATGGAGGGAATTACAGAGGGAGCAATGTCATCAGATTTTTTTCAAGATTTTCCTAGCTACAGGATAGTGGATACAGCAGAAAGAAGGCAGGGGTTGCAGGGAGACCCACCGGCAAGGAGGCTACAAAGGTTGCTGGAGAAGGGTCTAGCTCCAAGGGCAGTGGAAACCAGTAGCCAAAGTCCCAGGGGAACCTGGGGTTGGAGACCCTAAGGTGGGGACACTAAGGACCTTCCTGCTTTCCTCAGTCCATCCCTTAGCCCCTGCCTCCCTCTCCTTCCCTCCTAGTCCAGCCCTCCCTGTCTTGTTATTGTAGGATTGACTCCACAGATGACTCATCTAGGAGTTGGGTTTCTTGTTCCAGCCGTCTCCCCTTCCCCAGCTACTTGGAGCTTCTCGGGGCCTGCAGACCTCACTCCTCACCATCTGGGGAGGCAGCCAAGAGCCCGCCAGCTGCAGGGAGGTCCGAGGAGGAAGAAGCTGGGCCTCTGCCAGCCTCAGGCACAACCCACGCCTTCCTGCCTCTGTGCTTTTGCTCATCCTCCTGCCCTCACCAGGGGATCCCCTTTCTGCAAGTCCTATTCATCCTTCCAGGACCACCTCCTCTGGAGAGCCCTGCCCAGTGGCCCCAGGTGATCTTCCCCCTCTGCTCAGCAGCACCTGTCTTTTCACTCAACCCACAGAAGCTCACTTTCTGGCAAAAGAAGTAGAAAAGTGCTATAATGGAGCTATGGATGAAAATATGCTAGGAGCTTACAGGAGAGAACCAGTAACGCCCACTAGAGGTGGGGTCCAAGGAGGTTTCCCAGAGGAGGGACACTGGCATCTGGGTTGTAAAGGAGAAATAGAAGTTCAATATAGGGAGAAAGATGAGAAGGTACTCCAGGTCAAGAAAATGGGGTGTGCAGGGGCTGATTGCAAGTCATTTCTTTAATGTGTGAGAGGGGCCCCATGCATACAGATGTTTGTGAAATGAATAAATGAATGCTTGAGAAGAACACTGAGAAATTCAGTGTGGCTGCAAACTAGTGGCATATGGACCAAACCAGGCAGACAAAAGAATTTTTAAAAAACCAACTGATTTTGTTGTCAATGTCTAAAAAGAAGGAAGCTTTATATAAGCTTCTGAGCTGGCCAGCAACCTGTCCCTTCATCAAGGCACAGGGTAGCCAGCTCAGCAGAGTCCCTATCTGGTTCACTTGTTCAAGCTATTTCCTGCACCCTGTGGACTACTGATTTTGCACTCATGATCCAGATGACACTCTTTTCAAGGTTCTATACTATGAGTTGCTCACAAGGCCAGGTACGTAACAGGTGCTCAGTTGATGTTCATTGGCTAGGTGGATAGCATGGTGATTCTAAAACATGTCCACAAATTTCTTAACAATCCTCCCTTCTCAAAGTGGAGCCCTTTTCAGTGTTGGCTGGATCTAGACTCACCTGGAAAGAATCAAATGTAGAGAAAGTTATATATGTGACTTCTGAGACTAGGTCACAAAAGACATTGTAGCTTCCACCTTGACATCCATAGGTAGAGAGGGAGATTTCATTCAGAAAGTGAGTAGAGATCAGATCTGAACTAGAAAACCAAAAAAGCTTGCAATACAGGAGTACCATGGTCACCTCTGGGTCACCAGAACCCACCTGCCAACACAGGAGACCTGGGTTTGATTCCTGGGTCGGGAAGATCCCCTGGAGGTGGGCATGGCAACCCACTGCAGTAGTGTTGCCTGGAGAATTCCATGGACAGAGGGAGCCTGGTGGGCTACAGTCCAGAGTTGCAAAGAGTCGGACACAACTGAAGTGACTCTAAGTTTTAGGCATGTTCTGTAGGCAGTCAGGTAGGAGAGGACCGAGTGGAAGAGCCTTAGGTCTAAGGGGTAAGTAAGAGGCTGTGTCGAGCATTCTAGGGGGATTAGGTGCCCTGTGTCTCCAATCCAGCGTCCTCAAAGAGCAGTCCCAGCCCAGTCCTTCACACCCTGAGGTCCTGGCTTCATCATTCCTCAGCCCCAGCTGGCCCTCTGAGCTGTGGAGGAGGTCAAGACTTCAGCATTTCTCAGAGGCCAAGTCATCCTCCTCACTCAGAGTCTTCTTTGTGTGGAGGAAGCAGTTGCTGCCTTGCCCAGTGTGGGGCTGAGGGGAGGAGGGTCAGTGGCCTTTGCTGGGATTCTCTGTGGAGATCCCACCAGCCCCTGGGGGTGATGGGAGCCACAGCCATCAACCGAACATGCAGTTAGGACAATTCTGAAATCCAGTCTACCAAGGTTGTTTGAAATGGCCCAGCACTTCTGGGGAAATGTATATACAAATGGAACTAAATTTTAATGCAAATCACACTGCCCTGAAGTGCCATTTCTCATCCATCAATTAGGCGAATGTTCAAAAGCTTGAAGAGACATGCTGATAGCCTTGGAGCCCACAGGTACTCTTAAACATCATTGGTGGGGATTCAGTAATATCTAGAAAAATGACATAGGCTGTACCCTCTGACTCAGGATTCTTCTAGGGTTTATTGTAAAGACATAATTATATATATATTTAAAAATCTCCATACAAGATTATTCATTGTTATTTGTAATAACGAAATGAAACTTTTTTTCTATATAACAAATGTTAGGGGCCTCCTAGGTGGTACAGTGGTAATGAATCCACCTGCTAATGCATAAGAACCCAGGGTTCAATCTGGGTTCAGGAAGATGCCCTAGAGTAGAAAAAGGCAACCTGCTTCAGTATTCTTGCCTAGAAAATTCCATGGACAGAGAATCCTGAAGGACTACAGTCCACGGGGTCACAAAGAGTCAGACACAACTGGGGCACACATGCACAGATGCACAATGGTTGTTATACTGCCATAAAAGCTAGGAGGAAGAACTCGATGAATCTGTGTGGAGTGATTTAAAACATATATTGTTAAACAAAATGTAAAGGATTGCGTATAGTATGCTACCTTTCATGTAAGAAAAATTTTAATTGTTTATTTCTACATATACTTATTTGATTATGCAAAAGAAACTGAGGAAAGATAAATCAGAAATTTATTAAAAACAGTTTCTCATAAGGAACTGGCGGTAATGCTGTAGAGAAGAAAAAGATGGGAGTAAGATTTCTCTGAGCATATTTTTATACAGTTTTGACTTTTTAACCATGTAAACATTTTACATTTTCAAAAATAAATTAAAAGATGAAAACCTAAATCCTAAACTTGAAAACAAAGGGGGGAAAATGAGATTAATTGCATGTCAAGTTTATAATATAACCACTCAAAGAAAACAATTAATTTAAGTAAGTTTGGTCACAGTACTCTGACACCTAACCTCTTAATAGGATATATTCTAAGAATAAAGAGAACCACAAAGAAGTCTTGAACTTTAATTAACCATATTTGGCAAAGGTATTGGTGCTGTAATTCTGAAACTACTATTTCTGCTGTTTCATTGAAGAAATGAATAAATACATTGATGACTTGGGAACCTGGGTTCTCACTATGGGAAATGAAAATTAAAAGCAAAGCACAGAAGAAGGATCTGTGGCTATGAGTTTAGTTGGAGACATCAGTGTGAGTTCATGCTACACACACAGACACACATATATTCTCTAGCTCTGCCCATTGAGTAGGCTACAGAACCATGACAACCCCATAGCAATTAGCACATCTAATGCCCAGACCTTGGTCCCTAAATACCATTCCCCAGTAAAAGAGACTCACAGCCTAAGAGAAATGGCTGATTCCAAGATTGTTCAGAGAAAGTGCAAGGTGAACCTAAAATGTCTCATGTCAAGAAGCAAGAAAGCCCTCACAGAATGGTGAAGTCAAGTGAAAGGAGCCAACTTAAAGGGAATTCAACTAGCCAGTTCAGTTCAGTTCAGCTACTCAGTCGTGTCTGACTCTTTGTGACCCCATGAACCGCAGCACATCAGGCCTCCCTGTCCATCACCAACTCCAGGGGTCCACCCAAACCCATGTCCATTGGGTCAGTGATGCCATCCAACCATCTCATCCTCTGTTGTCCCCTTCTCTTTGCATCCTCAATCTTTCCCAGCATCAGGGTCTTTTCCAAGTGAGTCAGCTCTTCTCATCAGGGGACAAAGTAGTGGAGTTTCAGCTTCAGCATCAGTCCTTTCAATGAATATTCAGGACTGATTTCCTTTAAGATGGACTGGTTGGATCCCCTTGCAGTCCAAGAGATTCTCAAGAGTCTTCTTCAACACCACAGTTCAAAAGCATCAATTCTTTGGCACTCAGCTTTCTTCACCGTCCAACTCTCGCATCCATACATGAGTACTGGAAAAACCATAGCCTTGACTAGACAGACCTTTGTTGGCAAAGTAATGTCTCTGCTTTTTAATATGCTATCTAGGTTGGTCATAACTTTCCTTCCAAGGAGTCAGCATCTTTTAATTTCATGGCTGCAGTCACCATCTGCAGTGATTTTGAAGCCCAGAAAAATAAAGTCAGCCACTGTTTCCACTGTTTCCCCATCTATCTGCCATGAAGTGATGGGATCGGATGCCATGATCTTAGTTTTCTGAATGTTGAATTTTAAGCCAACTTTTTCACTCTCCTCTTTCACTTTCATCAAGAGGCTCTTTAGTTGTTCTTCACTTTCTGCCATAAGGGTGGTGTCATCTGCATATCTGAGGTTATTGATATTTCTCCCAGCAATCTTGATTCCAGCTTGTGCTTCTTCCAGCCTACCGTTTCTCATGATGCACTCTGCATATAAGTTAAATAAGCAGAGTGACAAGGTACAGCCTTGACATACTCCTTTTCCTATTTGGAACCAGTCTGTTGTTCCATGTCCATTTCTAACTATTGCTTCCAGACCTGCATACAGGTTTCTCAAGAGGCAGGTCAGGTGGTCTGGTATTCCCATCTCTTGAAGAATTTTCCACAGTTTATTGTGATGCCCACAGTCAAAGGCTTTGTCATAGTCAATAAAGCAGAAATAGATGTTTTCCTGGAACTCTCTTGCTTTTTCGATGATCCAGCGAATGTTGGTGATTTGATCTCTGGTTCCTCTGCCTTTTCTAAAACTAGCTTGAACATCTGAAAGTTCACAGTTCACATATTGCTGACGCCTGGCTTGGAGAATTTTAAGCCAGAGTTCAGACAATTTGATCATCAAAAGAAGAATGGTGCAAGTTTCTCACTATTGGAATGAGAAGTTACAGGCCAGCAAGGGACTGGAATGATCCAGGTGGTAATAGTTTAGAGCTGGAGACAGTATGAACTCATACTTAGCTTAATACAGATACAGATGTAAATAGTTGGTAGATTGATAGATACAGATAGAAATCTTTATGGATATGTGTATATATAGAAGTTAGCCTATACACATGTATTTCCTTGCTCCATCAGCTGAGAGGCTTTGAAGCAAAAACACCCCAGTAGCAATGAGCTCACCTTGCATCCACATCTTGGTTTGTAATGCCGTTCTCCGATAAAACAACCAGGGCTCTTTGGAGAAATAGATTCTTCTAGGGCTGGGATAGGAATACACAAGATAAGCCTGGATCATGTTGCAGTGCCAGCAAGTAACTGAAAATGAAAGTTATTCGCACAGTCATGTCTGACTCTGCGAGTCCATGGACTGCAGTCTGTCCTGCTCCTCTGTCCATGGAGTTCTCCAGGCAAGAGTATTGGAGTGGGTTGCCATTTCCTTCCCCATGGGATCTTCCTGACCTGGGGATCGAACCTGGGTCTTCTGCATTTCAGGCAGATTCTTTACCAACTAAACCACTAGGGAAGCCCCAACAAGTAAGGAAGCACTAAAAAAAAAAAATAATTTTTTTTTTTAGTGCAGCAGGTAATGAAGCACTAAAATAAAAATCCACAATGATGGCAGCATGTCAAAGGGAGACAAAATCTAACTGAAAGAGCTTTTAAAGACCAAAGCTGGAATAATTTGAGCAAGGAAATAAGGCATTATATTTATATAAATAAATAAATGGGAGAGAATAGATAAATATTCTTTCAGAATAATTCCAAATAATTTATGTAGATACGTCACCTTAAGGAGACAGAGCATAGTTTCTCACTAAAGTGTCCCTGGAGAAGGAAATGGCAATTCAGTCCAGTATTCTTGCCTGGAAAATTCCATGGACAGAGGAGCCTGGTGGGCTATAGACCAAGGGGTCGCAAAGGGTTGGACAGAACAGTGAGACTAACTTTCACTTTCTCACCAAAGTGTGGGCTGCACATAATGATTTTCTTTCAAAGAGCTCAGTATGGAAAGGAAAAGAAAAAAGAGTAACTCTACATGGAGAAACCTGGAAAACACTACCTCAGCCAGGTGATCAAGGTCAGCATCAACAGTGGATAAACCCTGTTGGTAGTAAATGCTCTTGATATGTACAAGGATAAGGTAATTAAGTTACAAACTGCACTCTACTCCCACTCACTTTGCAAAGATGCCCAAAGAGGGCAATAGGCTTCCCCAAGGCCACACAGCATGTCCATGGCAGAATCAGGATTCAAACCCACTATCCTGACCATTAGCCCAGGGATCTATTCCTGATTTCCAGAGTGCTAGAAATGGGAGGCACCTAAAAGATCAGTTTACAGTATTATCAGAGATTGTATTATTATCACTGATTATCAATATTATCAGTGTTCTACCATTGAATACTCATTACTTAGAGAAGGTAAGTGGGGCACAAATGGTTGGTGGAAGTTCTTCCATCACCTTGGAATGGCAGAGTTGCAAAAAAATAGGAAGTGGGCTTCCCCAAGTGATGTATGCCCTCAACAGCCACAGCTTAGCCTGACTGATCTTCATCCCTGGAATTCTCAGCACTAAAATGTTCTGCACCCCAAATTGTAGCCTTTCTCCCTCTTTTCTCATGAGAATGACCCCTTCCCCTCTGTGGCCCCATTTCAAAGCTCTAGGGCCACCCAGAGATACCCAGGGACTTCTTCCTGCGGTGAAAAGGCCTGAGCAATGAGAAAAAACTGGGCAGATGGTGCTGTGGCAATGGGGCCGGGGTCACACTGCGGCCTTTCCCCACCAGCCAGCCAAGAACTAAGCTCCTAGTGAAAGGGCTAAATTGTCCTGTGCAGCTGTGCTTGTCCCCGCTGCCCCCCTCTTTCAATCTGCAGCCCTGATAGGGGATGAGGGAAGTCGGTGGGGGGGGAAGGTCGCTTTCTTCCCAGGACTGTGCTCCAGGGGCCATCAAGTGCCACTTTCCCCTCCTGGTTTCTTTTCAAGGCCAAATCTCAGGTCTGCACAGTGAGCCAGGGGCCTGGCCATGGTGTCCAGCTGTTGGCATATCAGAATGACCCAGAGGGGTGCATTACATGCAGACACTGTCTTCTTCTCCAGAATCAGAACCTCCAAGGCTGGGCCTGGAAATTGTATATTTTCATAAACACAGCTGGTTGTGAGACACCTGGTTACACAGATTGAGAAAGACTGGGGTCCACGGAGAGCTGTGGACTTGCTCAGAGTCACAGAGCGATTTTTATGGCTAGACCCCAAGCCAACTCATTCATTCATTCAGTCATAAAAGCATTCACTCAGCACTGACTCTATCGGGGTATATGTTAAGGATTTACCAGAAAGAAGGTTTGCTAACAAGATGCTCACAATAAGCAAATGAGCAATAAACAGGTCCTTCAAAAGCACAGTGATAAATCTGACCACTGAGACATCCCAGATGTCTTAACCAGGCAATGGGGCAGTAATCAGGAAAGGCTGCCTGAAGGAGGTGATAACCCAAGCAGACTTTTCAAGGAAGAGTCTATGCAGTATCAACATAGCGGAGGAAGGGCCCTCCAGGAAGGTAGATCAGCTGGAGCAAAGGCTTGGAGGTGATAAACAGCATGATGTGTTGCTCACACAATGATTAGTTGCTCATTGGGTCCAACTCTTTGTGACCCCCATGGACTGTAGCCTGCCAGGCTCTTCTGTCCATGGATTTCTCCAGGCAAGAATACTGGAGCAGGTTGCCATTTCCTTTTCTAGTGATGTGTATGGGCAGCCAAAAGCAGCTCAGTGTAGCTGAAGCCCAAAATCTAAGGCAGGAGGAATTAGAAATTTCACTCACTGGTTGTATCTGTTGAGTGCTTACTGTATGCTGGGCCTTTTTCAGGTGCGGGGTTTGGGTATAGATAACAAAGCAGACAAAATCCCTGCCTTCCTGGGCCTCACATTCTAGTAGGAAGGAGAGAAAAACACAAACTGATAAGCAAACAAACACATAACATGCATGAGGTGATAAATGCCGAGAAGGAATAGAAAGCAAGGTGAGAGGCTGGGGGCTCCTGGTTCATAAGGGGCAAATAAGTTAGTGGAGATTTAAAAGAAGCAATGCAGTGAGTCACAAAGAATCTGAGAGGAACATGTTCTGGGAAGAGGGAATATCAAGTGCAAATGTCCTGAGGCTTAAGTGAGATGGAGAAAGGCTGGCAGGGACCAAGTCAAGGAGGAACTTAAGCAGCATGCTAAGAATTTTGTTTTTCTTCTATATGTAAAAGTGTAAATCAGCAAAAGATTTAAGCAGAGGAAGGAGCTTAAATGTAGATTTTTTTTAAAAAATTTCATTTTTGGCTGTGTTGGATCTTCATTGCTGCATGCTGCTTTCTCTAGTTTCCAAGGGCGAGGGCTACTCTCCAGTTATGGTGTGCAGACTTCTCACTGAGTTGATTTCTCATTGCAGAGCATGGGTTCTGGGCATATAGAGTCAGTATGTGAGAGCAGCAGGTGAGCTCTAGGACACATGTGGGATTTAGACTGCAGGCTCAGCAGCTGTGGGGCATGGGCTGTTACCCCACAGCTTGTGGTATCTTGCCCAAACAGGGATTGAACCTGTGTCTCTGGCATTGGCAGGCAGCTTCTTGACCACTGGACCACTAGGGAAGTCCCTAATATAGATTTTAAAGGTCTGCCTGACTGTCATTTAGACAACAGAGCGAGGAAAACCAGTGAGGAGGCTGCTATGGTGGTGCAGGTGGGAGGAGATGGCGACCTGGAGTCTGGGGAGGGGTGAGGTAGGGGTGATGAGGAGGAGGAAAAAATTGCTAAACTTACTCTCCAGAAACAAGATCCACAAGGCTGGATTGATTGCTATTGTTGGGAGAGAAATGAGCCATCCAGGAGGGCATCAGGTTACAGGTGGGAGCCAGGGCCATCTCTCAGAGGCATCCTTGGACCTGGATGCGCAGGACTAGAGGAAAGTACACTTAGTATTTTAATTCCTGAGCCTGGGGTTCCTGTGGGATGCCCCTGTCCAAGGGGATGAAGATCTGGGGCTCCAGAGAGATCTGAGATGGGGTCTGAGATGAGGTGTGGGGGGAGTTGGCAGCATAATGAGGGGCTGCAGAGAGGCTGGACCCATTGGTCATTTGAGCTGGTTCATGATCATTGAGAGGGAAGGACTCTACATAAAAACACAGGAGCCTCAAGTTCGATCCGTGGGTCAGGAAGATGCCCTGGAGAAGGAAATGGCAACCCACTCCAGTATTCTTGTCTGGAAAATCCCATAGACAGAGGAGCCTGGCAAGCTACAGTCCATGGGATCACAAAGAGTTGGACACAACTGAGCAACTAACACTTTTAACACTGTTCAGCTCATAACATCAGCTTATGAAACCTAGTGGAGAGACCGACCTAAACAAATAGGCTTATGCTGCCTCAGGAGGTGAGGTGTGAGGACTAGGGGAGGAGGTCAAAGCTGTGGGTCTCCTACAGAAGCGGAAATGTTCCTGGGGCTGAGAGGGGAGGGGTGGCCTGGGGGCAGGAAGTGGGAGTCTGGGCAGAGGAGACAATGGGGCCTTTGAGGAGGTTTGGCTGAAGAAGGGGTGGAGGATGATAGCTGGAGGGAGGGTTGGGATCAAAGGGAAGTTTATCTAATCTTTATGAGGAAGAATTTTGTGAGCTGAGAGGACTCAAAAAAAATTCGGGGAGGAGGGCGAGACCCCAGGTGGAAAGCTGGGCCTTTTCTGGGAGGTTTGAAGAAGGAAAGAGGGGTTGAAGAGGCGGTGTATATGCATAAGTGTGGGGGGCAGGAGGACTGGACGGGAAGGAGGAGACTCATTGATGGAGCTGGAGGGTGGTGTGAGGAGGAGGCTGAGAGCTTGGCTGAGGGACCGGAAGCTTGAAGGTGGGGTCTCTGCAGCCCTCTCTGTTCACAGACCTCCCTCCCAATCCCCTACCAAGCCCTGCAGCCTCTGTCCTTCTCGTTTCCTCCCCGTCTCCCCCAGGACCCTCCTATGATACTCCCTCCCACCGCTGTTCACTCCATCAATGGATGCTGTGTTCTCTCCAGCGCACCCCCCAGCCCCCACGTGTCCACTGTCACAGGGACCTCACAGCCCAGGGTCCGTCAAGGCCATCTGCATCTGGCTGCAGGGAAGATGGTCTCCACATCTATAACAATTTTGAAATTCTTAAGAAGCTGTGTTTTTGTTTTAAGTCTTTTTATGAGAAGCTGTGCTTTGTCCATTCACGTGATTGGACTTCGCCCCATATTTTGAAAACCTTCCAGTGACGCCCCGTTGTTCAGAGGACAGAATCCAAACACGCCAGCATGGCCTCCAAGGAGGATCCTTCATGGTTTGGCTTCTGCAGTACTTTTTAAAACCTTTTTCTTTTTTTGAAATAATTTCAGGTTTGCAGAAGAGTGGCAAAGACAATATAAAGAATTTTAACATATCCTTCACCAAGGTTCCCCTAATGTTACCATCTTACATCATCATAGTACTTTTATCAGAACTAAAAGAGAAAAGGACTTCCCTGGCTGTCCAGTAGTTAAGACTTTGTGCTCCCACTGCAGCGGATGCAGGTTTGATCCTTAGTTGGGAAACTAAAATCCCACATGCCATGTGTGCAGCCAAACAATTTAAAAAGAAAACCAAACTAAGAAATTAATGTTGGGAACTCCCCTGGTGGCCCAGTGGCTAAGACTCTGTGCTCCTAATGCAGGGAGCCCAGGTTCAATCCCTGGTCAGGAAACTGGATCCCACATGCTGCAACTAAGACCTAGTGTAGCCAAATAAATAAATACTTTTAAAACATGTTTTTAAAAAGAGAAATTAATGTCGGTACAATGATGTGCTACTTTTGTAATAAAATGCTTATGGATTTTCTTCATTTTTATAGTGGACTATACCATAATTACAAAGGTATGTATGTGCAGTTTGAAGAGTAACGATGATGCCATTGAGCCCACCAGTCCATTTAAGAAATAGAACTTTACCATTACCTTGAAGATCTCTGGGTGCCCCTCCCTAACCAATCTCCCTATGTCAATGATTATACTCACAGATTTTTAATGTATGGAGGTGACCAAGGGATGATTCAGAGAGTCTAAAGTCATTGAAAAAAGAACTGATGACTTAACACTTTTCAAGGGAAGGAGGCATCCCACACCACTCAGGGGCACATGAGAAAGACATGGGTGGTTAGAAGGCAGAAGCAAGGATGTGGGTAGTTTAAGAGCCTTTACTAGAGTTTCCAGTAGTCATGTATGGATGTGAGAGTTGGACTATAAAGAAAGCTGAGTGCTGAAGAACTGATGCTTTTGAACTGTGGTGTTGGAGAAGACATTTGAGAGTATCTTGGCCTGCAAGGAGATCCAACCAGTCCATCCTAAAGGAAATCAGTCCCAAATATTCATGGAAAGGACTGATGCTGAAGCTGAAACTCCAATACTTTGGTCACCTAATGCGAAGAACCGATAGAAAAAGACCCTGATGCTGGGAAAGATTGAAGGCAGGAAGAGGAGGAGGGGATGACAGAGGATGAGATGGTTGGGTGGCATCACCGACTCAATGGACATGAGTTTGAGCAAGCTCTGAGAGATAGTGAAGGACAGAGGAGCCTGGCATGCTGCAATCCATGGGGTCGTAAGGGTTGGACTTGGCAACTGAACAACAAACAACAACCATGACTGTAAGGGTGGTTTTTGGTGGCCTGGTTAGCTGACCCTGAGATGATTTAAGGCAGGGTGTATTGGTTTGGTGTGTGAAAATTAGATGAAGTATTGGATTGGCCAAAAGTTTGTCCAGGTTTCTCTGTAGCATCTTTTTTAAAAGTTAATTTATGCTTGGCTGCACCACACATCATGCAGGATCCTAGTTCTCTGACCAGGGATCAAACCCACACCACTTGCACTGGAAGCCCCTAATCTTAACCACTGGACCACCAGGAATGTCCCTTTCTATAGCAATTTATAGAAAAACCCCATGAACTTTTCAGCTAACCCCAACAGGTAGTAGTGGGTATGGTCTCTGGATTCGCTGATGTGCACATAAAAGGCATACTCCTGATGGAATCCTTGGCGATCTCTAAGAATTGGTTACCCTGCAGTGCCATCTCTCTTGGGCCAACAAGATTTTCAAGATGTCAAAACACCACAAGATACAGAAAATAAAAAATATGATTAATACATGCATCCCATGCTCATGCTCTTCATCCCAGAAAGCCCAATCCCTTGTTTTTATCTATAGTTTTAAACCTTATATATATTTTGCTAAACAAAATATTCTTTTGCTTTATCTGCTTTCAAACTTTGTAAAAATGGAGTCATACTGAATGCATTCCTCTGTGATTTTCTCCTCCACCCCATCCCAAACCTTCTGCTTTTGAGATTCATTTGTGTGAACACAAGCAGCAGAAGTTCATTTGCCTTCACTGTTGTATAGTACTGCATTGTCTTCATATTACTATGTATATTGCACAATGCATATTACACAGTATACAGTACATATTACACAGTCTATCTGAGTTCTACTGTGGATGGATCCTTGAGTTTTCTCCAGGTTTTAGTCGTTGTTGTTTTTCTGTTGTGAACAATGTTTCTTTGAGTATTCCTGCAGAAATTGCTGGTCTACAGATGTGCTTCTTTTGGATAAACCTAGCAGGGAGCTTCCCAGGTAGACCAATAGTAAAGAATCCACCTGCCAATGCAAGAGACGCAAGTTCGATCCCTGGGTTGGGAAGATCCCCTGGAGGAGGGCATGGCAACTCACTCCAGTATTCTTGCCTGGAGAATTCCATGGGCATAGGAGCCTGGCAGTCTTCAGTCCACGCGGTCCCAGAGTCTGACAAAACTGAGCAATGACAACAATCAGTGGAAAGGCATGTACAAATATATCCACATCAAAGCCCAGAATCTTCACCATTACCGTGGATAATAGAAAACTGTTTTTCAAAGTTTACATGCCTGCTGGCTTCCTTCAGGCTCTCATCACCTCTTGTTGCCATCTGACTTTCAAAATTTTGCCAAGCCAGTGGGTATGTAAGGATATCTCTTTGAATCCTTTAAAAAATATGTATATTTGCTTATTTGTTGGCTGTGCTGGGTCTTCATTTCTGCTTGCAGGCTTTTCTCTAGTTGTGGCAAACAGGGGCTTCTCTCTAGTTACAGTGTTCGGGCCTTCCTTGTGGTGGCTTCTCTTGTTGCAGAACACAGGCTCTAGAACGTGGGCTCAGTAGCTATGGTGCACAGGCTTAGTTGATCTGCACATGTGGAACCTTCCCAGATGGCAGATCAGACCTGTGTCCCCTGCATCTTAACCACTGGACCACCAGGGAAGTCTTCTCATTGGGTCTTAATCGCTACTTCTTTGATTGATAATGATATCGATCCTGACCATTGGCTTTTCTTTTCGTAAAGGCATTGCCTGACTTAAGCTTTAATCGCCCAGACACCCACTTCAAAAAGGGCTGTCTCAAATAAACACATTGGTGGCCATAGGACTAGGTAAAAGCCAGGTCCCCCTGCCCCAGCTGAGACTCTGGTTTTAGAGATCCTGATTGATATCAATAACTGATCTTTTGCTACTCGGTTTTTGTTGTTTTCTCTTCCTGTGCTTTTAAATTATGTTTCAAATTTGCCAATAAAGAGAGAGCCTGAGAAACCCTAGGTCCTATCCTTGACCCCAATTAAAGCAGAACCTCGGTTCCTCAACTTCTTTCTCTATTCAAAATCTTGCTGCGTGGCCCCTGGGGTGTTGTATAATTTCTGGGTCCTGTAAGTAACATATCTTTATCTTTTTCATGTTGAACGGCATCTTGCAATCATAGGAACAACAAGGGTGGGTCTAACTCAAACATTTATTAATAGGCTGAGACCAGCACGCAACAGTTGGTAAAGGTGGCTGGATTCCATGATTGCCCTTGCAACTAATCAAGGGGAATGCCCCTTTTGGGCTTCCTAGGTGACTCAGGGAGTAAAGAATCCGTCTGCAATGAAGGCAACACAGGAGATGCAGGTTCAATCCGTGGGTCAGAAGATTCCCTGGAAGAGGGCACGGCAACCCACTCCAGTATTCTTGCCTAGAGAATCCCATGGACAGAGGAGCCTGGCAGGCTACAGTCCACAGGGTCAGAAAGAGTCGGCATGGCTGAAGCGACCATTTCTTCAGTTCAGTTCAGTTCAGTCACTCAGTCGTGTCTGACTCTTTGCGACCCCATGGACTGCAGCACACCAGGCTTCCCTGTCCATCACAAACTCCTGGAGTTTATTCAGACTCATGTCCATTGAGTCGGTGATGCCATCCAACCATCTCATCCTCTGTCATCCCCTTCTCCTCCTACCCTCAATCTTTTCCAGCATCAGGGTCTTTTCAAATGAGTCAGTTCTTCACATCAGGTGGCCAAAGTATTGGAGTTTCAGTATCAGTATTCAGTATCAGTCCTTTCAATGAATATTCAAGACTGATTTCCTTTAAGATGGACTGGCTGTATCTCCTTGCAGTCCAAGGGACTCTCAAGAGTCTTCTCCAACACTACAGTTCAAAAGCATCAATTCTTCAGCACTCAACTCTCTTTATAGTCCAACTCTCACATCCATACATGACTACTGGAAAAACCAAAGCTTTGACTAGATGGATCTTCATTGGCAAAGTAATGTCTCTGCTTTTTAATATGCTGTCTAGGTTGGTCATAATTTTTCTTCCAAGGAATATGCGTCTTTTAATTTCATGGCTGTAGTCACCATCTGCAGTGATTTTGAAGCCCAGAAAAATAAAGTCAGCCACTGTTTCCATTGTTTCCCCATCTATTTGCCATGAAGTTATGGGACCAGATGCCATGATCTTAGCTTCCTGAATGTTGAGCTTTAAGTCAACTTTTTCACTCTCCTCTTTCACTTTCATCAAGAGGCTCTTTAGTTCTTCTTTGCTTTCTGCCATAATGGTGGTGTCATCTGCATATCTGAGGTTATTGATATTTTTTCCGGCAATCTTGATTCCAGCTCGGGCTTCCTCCAGCCCAGTGTTTCTCATGATGTACTCTGCATTTAAGTTAAATAAGCAGGGTGACAGTATACAGCCTTGACGTACTCCTTTCCCGATTTGGAACAAGTCTGTTGTGTTCCATGTCCAGTTCTAACTGTTGCTTCTTGACCTGCATACAGATTTCTCAGGAGACAGGTCAGGTGGTCTGGTATGCCCATCTCTTGAAGAATTTTCCACAGTTTATTGTGATCCACACAGTCAAAAGCTTTGGCATAGTCAAGAAAGCAAAAGTAGATGTTTTTTTGAAACTCTCTTGCTTTTTCAATGACCAATGGAGGTTGGCAATTTGATCTCTGGTTCCTCAGCCTTTTCTAAATCCAGCTTGAACACCTGGAAGTTCACGGTGCACATACTATTGAAGCCTGGCTTGGAGAATTTTGAGGATTACTTTCCTAGTGTGTGAAATGAGTGTAATTTTGAGTAGTTTGAGCAGTCTTTGGCATTGCCTTTCTTTGGGACTGGAATGAAAACTGACCTTCCCATCCCCTGTGGCCACTGCTGAGTTTTCCAAATTTGCTGGCATATTGAGTGCAGTACTTTCACAGCATCATCTTCTAGGATTTGAAATAGCTCAACTGGCATTCCGTCACCTCCGTTAGCTTTGTTGGTAGTGATGCTTCCTAAGGCCCACCTGAGTTCGCATTCCAGGATGTCTGGCTCTAGGTGAGTGATCATACCATCGTGATTATCTGGATCATGAAGATCTTTTTTATATAGTTCTTCTGTGTATTCTTGCCACCTTTTCTTACTAGTCACCTAACTCAGGTGGGGACTCCACCTGAGAAAGGAGCACCACTTGCTGGGCTTGTCATGTGGCTAAGTGCTTCTGCATATTGCCCTCTCTGCGGTGTGTTGCCTGCCACAGCTAACCCAAAAGGCCAAGGCTACTCTAACCATCCAAAGGTCTCCCCAGAACAGCATAATCAGGGTCATATGGTTTAAAGAGACAATTAGACCACTAATTACAAAGGCTTTAATTGACTATAAATGTGCATAAGGGCCTTCTACATCTCAAAGCTAAGGGGAGTTAAGGAGGGTGGATTGGATCCCAGAGCTGTTATCATTGCTCAGGGAGAGGCTCTGGGCTAAATATACCAAGAAACAGATTCCCATAAGTAAGTGGGGCAGAGAAGGTGGGAGAACTCAGCCTGCACGGAGGCGGTAAGTTGTGCCTGGACTGCATATTCTAACCTGGAAGTAAAATTGTCATAGAACCGGAAACAAATGGCAACACCATAAGGAAAATGTAACAGGCCTGAGGGCTCTGGGCCGCCGCTTCATTCACAACCGTTATTCTTCATTGCTCTTCTGTTTACTGTGGATTCAATCTCTGACGTGATGTGGCTGGCGAAAACCAATCTCTAAAAGTTCTCTTGGAACATCCCAGGGAAAAAAATTGTTGCCACCTACAAAGAGGACTCAAGGGACATCATCCAAAATTTGCTGGTAGCAACACAGAAGATTAAAGTAATAGGAAAAATCATATGAAACTTGGGATTCCCTGGCAGTACCGTGGTTAGGACTCTGCACTTCCACTGCAAGGAGCATGGTTCAATCCTTGGTTAGGGAACTAATAGTGGGAACTAAGATTCAGAGTGTTAGGAGACACAGTCAAAAAAAAAGAGAGAAGTAAAAACTGAAATCAGAAGCTATATTATTAAAATTCAAATCTTTCTTAAAGGTTTTATGCAACAGGAAGGAGAAAGAGGAACTAGGTACTAATTGACTATTGTGGGGTTTTGTTTGTTTGAAGAGTCTTCCCAGGTGGCTCAGTGGTAAAGAATTGGCCTGCTAATGCAGGAGATGTAAGAGACATGGTCTTCCATCCCTGGGTGGAGAAGATCCACTGGAGGAGGAAATGGCAACCAGCTCAGTATTCTTGCCTGGGGAATCCCATGAACAGAGGAGCCTGGATGGGCTACAGTCCATGGGGTCAGAAAAGGTCAGACATGATTGAGCATATACATTATAGATACTGAATTATTATTCTTGGCTGCCAAAACACATTGATCAACTGGTATCTCTGAGGACCCTAAGTTCCATAAAGATCCATCCAGGCTACATGCTCACTGCCTTTAAGACACCAGAGATCCTAAGTCCCCTCATCTTTCCCTTGAATGGGACAAGACCAAAAAACACACCTCATGAGGAGTCCCTGCCACCAAGGGAAAAGCTGATGGGGTTATTGAGGCCTCCAATGAGGATCGCTGCTAAATATCTCAGTGAATGAAAAACGTTAAGATGAGACCCATCTCCTATTGCACAGAGTTGACCTGGTCCAATGGGTTTCTTTTCCATGACCATAGTGACCCAAAAGACCTCCCCTCTCTTCCAGTCTTGAAGAGGCCCCATTTGACCTTGAACTCAAGGAATTATTTTAACAGAAAGTGAAAGTATTAGTTGCTCAGTCAGGATGGGCTCTTTGCAACCCTATGGACTGTAGCCTTCCAGCCCTCCACGAAATTCTCCAGGCAAAAATACTGGCGTGGGTAGCCATTTGCTTCTCTAGGGGAGCTTCCCAACCTAGGGGTAAAACCTGCGTCTCCTGCATTGCAGGCTGATTCTTTACCTTCTGAGCCACCAGGAAAGCCCTATTTTAACAGAGACCTCCTCTAATTTCAAAGCAATGTTACTACATTTTATTGGGACTGCTGAAACCATCCAAAGGGCATGAAAACTCCTAGGAGTTTCCCAGGACATATTTTCCCTGTCCCTTGAAGCTGTAATTCTTACCATGTCTTTGAACAAATAAATGGAGATGAAATTAAACACCCTAGGAGGTAACTTAAGATGATAAATGGATCCACAGAGTTCAAACTCACGTTGGTCAACTGAATTTTTTTCCTCACTACTGATCCCTCCAGAATTTAGAAACTCTCACCAAATATTCTTATGTTCACAGCAATATAATTATTTGCCTAAATTCGATAAGAATCTGTTCTTGTGACCGGACACAATCGGAATCATTGGGCATATTACCAAGGCTTTGGCTGGGACATCATATTTGAGAATGTGCAAAAACATACATACAACCAGGTTTAAAGAACTAAGGCTGACTCTGTGGAGCCAATAAAGCCAGAAACCAAGTTCCCTTAAAACCAAGTGCCCTTACTGAGTGAATGATTAATTTCTCTATCCAAAACTTTACTCCCTTGCTTGTCTCCTCTGACCTCAATCCCTTTCTAGTCTCCTCTGACCTCAATCCTGTGCTAACTGAACACTAATCAGCCAGAATCAAATGACTAAGATTGCTGTGGTTGATAACATCATTAATGTACTAAAAATTGCCATTATTAGATATCACCATTCATATACAAATTCAAGTTGTTGCTCCAAGGCAAGATGACCTAAGAGACCCCCATTTTATGGACCGGGGCCTGAGAATTGTAAAAGGAAGAATTCCTATTCCCAAAACTATGATTAAGAAATGTCACAGAATTGCTTAGATGCAAGTGATTTTCTACATTCCAAAGAAGAAAAGATCCCATTAAATCCAAGTTAACTCCTCATGTACTGATGCAAACATTAATTTTATTCCCCGACGATTGGTGGTTATTCACTCACATTCCTCTGTTAGAATCCTAAAGAGGATCGGGAGGGCCGCTCACTCTGTCAGGTATATTATCTTTCAATAACCAAACTTTTTGTATTGTATGATTTTGCTAAAACCAAAGTTATTGTAACTCTGTGGTTATACAAATATTTTTCTTGTCTCTGTTTAAAAAAAAGAAATGTTACAGAAATGTCTCAAGATGATGATCACACCCAATTCCTTTTTCCTTCCCTTTCAATACATCCCTAACTCAAAGACCAAGTTGGAGTGGATTGGAGACTTGTCTCTCACTCGCTTGCTCAGTGTTCTGCAAATAAACCATTACTTTGTTGCAAACACTGCCTGTTAGCGTTTGGCTTTCTGCACTAGGGGTACATGAGCCCTTGCTCAGTAACAGCCCCTTGGGAAAATCAGCCTGACACCTTTCATATAGATTTCCCAGTAGCCTTACCAGGTGAGTAAGAAAGGCCAGGCCCTGGAGCCTCAGAGTATCTGGAAGCCTTCGAGAAAAGAAGAAGTCATCTAAATCTATAGGTACTGCAGGCAAAGTCTTATGGTGTTTGGCATTGCTTCCTAAATTCTTTTTTTGGCTGCACTTCAGGGCACGTGGGATCTCAGTTCCCCATTTGGGGATTGAGCCCACACTCCTTGCAGTGGAAACACAATCTTAACCATTGGGTCACCAGAGAAGTCCATCCTAGTCTTTAAAAGTTCAGTCTGAGATTCCTTATGAAAAGTTTCAGCAAATCAGACATAAAAGAGTCTGTATGTTCAATCACCACTATTCTTACTGAACTTGTATGAATAATAAAATCAAGTTTAATGAGACTAGATTTCTTTTGCAAACAAATTAGTCTTATTTTGATTATCTCTGATAGAAAAGGGGTGACTATAGAGGGGAAAAAAAAAAAAACTATGTTTCAGCAGAAACTAGGATACACACGTGTGGATATTAGAGTCTAGCTCTGTTAGTGGTCTTTGTGGTTTTGTTTTCTACCTGTAAACTGGAATGGATATGAACTGTTTACATTTTCTCTGATATCTGGCTCCAACTCTCCAAACTAATGTTTCCAATTTTTCTCCTTCTTTCTTACTTGGAATCACTGAGAATTAAAACCTCTCTTTTCCCAAAGTCATGAAAGCTAAAGTGAAACAACTTGAAATAAACTTTAGAGAAATCACCACACCTGCTCATAAATGGAGGATCTTCATAGTTACTGCTGTGTGGGACCCTCAGAAAGATCACCAGAGGCATTCAAACTGCAAACAAGGAAAATCTATTAGGTCACCACTGCCTGCCCTCATTCCATCTGAAGATACTTCAAGCGTGGCCTCCAGAAATCTCAACTGATTGCCTTCAAGACTCAGAATCTTTTGCTTCCACAGAAATGCCTCTTACTAAATAAACTGATGCAAATACATGCACTGTGTAGGCCTAACGTGGACAACTCACCTGCATCGTTCAGTTCAGTTTAGTTGCTCAGTCGTGTCTGATTCTTTGCGACCCCCATGGGCTGCAGCACGCCAGGCTTCCCTTTCCATCACCATCAACTCCTGGAGCTTTCTCAAACTCATGTCCGTTGAGTCGGTGATGCCATCCAACCAACTCATCTTCCGTTGTTCCCTTCTCTTCCTGCCTTCAATCTTTCCCAGGATCAGAGTCTTTTCCAATGAGTTAGTTCTTCGCATCAGGTGGCCTAAGTAGTGGAGTTTCAGCTTCAGCATCCATCCTTCCAATGAATACTCAGGACTGATTTCCTCAACTGAAATAAGCCACAACCCTTTAACTAAAGCAACTTGTTGTCAGGATTAAGAGACCAATTGAGTGAGATATGGAGCAATCTACCAAATCAGGATAGATTCAAACATATTTATACCAAATGGCTGAAGATGTTAAAATATTTCATGCCTGCATGTGTGCTAAGTCTCTTCAGTCTTGTCTGACTCCTTATGACCCTACGGACTATAGCCCGCCCGGCTTCTCTCTCTGTGGGATTCTCCAGGCAAGAATACTGAAGTGGGTTGCCATGCCCTCCTCCAGGGAATCTTCCTAACCCAGGGATCGAACTCCACATCTCTTACGTCTCCTGCATTGACAGGCAGGTTCTTTACCACTAGCACCACTTGGAAAGCTCAAAAATATTTTATAATATGACTCTAATCTTTGAAGATATTGCTAGGGCTCCCAAATCACTGACTTGGTTTCATCATGAGGCCCTTCAAGTGTGAGACAGTGGCCACGAAGTGGGTTTCAGACTATTGCCTATACGATTATTATAGGCTCTGCTACTATGATCCTACTTAGGTGTGCAGTTTCTGGGTTACAACATGACTTACCCCTAACTATTAGCAACTGTCTACCCAGGCAATTAGTTGACTCACCTTTAATTCTGCTGCCTCCACTTCACAGGGTAGATTGTAGTGTAAACCTTGACAGATGACTTTTCCTTTTGGAATGGAAGTGTTTGCCTTAAGCTTTGATTACCCAAGCACCCACTTCAAACAGGTCTATCTTGAAGAAGCAATTAGGTGAAGAGTCAGGCCAGCTTTCCCTACTGAGGGCCTTTGTTCTAGAGATCTTGGTTGATTTCAATATATGACCCTTTGGGCCACTTGTTTTTTCTCTTCCTGCAATTTAGATTCTGGCTGTTATACTTTAAATTTGCCTATAGAGAGAGAGCCCAGGAAATCTAAAGCCCTCACACTCTACTCCAATAAAAGCAGAACCCCCGGCTCTCACATTTTTACATTCTCTCTTCTTTTTACTTGCAACCTTGCTGTGTGGCCTCAAGTGTGCTGTGTATGTTCCAGGACTTGTAAGTAATAAACCTCCACTTTTTTCAAAGTTTCCTAATGGTCATTGCTGAAGGGCATCTTGTAATCATAATAAGAACCACAAGGGCCATTCCAGCCGCACTGCTTATTGATAGAAGAGCACAAAACGGGCAGAGTGTCTTTTCTCATGTTTATGAATTATTTCTGCTTCCTTTTTGAAATTTCTGTTTGCATTCTTGCTCATTTTCTATTGTGTTATTTATTAGTCTGTTTTACTGATTCATAGGTGTTTGTTTACATATCTTAGTTGCTGCTCTTTGGTTAGTTATATGTGTTACAAATATAGATGATTGTGATTTGTCTTTTCACTCTCTTCATGGGGCCTTTTGATAAATGGAAGTTCTCAGTTTTCAATTAGTCAAACTTATGTATTTCCTTTATGGTTTAAACCTTTCGTATCTTGTTCTTAAAAGCTTTGGTTAAAGGACCTTTCCATAAAGATGCTCTTCTACATTTCATTCTAAACTTATAAGATTTACCACTTACATTTAAATTCTCAATTCACCTGGAATGGGTTTTTAATACATGACATGAGATAGAGAATGGTTTTCATTTTCTTCCTTATGAATAGACAGGTATTCTGGCGGTTTATTGGAAAGACCAATATTTTCTTCTGCATTTGCAATGTAGGCTGCGTTATACACCAGCTTTTCATATATGCATGAGGGAAAAAATACTAAGGAAAAAGTAGAATGAAATAAAGTGGCATGGGGGTCTTTGTCCAAGCAAGTTCATGTCCATGTATTTATCCTAAAGGAATAACTATAAACACAAAAAAACCCAAAAACTTGGCTCAAGGATGTTGTTTATAAGATGTAAAAACAAAACAAAACAAAAAGTCTACCTATATATTCAACAAGAGAGGATTGTTTAAATAAATTATTGTACATCCATACAAAAGAACACTATAATCTAAGAAGACGTAGTAGGTTTTAATGTGGCGACTGAAAAATAAATGCACAACCTAAAAGTTGAGAATTATGTTTTATTCAGCGGATTTGCTGAGGACTTAAGCCTGGGAGACAGCCTGTCAGATAGTTCTGAGGGACTGCTCTGAAGAGGTAATGGAGAAACCATGATATATAGGAATTTTTGCAACAAAAACCAGGTAGTCTGAACATCAAAAAATTACTGTTAAAGAAAGCGAAACATTTCAAGTTAATGAATTTAGCGGTTTATGTGTTTTGTTCAAGTTTTTCATAGTGATATCTGACAAACATAAATAAGACACAATTAGCTTTGCCTATGTTAAAAAATAAATACTATTGCATACATTTACCCAGAAATCCTGCTCCTAGGTTCTTATCCAAGAGAAACAAAACCTTAATTTTACACAAAAGCCTGTATGTGAATGTTTATAGCATATCTGCTCATAATGACCAAAAACTACAAACAATGCAGATTACTTCACATGGTGAATGACAAACTGTAGTATATCCATTCAATAGAATCTTACTCAGCAATTTAAAAAAACAGTACAGATGGATGGATATGCCTCAGTGCTCTGTGCTATAAAAGAAACAAGACTCAAAAGGCTATATACTCCATTTATATGACATTTGGGAAAAGGCAAATGTATAGAAAAATAATATATCATGGGTTGCCAGTGGTGGGAGTGTTGGGAGGGGCTGATTACAAAAGAGGACAAAGAAACTTTTTGGGTTGAAGGAATGTGTATGTTGATTACTGCAGTGATTAGACTATGGGTTTGTCAAAACTCAGACATAAATACTAGAAAGTGTTACTGTATGCAAAGTGTTCCTATATGCAAACTAAACCTCAATTAAAAAATGCAAAGTATAAAAGGTGTATAATACCTTTATAAATTAAAACAAGCCAACCATGTGAAAGCTAGAGAAAAATATGCTAAGAATATTTAAGGACACAGATAAACATTCCCAATATTGCTAAATGAATATCCATGCTGTGTTACAGACCTCATCTGCTTGTGTATATGTTTGTATATACACACATGCGCACGTGCACACACACACACACACACACTGGTAGGAAGACCCACGGCTAGCTAAACACCAGAAACGGTGTCCACATCTCTTTGAGTGGAGGGGTCACAGCTGATCTTTATTTTCTTTTGCTTTTCTTTTGGTTGATTTTCCCACGATGACCACACTTTGTCCTGGCTGCTTGGAACTGCTGGAGTCCAGGGCTGGCTCTGGGAGCCTGGGAGGAGGCGTCCACTCCACAGCTGGGAAAACAGCAGCCCCCAGATGAACCCTGAGCCCTGTCCCGTCAATGTTTATTTTTCCTCCCTGAGTAGACAATGCAGGAGACTGTGCAACAGTGGGCAGGGGTGGGGGGGGTGCAGTAATTCAGACCCAGAAGCCCCCTTCAGTTGCCACAAGGCAGCCTGATCATCTCAGAGGCAGTGGCTCACACCTGCTCGCCCCTTCCCCATGACCTAAGCTCTAGTACATGAGGGTATGGTCAAGAGGGTGTGCTCTGGTGCCCCCTCACCCCGATCGATTCCCAGTTAATCACTTATCAACTGTGTGTCCCTGCATCAGGGACTCAGCCTCTCTGTGTCTCTGTGTCTTCCTCTGGTAACATGAGGATAAAGATAGAGGCTAGCTCATCAGGATGTCGTCTGTGTATGTGAGCATGCACACGTGTACAAACGGCTTTGAACAATGCCTGGCACCTAAGTGCTGCAACAAACGATTAGCAGCGCTGCTGTGAAAATCCCGCTGATAGATGTATGAGCTACTGGTCCCATCTCAGGGCACGTGGGGCTCACAGGGTCGCTGTCCTGACACCCCCCAAATAATTTTTAAGCAACTCGAGTTCTTCACTTGTGATTTAGAGCATTCTGAAAGGAATACACACCACCTCTTGAGACTCTTCTATTTCTATATATTTATAATTTCATTTATTTGTTTATTATTTTTGGCCGTGTTGGGTCTTCATTGCTGCTAGGTCTTTTCTCTAGGGGCAGTGAGCAGGGGTGACGCTATAGTTGTAGTGCACAGTTTTCTCTTGCTGTGGAGCACAGGCTCCGGGGTGTACGGGCTTCCGTGGTTGCAGCGACCAGGCTCTAGAGCACAGGCTCAATAATTAAGGTGCACAGGCTGAGTTGCTCCTCAGCATGTGGGATCTTCCTGGATCAGGGATGGAAGCCACGTCTCCTGCATTGGCAGGCAGATTCTTTACCACTGAGCCACCAGGGAATCCCGAAATATTAATACTTCTCAGTATTTCCCTCTCCTCAATTGTTCACATCCCTCACCACCATCACTATCAGCTTTTTGGAGGTCTCCCTTCTCCAAACTCCCTTAATTCAGCCAACAAGCACCTACCTGTGTGCCAGAAACCAACCGAGGTACTTGGGAGCAAAACAGCTAAGAAACCTCTTTATCCATATGTAGATTAAGAGCCAGCCCCAAGAGCTAGCTCTGCCCTAGAACCTCTATCATTTCCCTCCTTCTCCCCCACCGTCTCTTTATCATTTTGCTACTCAGAACTCCCACACCCCCACAGCCCCCTCCTCAGAGAGTGGAGGACGGGATGAAGCTGAGCCAGACTCTCCTTAGCAGGCAGGACTGGGCACCTCCAGTCATCAACAGCCATGTCCATTACAAATGGAGAGTTTCAGCTCTAGCCAGCACAGGAGGGGCCTCATTTTGCAAAGGTCATCTCAGTCCCATTTGTATTGGCAGCAACTTCCAGGCAGAGTCCCACTGTTGTTCACTCCTCAGGGAAGGTACCCCATTGGGCAAAATGTACAGTAGGCTCTTGGTGGCTAGTAGAGCCCCCGAAGATGCCCCTTGGACAGATCTCTTTCAGGGGCTGTGGATGGCCCATGTCGGAATCCACTGATGTACTGGGGCGGCATATGGAGCAGGGGTTTGCTGTGTGCTTATGGAGATCAGCACCCCACGCTGGCAGAGCACTCCATCCATTTTGAAAACTCCCAACTGGCCAATCTCCCACCCATTTTGAGCTCCAGGGGAAAGGCAATGGGTACAGTGGAAGGGGGCCAGGGTTTGAACTTGTCCTCAGCTCCACGCTTTAGTAGCTCCTGAAGCCTTGGCAGCCTTCCAGACTCTTGGACCCAGGGTGTCTTCTTCTGTAAAAATACAAATGTTAACCCCTCCAGAGTGGACAGAATTCAGTGAAATGTAGTACCTGGATGCATTTTGTTAATGCTTTTCTGCCCTTTTCTCTGAGAAAAGAAGCCTCCACTTTCAGACTATCAGACACCTGGGAACAGAACCTGGGACATATGTGGTTCTTATCACTGGGGTCACTGCAGATCTACACATGCAAGCTTGTGCACAATACACACACACACACACACACACACACACACGTATGGGTATTGTTTTAACCAGTGTTCCTAATGGCAGCAACAGAAAGCAATTGTGCTGATTGGAGCAGGAAAAGACATGTACAGAAAAGATAAAAGTTTGGCTTACGCAATCACAGGAATCTCTAGGCCTTAACTCTGAAGGCAGAGTGAATTAATTAATTAAAATTAATTGAGTGGTACACATAGTATTGGACTTCCCCAGTGGCACTGAAAGAATGAAAGTGAAAGTCGCTCAGACATGTCTGACTCTTTGCGACCCCATGGACTATACAGTCCATGGAATTCTCCAAGCCAGAATACTGGAGTGGGTAGCCTTTCCTTTCTCCAGGGGATCTTCCCAACCCAGGGATCAGTCCCAGGTCTCCCGCATTGCAGGTGGCCTCTTTACCAGTTGAGCCATAAGGGAAGCCTGGTAAAGAACCCACCTGCCAATGTAAGAGACATAAGAGATGCGGGTTTGATCCCTGGGTCAGGAAGATCCCCTGGAGGAGGGCATGGCAGCCCACTCCAATATTCTTGCCTGGAGAAGCCCATGGACAGAGGAGCCTGGCGGGCTACAGTCCATAGGGTCACCAAGAGTCAGACACGGCTGAAGCGACTTAGCATGCACACATAGCACTATGCCTTTCGCAGTGCTCCACAGCTGCTGTCTAAGAGAAGAATAACCTTTTCATGTGACACCTCTGTTCAAAATCCTTTAATAGCTCCTGTCACCAACGTAGTCCTGGCCTCAGGCTGTGGCCGGGGCGGGGTGGAAGATCTGAATTCTTTCAAAGGATTTAGGAATCCAGTTCAGGAAGGCTTGTCTGGAAGCCAGCACACATCCCCGGGAGGGTAAGAAATGCTCTCAACCCCACCTGCTTCCCTGCTCTCACCGTCCTTTCCCCCTCCCCCTAGGAATCTGTAATTCCTACGCCAATTGGCTGGATTCTAGAATGCTGCTCATGGATTCTTGTCTGATGGTGGGCAGGAGTCTTGGGGGCTAAAGGGCACACATCCAGGTGCCCATTTTCAGTTCTTCTGCTCTGTGTTATGTGACCAGTAAGCCTAACCCAAGCTCACTCTGGTTTTCTTCCTCTCCTTCTCTCCACCCAAGCCAGCCATTGGGATTTCTCCCCCACGCAGTCAGCCAAAGGCTGGGAGGGGATGAGATGTAAGAAGAGGCCTGCCTCTCTGTGTTCCAGGCCAGCCTCAGCCACTGGCCACTGGCCCAACTGACAATGAATCACTACTTTGCTTCTGAGTGTGACGGTCTGTATTCAGCTCCCCAGGTGCAGAGGGGGCCAGGGGGCGGGGAACTGGTTGGGCAAGTTTTAGTCATTTAGAGGTCCCTTAGCCTAACTATCAAATATCATCCAAATGTGCCCCTGCCTTTTCACCGCGACTGTCCCTAAACCCTGAGTTTGAAAAATGCAAATTCATTTTAAAAAGTCGCTAAATCTGCAGTGGATTTTTTTCAACTTACTGGTTGCAAACTTAACTATTATCACATGAAGATCTTCATACTTGAAAACCTTAGGGGTCACTGGGCTTTGAGAACAAGACCACAACATGCCTTTGCTTACCTCCACCTGGTCTGCCCTTCCCCACACAGTCCATGGAGGATGCTCAGGGGTCTAAGGGGATGTGCTTCTGCAGGAGTTCTGATATTTCAGAGTCAATTTCATCATGCAACCTAACAGGAATTGCTCTCTCCTCTCTTTTTGAGGTCCTCAATATCCACATGCCACTTCTCAGTTGTGTGGCCTTGGGGAAGCTACTTAATTTCTCTGAGCTTCAATTTTCTCATCTGTGAAACAGAGCCAATGATGCCTACTTTCAGAGACTGGTGAGGATTATTAAAAAAAAGAATGTTAGACAGGGTTTGGCTTGGTTGTTGCCAAGGGAGTGGTTTACACCCTCCAAAGACAGGGCTGCTCTTACGGATGAGGACTCTGAGACCCAGAGAGGTACAAAGACTTGTCCAAGTCCACAAAGCCATGTAGAGGCAAAGCCAGGGCTTAAAGCCTGGCCCCAGTCCTCACTGACCACCCCTGGTCCTGGCCTGCCCAGGCCTCCAGCCCCATGCTCTCACCACTACCAAGCAGGGCCAGGCTGGCAGTGGTTTTTTTCCTTACCAGCAGCAGTCTCCAGTGCGGGCTGAGTACACACCTATTTCCCAATGTGGCTGGGGGGAAATGGCTCTGGGTGTTCCTTGGACATTTGGCAACCATGTGTTGCATTACTTCCTGTGATCCTCCCTGGGGGTAGAGGAGGCCCAGCCTGCTGGAGCTTACACTTAGCCCTGGCGAAGCTTTTCAGCTTCCAGAGAAATGAGAAGTGAGAGGGACACGCTCCCTCCCCTCTGCTCCCTGTGAGAACCTCTCTGCTTTCTGTTTCCCTTTCCCACAGCCTTCAGCTCTCTCCAGAAACTGTCCCTCCTGAAAAGCCAATACCTTCAGGCTCAGAAGTGCCCCTGCTTCTATCAACCCCAAGGCTGCCCCTCCAGGGCCAAGGTCAATTCTCACCTCCTCCAGGAAGCCTCTGGGGAGTGTCAGACTGTGCTTGTCCTCCTTAGGCTCCAAACAACTTATTGTCTGGAATTTATGCTTTGGGCTCTGACTCTTCTTTCATTTATTGACAATATTTTTTAAATTTTAATTTAAAAAATTGCTTGCAAGGATCTTAGTTCCTCTACTGGGCTTGAACTGGGCCTACAGCATTCTTAACTGCCACACTGAGGCCTGACTACTGGGCCATCAGGGATTCTCCTAAACTTTCAATTTTTAAAAAATTTTAAAGGTTGTGAAAGGTTGTTGCTGAGCCATGAAAGATGCTGGGATTCTTGGCCTCCAGAGGAGAGGAATTCAATCTGGGACCAGTGATGAGGCTTGACCTCTCAGAGCTTTTGTGTAATAAAGTTTTATTAAAGTGTAAAAGAGATAGAGAAAGCTTCAGACATAAACACCAGAAGGGGGTAAAAGAGTGCCCTCTGCTAGCCTTTAGCAGGATGCTATATACCTATCAGCAAGCTGTTAATTAGAGAAAGAAGATGTCTCAAAACTCAGAGTTGCACCAGGCCCCTCACCCACAACATGCACTTTGCGATAACATTGACACCAGGTGAGTCATCCCCGGCCTTAAAACAATTGACATGAATCTTGAAGAAAGGCAGATTTCCAAGTAAATATGGAGATTCATTAACATAGATTAGGGCAACAATGTATGAGTAAAACATACATGTTTGTTGGGCCCTTATTGGTTGAACATTTCATGCAAAGATGGGCACAATAAAGGACAGAAATGGTATAGACCTAACAGAAGCAGAAGATATTAAGAAGAGGTGGCAAGAATACACAGAAGAACTGTACAAAAAAGATCTTCACAACCCAGATAACCATGATGGTGTGACCACTCATCTAGAGCCAGACAACCCTGGAATGCAAAGTCAATTGGGCTTTAGGAAGCATCACTATGAACAAAGCTAGTAGAGGTGATGGAATTCCAGTTGAGTTATTTCAAATCCTAGAAGATGATGCTGTGAAAGTGCTGCACTCAATATGCCAACAAATTTGGAAAACTCAGCAGTGGCCACAAGACTGGAAAAGGTCAGTTTTCATTCCAATCCCAGAGAAAGGCAATGCCAAAGAATGTTCAAATGACCTCACGATTGCACTCATCTCACATGCTAGGAAAGTAATGCTCAAAATTCTCCAGGCCAGGCTTCAATAGTATGTGAACTGTGAACTTCCAGGTGTTCAAGCTGGATTTAGAAAAAGCAGAGGAACCAGAGATTAAATTGCCAACCTTTGTTGGATCATTGAAAAAGCAAGAGAGTTCCAGAAAAACATCTACTTCTGCTTTATTGACTACACCAAAGCCTTTGACTGTGTGGATCACAACAAACTGTGGAAAATTCTTCAAGAGATGGGAATACCAGACCACCTGACCTGCCTCCTGAGAAATCTGTATGCAGGTCAAGAAGCAACAGTTAGAACTGGACATGGAACCACAGACTCGTTCCAAATTAGGAAAGGAGTACATCAAGGCTGTATATTGTCACCCTGCTTATTTAACTTATATGCAGAATACATTGTGAGAAATGTTGGGCTGGATGAAGCCCAAGCTGGAATCAAAATTGCCGGGAAAAATATCAGTAACCTCAGGTATGCAGATGACACCATCCTTATGGCAGAAAGCAAAGAAGAACTAAAGAGCCTCTTGATGAAAGTGAAAGAGGAGAGTGAAAAAGTTGGCTTAAAGCTCAACATTCAGAAAACTAAGATCATGGCATCCGATCCCATCACTTCATGGCAAATAGATGGGGAAACAATGGAAACAGTGAGAGACTATTTTGGGGGGGCTTCAAAATCACTGCAGATGGTGATTGCAGCCATGAACTTAAAAGATGCTTGCTCCTTGGGAGAAAAGCTATGACCAATCTAGACAGCATATTAAAGAGCAGAGGCATTACTTTGCCAACAAAGGTCCGTCTAGTCAAAGCTATGGTTTTCCAGTACTCATGTATGGATGTGAGAGTTGGACTATAAGAAAGCTGAGCACTGAAGAATTGATGGTTTTGAACTGTGGTATTGGAGAAGACTCTTGAGAGTCCCTTGGACTGCAAGAGGATCCAACCAGTCCATCCTAAAGGAAATCAGTCCTGAATATTCATTGAAAGGACTGTTGCTAAAGCTGAAACTACAATACTTTGGCCACCTGATGCGAAGAACTGACTCATTGGAAAAGACCCTGATGCTGGGAAAGATTGAAGGCAGGATGAGAAGGGGACGACAGAAGATGAGATGGTTGGATGGCATCACCAACTCAATGGATATGAGTTTGAGCAAACTCTGGGAGTTGCGATGTACAGGGAAATCTGGCGTGCTTCAGTCCATGGGCTCACAAATAGTCAGACATGACTCAGCAACTGAACTGTCAGTTCTGGGGCTTCTCTTGTGGCTCAGCTGGTGAAAAATCCGCCTGCAATGCAGGAGATCTGGGTTCAATCCCTGAGTTGAGAAGGTCCCATGGAGAAGGGAAAGGCTACCCACCCAGTACTCTGGCCTGAAGAATTCCATGGGCTGTATAGTCCATTGGGTCTCAAAGAGCTGGACATGATTGCGTGAGTTTCACTTCACTTCACTTCATGTATGGGTTCTGCATCTTAAGCGGAACTATCAGGGCAACACAGAATTTTAAGAGTAACCTCCTTTTAATTTTGTATAGAGAAGGCGGGTGAAATCTGATACTTGTTTGTTTCCTCCTGCTGCCTAAGAGAGAGAGAAAAAATGTCTGACACTAGCAGCCTATTTCCTCTGTTTGGAGACCCCTGGCCTTCCTGCCTGTCACCCTCTCAGTTGCTTTCCATTTACAGCTATGACAATATATTGGCTAGATTCCCCATGTTGTTCAGCGCATCCTTGAACCTGTCTTATAGCCAGTAGTTTATGCCCCACTCCCCCCCCCATTACCCCTCTTCCCTCCCCACTGGTAACCACTAGTTCTCTTTGGATCTGCTTCTTTTATATCATATTCACTAGTTTGTTGTATTCATTTACTCACTACTGAATATATCTTGTGATCTACTCTAAGACTGCACTAGTAATAATAATAATATGAGAAAGATCTATGTAGACAAGGTACCCAAAGGGGCCTTTTTATGAGACTCAAAGCTCTGGAAGAGATTTTTGTTAGCATAACAAGGTAGGGGAGACACCCTCTCAAGGGGTTGTTGTTGTTCAGTCACCCAGTCATGTCTGACTCTTTGTGACCCCATGGACTGTAGCCCACCAGGCTCCTCTGTCCATGGGATTCTCCAGGCAAGAGTACTGGAGTGGGTTGCCATGCCCTTCTCCAGCAAGAGGTTGTCGCCATAGTACAAAATAGCCTTTTATTTTTCTTTTGGCTGCAATGGGTCTTAGTTTGTCATGGTGTATGGGCTTTCTCTAGTGGAGCACAGGCTCTAAAGAGCTCAGGCTCAGTAGTTGCAATGCACAGATTTTAGCTGCCCCTGAGCACATGGGACCTTAGTTCCCCGACCAGGTATCACGCCCCTGTCCCCTGCATTGGAAGGTGGATTCTTAACCACTAGACCACCAGGGAAGTCCTACGATTGCCTTTTAGATACTACACACCCTGAGGCCTGATCTCCATGAGGCTCTATTCCTCCCCTCCCCTCCATCCCCCGGGACCCTCCACGATCCTGCACCCCCCGATCCAGGATCAGAAAATAACTGACAACATACACGGGAAGCCAGACACCCAGAGGAAGTGAGACCAGGAGGGAAAGAGCTGGAGGATCAGAGGCAGAGGGGGAGGGAGAAGTTTCCGGGACTTCCACTAAGCACAAGGATGGCCTCATGGTAACTGAAGAACTGCCCCCGAGGATGGAGTGTGGGACAAAGGAGGAGACAGGTGCAGCAAGGTTAAGTGACAAAGCAGGTTAGTGGGAAGCTGGGATCTGCGCCCAGGTCAGTAAGGTTTCAGCCCATACTTCTAACTGCCTTGCTGTGCTGGGAAGGGGGCACTTCTCCCCACAGAGCCTGGCTGAGTGGCAGCCCACAGAGGCCACATGAGCACTAGACCTCTCACTCTGCACGTTTCCAGCCCAAACCCAAAGACCCGACGACCGATCACTCAGGGCGTGGTGCCCCTCGTATGTTTTCCTGGGGTCTCCAGGACTCTCCAATCAGCTGGCCATGATGGGTAAATCATGACTATTTCTTGAGCACTTTCTCTATGCCAGTAAATTCACGCCTATTATTTAATCCTCAGAGCAATCGCCATGTTGGGCATTGTTTCCCCATATTTAAATGAGGAACCCAAATTTCAGAAGGGTCAAAGAACTTGACCAGAGCAAATAACTTGGCTGGAACTGTGAACTCAGGGCTCCAAGCCAAATGCACTTTCTTTTGGAAAAAATCAACATTCTAAGGAGCAAGGATTAGAAAGGTAGAAAGAACCAGCCTATGAATCATCCACTCTTGACCCGTCCCACCTCTAAATTTCTGCTGAGGTAGTGTATTTTCCTATGTTGTTGAGTTGGGACAACAGGAGAGAGTTTGAATGGACGACAGAACTATTCTATATTCTTAGGGTGATCCTGGTTACACACAGCTGTACATGTATTAATGATTCATAGAGCTAAAAGAAACTATATGAAGTAAATATGGCATAATGTTAAGATTTTACAAATGTGGGTAGTCTGTTCTTATCTTTATATGTGAAAGATTTTACAATAATAACGAAAAGGTCAAAAAAGAGGAAGAAGAAAAAGAACAGGAGAAGGAGGAGGAGACACTGAAAAAAGCCTGTTTAGATGCAACGGTCGGAGCTGCTGCAGCCATCTTGCAACTGTCAATGAAAAGCTAATCAGTCAATCTAAGACAGAAGTGAAAATTTTTATTTGAACCAAACTGAGGATTATAACCCATGAATATGAGAAATTAATCTGTGAACTTAGTTCTCCATTCTTTAGCCACTGAATAAAACTTGAATTGTTTCAATCTCAAACAAAAACAGGAATAGCATCTCAGAAAGCTCTGAGGGCTGTTCTACCATTAGAAGTCAAAGCACAATTACAGAAGGTTTTTGAGAAGGAGGACTATACATTAGATGACAAATCACTGACATTTTGCTCAATCCAGATATGCAAGTACAAACTGATGGGCTATGTGATCCCCTTACAACATCAAGAAGTAATGTTACCTTTAAGAAGTTGTCTTCTTGATGTTGGGAGAATGTTTCTCTTTAGGGATGAGCTGATATTTATGCCAACAGGGAAGATTTGGTCGATGCCTAATGCAGATACACAATGCACAGTAGAAGGGAGAGGGGAAGCCAAAGGACAGAAATAAATTTTTTATGTTTAAATTTTTCTTGTCTTGCCATAAAATATGAATTTTATTTCACACAACCATGAAAGAAGCCAGTGTGAGGGTAAATCTGAAATATCAGGGTGGCAAAGCAGACAGGTATAGAGAGATAGTAAATGTCTGTTAATTATTTAATTTTTTAATTTGCATTTTTATTGAAAATTTGGTGGGGTTTTTTTTCCCCCTGGCCAAACAGCATGTGGGATCATAAAAGTGCCCCAACCAGGGATCAGATCCACAGCCCCTGCAGTGAAAGCAGAGAGTCTTAACCACTGGATGGCCAGGGAAGTCTTGTTAGCTGTTGAATTAATCAGATCCTGAAACTTGCTCTCTCTCTGGACTTCATCTCTGAGACATGGGTTGACTGTTGAAGCCAGAGTGAGCTGAGGATTTCTGTTGCTTGGGTTGAAGACACTGTCACTCATACCAAGTAAAGAGTCAGATCTGAAGAAGTGGGGCCCCTCCATGGCCATGGGCAGAACTGAAAAGGCGGTCAGAGGTTTGCTGACGGACTCATCTGGATTTGACTGAGCATGAGCATCAGACAGAAGCCAGTGGGGCTGGCTTATTCAGAAACTTGCCAGTTGGTTTTAAGATTCTTACGTTGTGGCAATTTAAGTTATTACTCTGTGAGTTTCCTCATAATACCCCTTTCCTGTCTGATATCTTCACAGAGGCAACATCTGCCTAGACCCAGGGGACTCAGGAATTTGGGGGAGTTAGAGCTGCAGGTATTCAAAACTGTGTAAGAGAACTTTTCAAAAAACTAATTTTCTGACAAGTCATCAATCTCTGTGTTTTGGCATGTGTCTTCCTTGTACAGATACAGACATGGGAGTCTGGGGGCCCAGGAAGGCAGAGCTAGGGTGAAGACCCCCAGGGTGACCAGTTCTCTTAGAAGCTACCCCAAGAAGAGGGGAGAATATTTCTCTCCATGAAAGGCACCGTGACCTTGAATATTTCTCTCCATGAAAGGTACCGTGACCTTGACAGGGACATAATTGCTTTGTGACTCAGTTTCCTTATCTTCAAAATGGAGGATAATTATTCCTCTCTCGCAGGTTATCTGGGGCTTCTCTGGTGGCTCAGACAGTAAAGAATCTGCCTGCAATGCAGGAGACTCAGATTTGATCCCTGGGTTGGGAAGATCCCCTGGAGAAGGGAATGGCAACCCACTCCAGTATTCTTGGCTGAGAAATCCCACAGATAGAAGAGCCTGGCGGGCTGCTATCCATGGGGCACGACTGAGTGACTAACAATTTCTTCACTTTTCACTGATTGTTTAAAGGCTTGAAGACAATAAATGTAAAGTGTCATAGTAGATGCTCTCTGTCCATGGCCACTGTTTTCATTCTACAGCAAGCCAGAAGGATTCTTATTGTGGTAGGTGGCGGCAGGAAAGGAGATCCTTTCAGAAACAGTGGAAAGAGAAGAAAGGAAAAAAACTCAGGTCTCATGACCTCCAGGCTCAATGGGCTTCATTAGACTTTCATCAAATCAGAGTTGGGGAGACAGGGCATCAGGGGGCTGATGAGGACCAGCAGGAGAGAAGCTGGCCTCCCTCTCTACTGCCCCGCCCCTCCTCTCATCACCATGGAGACTGTGCCCGCTGCCCGGTGGGGTTCCCGCCCACCCTGGGCCTGATGCTGCTGCAAAGGGAGGGGCAGGGGTCTAGCGGACAGAATTCTCTCTGGAAAGCTGTAGGGAGGGAGGGGATTGTGTGTGCTGATGCCAACCCCCACCCCTCCTCAGCTCCCAAGACTCTGAAGGACTCAGGTTGGTGTGGGATGCGTCTGCATTTGAATCCCAGCTCTGCTAGCAGCCTAGCTGCATGACTGTGGAAAGAACACTTCCCCTCTCAACGAAGCCTCAGGTTTCACATCTGTCAAAGGAAAGGCGAAAAGGTATAAGAACAAAAGCCTGGTAATCACTATTCAAATGATGACCACATGAAGAGAGAGATGAGTTAGTTAGTTTGGTTGTGGCAGTCACTTCACAAGGTATACATATATCGAATTATCACATTGTACCTTTTAAATGTACGTTTGACCCTTAAACAGTGCAGGGGCTAAGGGTTCTGACTCCCACATCCCAAGCAGTCTAAACTTCGAGTATAACTTAGAGTCAGGCCTCCATATATGCAGTTCCATCATATCCGAGGTTCCACACCTATGGATTCAGCCAACCAGAGGTGACGTAGGATGGCAGTACGTATTAATTGAAAGAAGTCCGTATACAAATGCACCTGCACAGTTCAAACCTGTGTTGTTCAAGGAGCAATTGTGTATAATTTTGCCAATTATACCTCAGTAGAGCATAAAAAAGAAGACAAAAAATATAATCAACTCTGATATACCTACCACCCAGATTCTAGGAAGTCTTTGGATGGAGGGATTTGGATGGAGGGTTCAGGGAGGGGGGAGGGGAGGGGAATGGTGCTCAGAGCCAAAAGTCTTCACTTACACATACCACACACACCACATATACATACACACACCACACTACATACAACTATGCACCACACATACATATACATACACCACACCTCACACACACCACATATACATACACACACACCACACACAAACACATCACACATGAATGCACACATCACACACACAATACACCACATCACATACATACACACACAACAAATACAACCACACACCACATACATACACATACACCACACCACACCATACACATATCACACATACATACATACACACTCCACACACACCACACACAGACACATACACACGCACACACATAGGGCTCCCAGGCTCCACTTCTGGCTGTTCTGGGGCTGTGGCCCCAACCATATAGTGGGGAACCACAGGCAGGGAGCTGTCCACCCCCTCTTCCGCCCCTGCTCATGTTCCTTCCTCCTTTCTACGTCCTCCTGACTTGCATTTCTACAGCTGCCACCTTTATAGGTCCCTGGTTCCCCTCCAAGACCTTGAGGTTTTGGCAGCTCTGCAGGACGAAGACATGGCCAGGGGCCCTGACATCACGCGGAGGTGGGCGACCCTGGTGGTGCTGGCCGCCCTGGGCACGGCTGTGACAACGACTACCAACCCCGGCATCGTGGCCAGGATCACCCAGAAGGGCCTGGACTACGGTAACTGGATGCCTTCCTTTCCTTCTCTCCTACCACTGGCTGAGCACCTGCTGTGAGCAGCCCTTTAAATCCAGGGAATGGCCTGCTCACTGCTCCTTCAAGGTGGCCCTCTCACCCTGTCTTACAGAGCAAGAAGCTGGGTCAGGGTGAGTTACCCAAGGTCACAGAGCTGGGAAGCCGCAGCGGGGTAGGGATGGGACCCTAGTCTGGAGGACTCTGAGTCCAGTGTTCAGGCCCTTTCTGGTCCCTTCCCTCTACCCAATACCCAACTCGGGCTTGGGTCCTTCACTTCCTTCCTAGCTGGTTCTCAGCCCTGATACTCGTCTGGCAAACCCGGGCTCAGTCTTCAGCATGGGCAGAGCTCAGGCTCCTTGAGGAAGGGTGGTGCTTGCCAGCCACACTCCGCACGGTAGCCAGCTGGGTGCCACAGACAGGATCCCCCCAGGCCACTCCCTCAGGCCCAGACACAGCAGAGAATGTTATGAAGCCTCCTGACCTGCTCAGATTGGTGCCAGGCACTATGCTAAAAGCACAAAATATTACTAGTGACCTTTACCGATGAGCAGACAGACAGGAAGGAGGGAGGAGGAAATGGGTGGCCTGGATCTGAGCTCTGGTCTGTTTAAAGTATCCATGTGGGGCTGCTCAATGCTGCCTCTCCGTGGCAGAGAGAGGACCTGCAGAACAGTGGGGGACAGTCAAGAGTGCCAGAGAAATCAGACTGAGAAGGCAGCTCTCAGCTGCGGTGGACCTCCAGGAGAATCAGGACAGGACCAAAGGGAAGTGAAGTGAAAGTTGCTCAGTTGTGTCTGACTCTTTGCAACCCCATGGACTATACAGTCCATGGAACTCTCCAGGCCAGAATACTGGAGTGGGAAGCCTTTCCCTTCTCCAGAGGATCTTCCAAACCCAGGGATAGAACCTAGGCCTCCTGTATTACAAGCAGATTCTTTACCAGCTGAGCCACAAGGGAAGCCCAAGAATACTGGAGTGGGTAGTCTATCCCTTCTCCAGAGGATCCTCCCGATCCAGGAATCAAATCGGGGCCTCTTGCATTGCAGGTGGATTCTTTACCAACTGAGCTATCAGGAAAGCCCCCGATAGGACCAAGCAGACCTGGTATTCCATCCCTAAATTCCTATCCCAGCCCAGCCAGGACACCTGTGAATCCCAGGGTTGCAGATGGAAGGCTCCCCATGAGCTAGGAGAAAGGATTATGCCCCTGCTCTGTACCCAGACCTGAGGTGCCTCTGGTTCCTTCCCAGGAGCAGAGACTTGGGCTCAGCCTTTAAGCCCAGCAGTCTTCTTGTTCTGTCAGAGCAGCCTCGGCCCCTCCTACTCACACCCCATGCAGCATCAGTGAGTGTCCTGAAGTGCAGCACATCGGTTCAGGACCCTCATTACTGACACTATTCAGTGGCTCCCGAGTGCCTTCAGAAGGTGTTCTGGGCTTGGCATTAGAGACCCTTCGAGACTCAGCTCCTGCAGATCCACAAATGGTGGCCATCCCACATTTTCATTTCTCTTTGGGCAGTGCCAGTCTGTGCTTGGTTTACTTTTGGACCCCCAGAAGGCCTGTCACAGGGCATGGACTTGGGAACAGAAGGCCTGAATTCAGATGCTGCCTCCCTCACCTGTCAGCTGTGTGGTCACCTTTCTGAGTCTGTTTCCTCATCTGTGAATTGGGAGGTGTGACAAGACCCACTGGGCTTCTTCCCTGGTGGCTTCTTCCCTGGTGAAGACTTCCTGCAATGTGGGAGACCCGGGTTCCAATTCAGTTCTTTTCAATAAGACCTATTACCCAGGGTTGTTCTGATTCATGTATGTTTAGTTACACATATGTAACTTAATACATGTAAAGAGCCCAGAATTGTGCCAGGAACAGAGTAAGACCCTGATAAATATTGTTGTTGTTACTATTATTGTTACTATTGTTGTTATTACTATGCTTAACTGGCTCTTAGAAAAACGCAAATCCTGGGATCCATCATTTTACTGCTTACTCTTCTCATTTAACGTGTTTGCTATCTAACTGGGTCTCTGACACTGTTAACCACATAATAACGGATGGCAGAATCCCTGACCCCGGGACATTCATTCATTTAGTCATCCACCAGGTATTAAGTTCTAGTCCCTGTGGTAAATGTGGGGGACGTCTGTGACATCCATTCCTGGCCTTGAGTGGCTTACATCTAGAAGGGGAGAGAGATAGTAATCAAAAAATCACATGAATAGTTGCATAATTACAAAAGGTAATGTGAGCTCCAAAAGGGATGCCCACAGCATCACGAGAATGATAACAAGCAGGATTGCACTCTTCTGATGAACAAGAGAAAGTTCCTAGAAGAAATGATGACTAGAAGCTGAAGGTGAAGGTGACTAGAAGGTGAAGATGAGAGAAAAAGGTTTCCTAGGCAGTGGGAAAAGTGCATGCAAAGATCCTGTGGCCAGAGAGCCCAAAACCCAGAGAGATGCAGTATCTGTGAGGGCAGAGTACAGAGCAGATGTTCAAGAAACACCCATAGGATACATGAATGGGTGTTTGGAGTGGGTAATATTTCAAACTAAGTGTTGGCAAACAATAGCCTGTAGGCCAAATCTGGGTCACCATGTTTTTGTATGGCCCAGGGACTAAGCATGGCTTTTACATTTTTAAATGGCTGGAAAAAATCAAAAGGAGACTCCTATCTCAGGCCATGTGAAAATGATGCGCATGCTGTGTATGCTAAGTCAGTTCGGCCTTCAGTGTCCGACTCTTTGCGACTCCATGGACTTTAGCTGGCCACGTTCCTCTGTCCATGGGATTCTCCAGGCAAGAATACTGGGGTGGGTAGCCATGCCCTCCTCCAGGGGATCTTCCTGACCCAGGGATTGAACGCATGTCTCTCACGTCTCTTGCATTGGCAGGAGGGTTCTTTACCACCAGTGACACTGATGTGAAATTCAATTCTATCAGTAAAGTTTTATTGTAACAAAGCCATACCTATTTATTGACTTACTGTCTACGGCTGCTTTTGTACAATAACATCCGAGCTGAGTGGTTGTGACGGAGACAGTAAGATCTACAAAACAGAAAATATTTACTATCGGGGTGTTGATAACAGCCCTTAACTGAGCCCTGCTATAGACCTTTCCAATCCCACCGTCTCTGCTATGAACCAGCTACATGCCTCTGACCTCTGCCTTCTCTCTCTCCTCTCAGCCTGTCAGCAGGGAGTGGCTACTCTGCAGAAAGAGTTGGAAAAGATCACAATTCCCAGTTTCTCAGGAAGCTTTAAGATAAAATACCTCGGGAAAGGGCAATACAGCTTCTTCAGGTAAGCCCTGTCCAGCTGAGTCCTCCATGTTCAAGACTGTCGTGTGTTGGGGCCACCAAGACCTAGACTCATAGAGCCACAAACTCCTAACCCAGAGAGGTTAGAGGATCCTAAAGCTAATGTTTACATCATTCCGAGGGGGTACAATCCCCAAGCTGCATGTGGAGGAAACTGCCTAAACTGTCTTTCAGGCACTCACCATGACTCCAGAGGGGATGTCATGAATCCCCAAACTCTGTGCCAAGCCCTTATGTTAATTGGGATTAGGGGCAAAGGTGAGGTTTCTATGACAGAAAACCTAATCAGAAATGACCTCAACCAGAATGTAGGGGCTCAGAGGACTAAGATGTCCCTGAAATCGTCTGGCTTCAGGCTCAGCTTGAGGAAGGCTCAAGTATCACTGGACCCTGCTTCTCTCTTGCCATCTCGCAGCACCACTTCCCTTGGAAGGGCTAATTCTCGGGTAGGATGTTCCTATATAGAGGCTATCAGCATCTTCTCAGCACTCCTAGCCCATAGGAGGAAGGCACCATCTTATTTCCACTCAAGCAAAACTCCTAAGATTCACTCTGATTGGTCCATTTTAGGTCCATACACACTGCTGGACCAATCACAGTGGCCAGGGAATAGAGAACATGAATGAGCTTGTACTGAACTCTCAAGCTCCACCCCCCGAAGATGACCTGTGACGTCAACTTTCTTGGGAGCAGCATGGGCTAGATGTGGGGAAGAGTTCCTCCAAAGTAAAAATGGTAGTTCTGTTATCAACAAGAGAGGGTGGGTGCTGGGGAGAAAACCCATAAATGTCCTCTAAAGAATTTTATGCACTCACTTAGCAGATATTTTTGAGCACCTATTATGTGTCTGATTCAGCAGGCTTTGCTATTGTACAATAGTGAAAAAAAGAGACACATTCCACCCCTTACAGAACATGTAGTCAATGGAATTACATTTGTTATTTTCACTGATCATCACACACCCTGCAAGAGAGAGGTTATTGTGCCTGTTTTACAAATGAGGAAACTGAGACTCAGGATGATTAAGCAATGTGCCCAGGATCACACAAAAGTGAATCGAAGAGCAGGATTCAAATGCAGATTTGTCTGACTTCAAAGCCTAGCCCCAGAGTTCCCAAAGCTGCTCTCATCATAACCTTTGGACTCTGTTTAAATGGATGGGTAAAGGACCAGGCTGGAGGGGAATGAGTCTGCACTGACCATTGACTGAGTCCTTGTGGGGATCCCAAAGAGACTAACCAACAGTTTCTTCCTTGCAGCATGGTTATTCGAGGATTCAATCTTCCCAATTCCCAGATAAGACCGCTGCCGGATAAGGGCCTTGATCTCTCTATCAGAGATGCCGATATCAAGATCAGAGGAAAATGGAAGGCACGAAAGAACTTCATGTGCGTCTCCAAGCTTGTTGTTTGTTGAGTGTGTGGGTAAGCTCTTGGTGATACTTGGAAGAGAGGAGAGCCAAGATCTCAAGCATGCCCAATTTTTGCCTGGTCGAATACCATCTGCCCCCTCAGAGCTACTAGGAAAATTTTTCACAAAAGAAGTTTTAACATAACTCTTGGTTAACAGCTGAGCATGTTCCCACATATCAGTGCAGGACACCAGCAAGGCTGAGTTGGTACATATGGCTTAGGATGGAAGGCTAAGTGGGACCTTTACTTTACCCCTTTATCAGTTAGCAACTGCTGTGTAACAAACCATCCCAAACTCAGTGATCTAAGGCAAGTCATATATCTCCACTTATGTATCTATGTGTTGGCTGGGGTTCCCTGCCACAGGTTGGCCTCAGCTAGGGGTGGCCCTGTTCAACATGTATCTCCTCCTCCTCCCTGGACCAGTGAATGGGCTACGCAGAGCATATGCTTAGTGACAGCAGAGGTGCAAAAAGGATAACCGGAGGCATGTCAAGTCCTAGACTCCAAACTGGCCCATAGTCACTTCTACTCGTATACCCTTGGCCAAAACAAGTCACGTGGCCAAGTCCAAAGTCAAGAACATGGAACACACAGGTATCCTCCCAAGATAGGCAAGGGAGAGGGTATGGATGCAGGGAGGGTGAAAATTGGGGCAAATCATTCAAACTACAACTGTGAATCTAAATATCGGGCTCTCACCGCGGTGACTGTGCAGCAGTGACGTGGCTCAGGCTGACCTTTCATTTTAGCAACTTCTCCTTTGTGGGGAATCCAGGGAGCATATAGACACTTTGGTGAGGATAGAGGTGTGGGTCTGTCCTTCATTATAAGGACGGCTGATCTGCCATTCCCCACAGTAAGCATTGCTTAATTTTTCTTTTATATTAACAATGCTGTTATAGTTTCAGGTGGACAGCAAAGGGACTCAGCCATACATATACATGTATCCATTCTCCCCAAACTTCCCTCCCTTTCCAAGCTACCACATAACATTGAACAGGGTTCCCTGTGTTATACAGCAGAGGGAACTGCTTAATTTTTCATGCGAGCTCTTTCACATCTATCATTTCACTTACTGATCATAAATAAATAGCAATACTTCCTCACATTACAGAAGAGTTGACAAATTACATTCACCTCCACTGTCTTATCCCAAACTCAATCAGGAGAGAGTAGTTATTAACCCCACTTAATGAACGAAGTCATTAATTAATTAAAGACACGTCCTTCCCCGAAACTCAGCTTTCTAGTGGCAAAACTAGTGTCGCACTGCTGGTCCAAGGTCTGGGTAAGGAAACTGAAGCTCACAGGCAGAGGCTGAGGCAGTGGATAAGAGGAGGGTTCTGCCAGGCACACATGGCTTCAAACTTCGAGTTGGAATTCTGGTTCTTTCACTCAGCAGCTGTGTGATATTGGGCAAGCGGCCTTCCCTCTCTGAACTCCATCTCCTCACCCAGAGTGGGGATAATAGCAAAACCTACCTTCCAGCATCGGTGTGAAGTTTGAATGGCAGAGGGGAGAAAATGCTTGCTCCAAGTCTCATCTTTGTGTTTCCCTTCAGCAAACTCAGCGGCAACTTTGACCTGAGTGTGGAGGGCATCTCTATTTTGGCGGGTCTGAAGCTGGGCTATGACCCTGCCTCGGGCCACTCCACTGTCACCTGCTCCAGCTGCAGCAATCACATCAACACTGTCCGCATACGCATCTCTGGCAGCAGCTTGGGGTATGACCTCCGGGGACTGGGGATGGGAGGAGGATGAATGTGCATGCGTACTCAATCACTCAGTCCTGTCTGACTCTTTGCGACCCCATGGACTCCTCCCCACCAAGCTCCTCTGTTCATGGGGTTCTCCAGGCAAGAATATTGGAGTGGGTTGCCATTTCCTCTTCCAGGGGATCTTCCTGACTCAGGGATTGAACTCACATCCCCTGCATTGCAGGTGGATTCTTTACCACTGAGACACCTGGGAAGTCCTGGGAGGAGGGACAGGATTATCCTAATCATCCTTGTATTCAGAAAGCACATCCCAAATGCCACTTCCAAGCCAGCGTTGTCCAAAAGTCTCAGATGTAAGGAGGGGACAAAGGTTCACAGATGGAACACACCCTCCCTGCCTTGAAGGGTCCCTTGCTCATTCAATATTCATTCAACAAACTTTTACTGAGCGTGTATTATGCTCCAGGCTCTGCACTAAACACTCCGAGTGCACCAAGTAATACAATCCTTATCACAAGCCTATAGGCATTCATCTCTCCATCCAAGCAACAAATATCAACTAAGAAACTGCTGGGCAAAGGGCTTGTGCATTGCGTTCAAGAAAGAGCAGTGGTCACTAAAAATCTGGCCTTGCTGACAGTGATTGGAGGCTTGATGGATGCCTAGCACCGTTCAGACAGGAGCCTTATCCCATTCTATCCACACAAAGACTCTACGAGGTTAGTCTATTATTACCCCACTTTCAGAGGAGACGATCGAGGCACAGAAAGAATAGGAAGTAGCCTGAGTTTTCATACCTAATGAGATTTGAAAAAGGGTTCAATCCAGGACTCCCAGCCCCCAGATTCTTAGCTTCACAGTCCCTGTTCTCTTGAAGCTTCAGCCTGTGGGGAAGACAGACATTAATCAAATCATTGCATTAATGAATGGCTCACAAAGAATTACAAAAGGTTATTAGAAGTAGGAAAAAGAGGTACAAAGTGTGGTGAACACATAGAACAGAGGATTCTGACCTAGTCTGGCGGTTGTCCATTTCTTTGATGAAATGACATTTGAATTGAGATGAAAGGAAGAAGTAGGAGTTAATTAGATTGGGGACAGTGGGTTTTTAAGCAGAGTGAACAGCCTGTGCAAAGGTCCTGTGGTGGGAGGAAGCAGAGAACATAGGAGGACATGGCAGAGCTGTGGAGCTGGAGTACAGAGAGAGAGGGAGTGGTGAGGGGCAGGGTTCCCTCTGTGCACTGTGCAAGAAATAACTTCATGACCAGGTCAGTGAACACAGAAGGAGGGTCTGATGGGGGTGTACAGAGTCGGAGCCCAGGGATGAGGGTGGCTAGGCCTGCTTGGAAGAGGGAGGAAGGCTTCCCAGATGAGGCAGCCTTCTGAGCACAGCCTAGGGAGACCTGGAAAGCCTCATGCCTGTCCCCACATATCAATCCAGGTGGCTGATCCAGCTCTTCCACAAAAGAATCGAGTCTTCGCTCCAAACCACCATGACCAACAAGGTAGGAGGGGCTCAGAGTCTCAGCCCGCCCCCCGACAGACTGGGTGGGGCCCGCGGTGTCCACAAACCTCACGCGCGTCACTGGGCACTTCCGCTCTCACGCAGACCCCTTCAGCAGTCCCCTACAGCCCTTAGGGAGCGCAAGTCCAGCTCTACAATGTGTCACGTCAGTTTTCCTGGGAATCTAGTAAGAGACTAAGGTTCATGTCACACACCCTCAGCAAACTCCCCCACGCTCTGCCCTCCCCCACATCGTCCCTCTCTGCAGAGAAACTGCTGTTCTCTCCTCCTGAGCCCTCATAGCCTTCCGGCCTCCTTCCCCATCCCCCACCCCAGAACCCCTTGGTGGTGAGCCCCACCCAGAAAACGTGCAGCTGATGAAGCTGCTCGACTAGAGTGTGGCCGAGCTATACCCTGAGGCTGGACTGGTCTGAAGGACAGACACAGACCAGTGCGTCCCCCCAACCCTGCCTTCACTCTAACCCCCCCTCCCCTACAAGCCAACTTCTTCAGCTGAGAAAAGGGGTGGTTCCTTGGGCTAGCTTCCCATTAATAAATCATCAGCTTCCAGGAAACCCCAGGGCCTGTCTTCCAAGCCAAGTGAGCTTGGGTTTTCTCCAGAGGGCAGTGGGGAGCCATTGAAGGTTTTAGGCAAGGGGATGACCTGGCCAGATCTGTGGTTTAGAACAATTTCTCTGGCTGCCATGAGAATGGCTGGAGGGGCCAAGAGCAGGGGCAGGACTCTTAGGGAAACTAAGGAGGCTTGTGCAGTCTTCCAGATGGGAGACCTTGGTCTTCCAGTCAAAGGTACTGACAATGTGGGTAAGGAGATATCAGCCATCTATCTGACGACACTCTGTCAAACATTAAAAGAAAAAAATATCCATGCATGGTGGTCAAAATGCATAGCAGAGTAGATTATAAAATGGGTTTTAGAGTCTGAGTAGGAAATAAAACGCAGGTATGTATCTCATACAGTCATATGTGTGCTCAGTTGCTCAGTCATGTTCGGCTCTTTGCGACCCCATTGACTGTAGCCCACCAGGCTTCTCTGTCCATGGGATTTTCCAGGCAAGAATATTGGAGCAGGTTGCCATCTCCTTCTCCAGGGGATCTTCCCGACCCAGGGATCGAACCCGTGTCTCTTGCATCTCCTGCATTGGTAGGCGGGTTCTTTTTCACTAACACCACCTGGGAAGCCCCCATACAGTCATATACAGCTACTGTTTCCATGCTATATGTTGAACTCTGAGCTTCCTGGTGGCCAAAGAGAAAAGGGAAGCTGGAGTAGCTGCATGGTTTTCAAGGAAACATTCAGGACAAGCAAAACCTGTCCAGATAATTATTCCCAAAGGACATTGTCCACTATAGGAAGCCTTCGCTGATCTTTTCTTTTATTCTCCCAAGATCTGTGAGGTGGTGACTAGCACTGTGTCCTCCAAGCTGCAGCCTTATTTCCAGACACTGCCAGGTAAGAGCTGGGCAGAGCTAAGAAGGCTGGGGTAAAAGGGGAGGGGGAAGTTGGGGTAGAAGGGAGATAGGGAGAGTGTGATGGAGCCAGCAAGTTTCCTAGGCAGGCCTGGGCTAAGGTGGGAATGAGTAGAGCAGGTTATTTTCAAATGGTAATTAGCATCGGATCCCTTGGGGCCAGGTCCTTGTAGCAGGTCCAGGAGTTAAATGGAAGAGGAACCCTACAAGGTCCAAACAACAATACCCACAGCCCCCTGAAGCCAGAGATACATAGCTGATCTGAGATCTGAGGCTGGTCATTTCCCCTCTCAAGGACTCAGTTTCCATATCTTTAAAATGGACACAATCTTCTCTTTCCCCAAGTGCTCAGTAAACTGTGAAGAGTTGCAGAAGGTGCAGGAATACCCATCTGGCCAAATGTCACCATGTGTCATGTACCCAGCAGTAATGTTTCCTCTTGGCCTCCCAATGCCACACCGAGATCACTGTTTTCTGCCACGTTTACACTAGGAAACAGGAGCCATGACTTGCCCAAATTCACAGGGCCAGTAAGAAGCAGAAATATGATCCAAATTCTGCCCCAAACTTTTACCAGGGCTGCCTCCACACAGAGCCTAGTGTGGCTGGCACGTGGTACTTGTCCATTTCAGATATATTTCCTTCTTTGGGGCACTGCCCCAGGCCCTCCAGGTGCAGAGCCCATCCTGGGTGTGTTCAGTGCAGTTGCAGGGTCCAGGGTTTAGCCTCACCAGGTAGGAAAAAGGTTTTGGTTTGAGTCCCAGCCTTGTCACTCACAAGCTTTGCCATCCAGGACTAATTACATTTTCTGAGACTCAGTTTATTCCCTCCAACATGGGAAAGAAGGACTAAAGGAGAAACCAATATTCATTTAATCCTCATTGATTAATGCTGGAAACAGAGAAACCATTCAGACTTGAAGCCAGTTTGGGCTCAGCCTGGGATGTTATCACTGCAATATGACCCCTTCTGGCTTTTGAGCCCCTACCATGTACAGGGCATCTGCAAAGTTGTTAGTAGTACCCCATACTACAAATGAAAACAAGTGGCTCAGAGGAAGTGAAAGGACTTGTCCAAGGTCACACAGAGTTCAATTTAAGCCCAAGTCATTCTGCTCCTTGACTCTGCTTTAACCATGTCTCAGGGCTGTTGGAAGAAGGGAGGGAGTTGATGTTTCTGTGAATGTGGAGTGTGGGCTCATTTTCCTTTAAAGGGAGCTCAGGGAGGAGGGCTCCTTGGAGGCAGTGGGAATGGAATTAGCACTGCAGGTCTGTATTTAACTTTAGGAGATGCTGACTCTGCATCCCAGGCTCCAAAGATGCTGCCTTGGGGAACCAGCTCATGGTCCATCTTCTTTCCCCTAGTGACAACCAAACTAGACAAAGTGGCTGGGGTCGATTACTCGCTGGTGGCACCTCCAAGAGCCACAACCGATAACCTGGATGGGCTGCTGAAGGTGAGACTCATATCAAGAATCATACGCCCTCACGCCTTTCCCTCAGAACCCCCACACCTGGGGGCTTCCCGTCATCCTTGGAAACAAATCTTGCAATGACCCCACCCCCTTCCTATCCATCCTCACCGCTCTCCCCAGTCCACCTCCCTTGCCTCCTCCTGGCTCCAATCACACCGCCCTTCCTGCTAGTCCTGAAATGCTCTATGGCTGCCCCCTCCCCAGGACCTTTGCACCTGTTGCTGCTTCTAGCCAGGAGGCTCTTACTCAGGTATCGACAGCAGCTCTCTCTTCCTTCCCCTCCTCTTCCCAGCCATCTTCTTTTTATCCTCCGGTGGATCTGGGCTGGGATGTCACTCCCCAAGCAGCCTTCCCCCATCTCAGCTGGAATAAGTCCCACTCTCTGAATCTCCTCTAGATGTACCTCAGTCCCTCTGCAACTAAATGTGTCTGTTTACTATTTGCTTGTTTTCTCTAAAACACATTTAATGTCCAAAAGAAAATGTAGAAACCACATAAGAGCAGAAGAAATAAATAGGAGGGAAAGAAGGGGGGAAGAAAAGAGAAATTACCCTAATAATATGACTCAGAGATCTGTATGTTGACACACAAATTACATTTCTCCAACCCTCCAATCCTCTCCTCTGCTCAGACACAGAAAATGACACACACACATGCACACATGTAAAAGAGGCAGAAACAAAATTACACACATGTAGGCCTGGAAACAAATACACACAAAACAACATGTATAAACCTATATATGTATACAAGCCATGTTTTACAGCTTTTAAAACCAGAACGGTGCAAGGTATACATCTATCAGTGAAATGTCCTCCTGTAGTCCTTTAACTGGCTCTTGGGTCTTTCAGTGGACAGCTTGTGATAAGGTATGCAGACAATGTCCCCTCTTGGGATGTCTGAGCTCTTTCCATTTTTTCCACAAGTATAACCAGAGCTGCCATGAGTATCCTTGTAGCTGGGTCTCTGCCCATCTTTGATTATTTTCTGGAAGTGAAATTGTTGGACAAAATAGTATATTTGTAAAAAATCTTAAGTGATAAGGTGGAATAAAGGATTAAAACAATACCTGATTATCCCTAGCGAATGAGAATATCCTGTTTACTGTCCCCCAACCCCGACTCGGGGCTCCTGCCCAGAGGTGATAGCTGTCAGCTGTGGCAGGTATTAATCTGGTCCTGAGCATTCATATACACTTACATGAAAGCCCATCTAGTTTTACTGAGAATCTGTTTGCCCTGTTCTTCACTTGCTTTTCTCACCTAGTGATATATATTAGAGATGGTTCCTGGTTGGTATATAGGTCCACCCATCATTTTTATTTTTTGTCTTTTTTGCAGCTATTTTTAAGAGTTGCTTATGATATTTATTCTGTAAGATGGGTGTCATGATCATTAACAGCAAATAATGATTCAGAAGTACAGAGAATATCACACATTATCACAAACCCACTACCCAGATTTTAGAAGTGTTACTATTTTGTCATATTTACCTCTGATATTTTTTGAGATGAAACATTGTAGAAGTAAATAGCTGAGACCCCCCTTGGGGACCCTCTACCCCACAGGGAATCACATGAGTGACATCCTTATGTGTCTTTCTCACTCGAGTTTTTATACTTTTGCTACCTATTTCTGGTGTCAATAATTCTTATATAGTATGTTTTCTAGGCCTTTAATTTTACATAAGTGGCTTCCCTCATAGCGAAGTCGGTAAAGAATCTGCATGTAATACAGGAGACCCAGGTTCAATCCCTGGAGAAGGAAATGGCAACCCACTCCAGTATTCTTGCCTGGAGAATCCCATGGACAGAGAAGCCTGGTGGATTATAGTGCGTAGGGTCGCAAAGAGCCAGACACAATTTAGTGACTATAGCACAATTTTACGTGAATGGCATTCTAACATATGAATCCATCGACAATTTGCTACGTTATAACTCAACATTATTATTTTTCAGCGAAGTGAATGATCTGTTTTTTGCAATGTGTAGCCAAATTGCTCTTCAGAAATGTAAACATGTTCCCCAGGAGCCCATGAATACTCTCGTCGAAAACTGGACAGTATCAGTTTAAAACACACACACATTTAAAACAATTCACCTCTCTCTTAAATATTTTGCTAATGTGATAAGTGAAAACAAACAAACAGAATTCTTGTTCTTTGAGGAGAATTTCTGCGCTTATTTGCAAGGTTGAGGCAGAGACCATGGCATGGTTTGGAATGCTCTTGCCAGAATCCAGATGCCTGGGTTCAATCACTGACTCTGGCACTCACCCTTTTAAGTGAGCTTGGGCAAGCCACTTCACCTCCCCAAGCCTCAGTGTGTGTTTGTATGCTCAGTCACTCGGTCGTGTCCGATTCTTCTTGACCCCGTGGACTGTAGCTCACCAGACTCCTCCATGGAATTTTCCGGGCAAGAATACTGGAGTGGGTTGTCATTTCCTTCTCCAGGGGAATCTTCCTGACTCAGGGATTGAACCTGCATCTCCTGCATTGGAAGGCAGATTCTTTACCACTGAGCCACCTGGGAAAGCCTCAGAATCCTCCCTTATAAAATGCGGGTGATCTCATCTACCACACAGCCTTGGTGGGAAAACACTTAGAAATTAGCACCAGGAGGCATGCGATGCTATTGTTAGTCTCAGGCCATGGCTTTCTCCTCTGTGAATCCGCGATTAGTATCCTTAGCCCATTTTTTTCCTGGAATGGAGACATCAAACTGTAAATCTTGAAGGATGCCCAGGCTCATTCTGCTGCCTCTGCCCGCAGGGGGAGTTTTTCAGTCTGGCCCACCGCAGCTCCCCACCCTTTGCCCCGCCAGCGCTGGCCCTTCCCACCGACCACGACCGCATGGTGTACCTGGGTATCTCTGAGTATTTTTTCAACACTGCCGGGTTCGTGTATCAGGAGGCTGGAGCCCTGAATCTGACCCTCAAAGACGACATGGTAAGGCCAAATGGGAGTGAATGTGGGAAGTGAGTGCAGTAGATGGTCTGGATCTGAGTCTTGGCTCACAGCCAGGAACATCGAGATCTGAACTCTGGAGTCAGCCAGAGCTGAGTTCAAACCCCAGCTCCCCTCTTTTCCATCCTGGTGACCTTGGGTCGGTTATTCAGCCTCTAAGAACTTCATCTGTAAAACATCAATAATAGTTTCTTCCTCCAAAGGGTGTAGGAAGGTTGAATGAGATATGAGTACTTGGGCAGCCCCAGCAAAGGCTTATGAGTATGGAGGAAGTCCCCTGAATCCTAACGGTAACAGCTAACATTGACTGAGTCCCTGCTGTGTGTCGGTCTGTAATCCAGTCTTACCATCATATCACCATTGTGGTCATCATCCTCAATGTCTTTGTCTCTATGTCTGTGGCTGAGTCCTGCTCTGGGCCTTGGTTTGCCCATCTGTAGAATGAGGAAATGACCATCCTCCCAGAGTCTAGGGGCAACGGGACCCACCCTGCTCACCAGCCTCCTCTGCTGCTCTCAGAAGAGATGCCAGATCCTCCCCCTCTGTAGAGGCATCAAAGGGATGCCCTGACTTGTCCCCCTGTGGAGATAAACAAAGACCATCCCAATGAGAACTCTTGTGTTTGGTAGACTCAAAGGCAGACCCAGGGTGGGAAAGCTTTATAATGAAAAAGGGAGGGCTTCAGGTAGGCTCTTACAGAGATTGTCAGTGTGGGCAAGCTGGCGGCGGGGCTAACAGAAGCCAGACATCTTATGTTTGCAAAGCATATCCGATTTTTCCAGCACAAAAGTTAGGGAAGCTGGCAGTCACTGATCATTCTGGGTCCGCATACTTCAGTCATACGTGATCTGGCCACGGTCTCTTTATGTTTTCCTTCTCTCACCCCTCATATAGAATTTGCCCTCCAATCTGTCATATAATCTTCCAAGATCCTTTTCTCTTCCTCCCTTGCTACAGATTCCAAAGGAATCCAAGTTCCGCCTGACAACCAAATTCTTTGGAACCCTGATACCCCAGGTAAGAAAGGACTTGTTCCCCCTTAGTCATCTCATGAGGAGGCCTGGTGGAGCTGAGAACAGCTCTGTTGAGAGCTGCCCGCTGTCCAGATCGAGAGGTGACCCAGCCGGAAAGTGTGGACATAGCTTTGTGCAGCCCATCCCCAGTGAACAGAAAGGCCCCAAGCACTCATGTGACCAGGTGTGAGAGTAGATCCTGAGGGCTCATCCATTCAACAAGTTGTTATTGAGTGCCCACCACATTTCTGGGGCCCTGGGCAGGGCATCTAGCAAAACAGACCATATCTCAGCTCTCCCAGGCTCCTCTGTCCATGAGATTTCCCAGGCAAGACTACTGCAGTGGGTTGCCATTTCCTCCTCCAGGGGATCTTCCCAAATCGGGGACCAAACTCTGGTATCCTGCATCACGGGCAGGTTTTTGTTGTCTGAGTTACCAACGAAGCTGAAGTGTATCACAAATTGGCTTAAGTTGATGAGGTCACTACAGACAAGGTAACCAAGTAGCGCCTCTGTCTCAGTCTGCTTGGGCTGCCATAAAGGAATGTCACAGACAGCCTGGCTTAAACAACAAAAATTTATTTCTCACAGTTATGAAAGTCAAGAAGTCCAAGATCAAGGTGCCAGCAGATTTGGCTTTTGGTGAGGGCTCTCTTCCTGGCTTGTAGATGGCGACCTTCTTGCTGGGTTCTCAGATGGCCTTTCCTCTGAGTTCGTGGAGAGAGAGCAGGCAAGCTCTAGTGTCTCTTCTTATTAAGATACTAACCCTATTGGATCAGGTCCCACACTGATGACCTCATTTAACCCTAATTACTTCCTTTAGGCTGCATGTGCAAAGACAGCCACCTGGGGGGTTATGTTCAGTCAGTCAGTTGTGTCCAGCTGTTTACAACCCCATGAACTGTAGCCCACCAGGCTCCCTCTGTCCGTGGGAATCTCCAGGCAAGAATACTGGAGTGGGTTGCCATTTCCTCCTTCAGGGGATTTTCCTGATCTAGGGATCAAACCTGTGTCTCCTGCAGCTCCTGCTTTGGCAGACAGATTCTTTACCACGGAGCCACCTGGAAAGCCCACCCTGGGGGTTAGGGCTTAAGTATATGAATTTGCTGAGCAGGGGGAACACAAACATTCAGTCCATAATAGCCTCTTTGATGGTGGCACTTCCAGAAATTTCTATATAGACAGTACTGGTGTGGAGGAGGAGGTGCAACGCGCGTTGGTGGGGGGGAGGGTCAGGGAAATGAAGGGAAGCTTCATTTGCATAACAATTGCATTCTTTTCACTCAGACTGTGAGTTTACCTGGGGGAGGACTGGAGTCTAGCAGAGATGGGGATGTTGCCAAAGCTCTCTTTTGTTCCTCCTTGAACCCACCACTGCTCTCCAAACTTGAAGAAAGAGAAAGAGCCAAGCTAGGGAGGAATACAGCCCAAACATTCAGGGAGAGGGAACAGAGAGTGCAAAGAGTTTTAGACAGAAAGAGAGCAGATCGCAATTTTTTTAGTGAATTTCAGGATACTTTTATTCCATCCAAAATGATGTTTTGAATTATAAATCTCTTCCTGGGGTCTATCTGGGTGTGAACTCTGGCCCTTGCTAGCTTTATGTTCCTGAGCACATTCTGCCTGCATCTGTGTATTCTCATACATAAAATGCAGTAATAACAACTTCACCTCATAAAGCTGTGATTGATTAATTGAGTTGATACATGCAAAGACAGCAAGTCACATTTGAGGAAAAGTCCCTTGTGGGTGGAGTTAGAGGGCAAGTGGTAGAAGCGGTGGAGGGGGTGGGTGTGGGGCGAGGTTGGCAGGGTGCCAGGTGCTGAATTCTACAGTCTTTACAGTTTATTCTGAAAGCAATGGGAAGGCTTCCCGGGTAGCTCAGTGGCAAAGAATCTGCCTGCCAATGAGACACAGGTTCAATGATCCCTGATCTGGGAAGATCCTACATGCCACGGAGAAGCTAAGTCTGTGCTCCACAACTGTTGAGCCTGTGCTGCAGAGCCAGGGAGCCACAGTACTGAAGCCCAGTGCCCTTGAGCCTATTCTCTACAACCAGAGAAGCCGCTGTAATGAGAAGCCTGTGCATAACAACTAGAGAGTAGTCCCCACTCACCACAACTAGAGAAAAATAGTCTGTGCAGCAATGAAGGTCCAGCACTGCCAAAAACCAACCATGGGAAGACATTGGAAGTGTTTCTGCAGGACCAGGACAAGATAGGATGTAAACAGTTTTTAATTAATGGCCTCTTTTGTCGGTCGTCCTCTGTGGGTTGCAGGTGGCCAAGATGTTCCCTGACATGCAGATGCAGCTCTTCATCTGGGCCTCTTTGCCTCCGAAACTCATTGTGAGCCCCAGTGGCCTTGACCTCATCTTTGTCCTGGATACCCAGGCCTTTGCCGTCCTCCCAAACTCCTCCTTGGACCCCCTCTTCCTACTTGAGATGGTAAGCTGATCCCAGGTCTGAGCAGGGCTCAGAGCACTGCCCTGAGAGCCAGGGGGACTGGTGTAAAGCCTACCCAGACTCAAACCTGCACTGTGTGTGTCCAGAGCCACTGTCTTCTGACTTCTTGATTCATCCCGTTATTCATTCTGTGGTTGGCTTGAAATAGGTATACTATTTTCAATCTGTTCATGCGTATCTTTGGCCATTCAATTATGCATTTGTGGGTTTGTTCCTTCATTTATTTAGTCATTCAATTATTCATTTGACTGCTAACTTGAAATCTACTATATCTTTGCTGGTTCATACATGCATTTATTCCACCATTCATTTATTATATCTTTGTTCAATGGATCATTCCTTTGTATATTTGTTCATTCATTCATTAATCACTTATTCATCCATGCCTATCTTTATTTATTGCTTCCTTTGTGCATTTAATCCTTCACTTCTTGAGGTTTTCATCCCATGGTTGACTTGTGCATTCATTCATTTGATCACTCTGTCATTCCACATTTGGTGGCACCCACTCTGGCCACTGGAGGTGAGGGCCAGACTCTCCCCAACAGCAGGTACTCAGATCTGTCTAGCCTCAAGATGAGACCCATTTTCCTCACTTGCAGATTCAATGGGTTCTGAGGGGATCACCCAAGGTCACACAGACAGTGGACAGGAAAGCTGAGGTTGGGAACCTTGGTTTTCTGAATAAGCATTTGTTGAATGACTAAATGAATGAATGGGAAATAGAGCTGGCCTGGACTCCTACCTCACAGCCTGTCTTCTACAGGCCATGAGAGTGGCCTGGGAATCTGAACTGGTCCCAGAAGCAGGGGGAGAAAAATGGTAATTGTTTGACAGTCCAGGACTCATAACAAGCACAAAGTTGGCGAAAGGAGGAAGACTCCTCCCTTCTGTAGGTTCTGTGGGTCTGACCCAGCAATGTGGGCTCCTCTGCTGGGTCTTCGTGAAGCAGACCTCCTGGTCTTGGAGGCTTTGGTGGAGCACCAGAATTCTGGGTCAGTGGACTTCACTTCTTGGATTGTTGCTTTGCAGAACTTGAACCTTTCTGTGATTGTTGGTGCCAAGTCCGACAGACTTACTGGAGAGCTCAGATTGGACAAGTAAGTGGGCCAGTGGGCATGGGAGGAGGGGGCTGCCCATCCATTCTTTTTTGGCTTTGTTGCTGCGAGTGTGCTTTCTCTAATTGTGGCAAGCAGGGGCTGCTCTCTAGTTGCGGGGTTCGGGCTTCTCTTGTCGGGGAGCACAGACTCTAGGGCATGCGAGTCAGTAGTTGCGGCTCGACTGCAGGCTCAGTAGTTGTCCCAAGGCATGTGGAATCTCCCTGGACCAGGGATCGAACTCATGTCCCCTGCATTGGCAGGCAGATTCTTATCCACTGGACTACTGGGGAAGTTCTGCCCATCCAATCTTGGTGCCTGTGAGTTCACAATGACCTTACAAAGTTCCAAACTTTCATGTTCATTCATCCCATTTAAACCTCAAACAGGGCCCGGTAGTACAATATCCCCATTTTGCAGATAGTGAAACTGGTGCTCAGAGATGAAGTGACCCGCCCAAGACCACACGTCATAGGGTGATCAACCATCTCGGCTTGTCTGCAGTGACCCAGCTTTAGCACTGAAACCCCCGCATCCCAGGTCACGCCCCTATCCTAGTCCACTCATGACCGGGCAGTGCCAGCTGATAAATCTGCTCCAGCCTCCAGCCACCCCACGTCCCTGGCCTTCCCTGACACTTGGAAACCCACTTCAACTTCTTCACACCCCATCCTTGGGGCTTCATCAGCCACCTCCTCCCAGGAGACTCTGGAATCTGTGCCTGGGTTTGAAGCCCAGCAGAGGAGGTGGGGGTTAGGAACGTGGGCTTGGAGGCTGAGGCGGCTGCCTTTCAAGTGCAGCTCACCTTTGGTAAGCATAGAACTCTTCAGACTTCAGCCGTTTTCCCTGGCTGGTAAAGTAAGTCCAATAATTGTTCTTTGCCAGCTGCATCATTGTATTAATATATGTTGTGATGTTTAGAACACTTTCAAGAGCATAATAAGTGCCCAACAAGCAAGAGGAAAAGAGAAAGACAGAGGGGCACACAGAAGAAGAGCAATACAGAAATGGGGGGAGACAGAAAGAGATGGGGAAACACAGAGAGACCCAGTAAGGGAGGGAGAGATACTGAGAAAGAAAGTAGACAGATGTAAGAAGAGACACAGTAACAGGGAGACTGTCAGAGAGACAAACAGGGAGACAGAAAGACTCCAAAGGAGGCAAGAGGGAAAGAGAGGGAGAGAGAAGGAGATACACAGAGATCAAGAGTGAGGGAGACGAGCAGAGTAGACCTGATGACCCCCGAATTCCCACCTGGTGTCTGCCTCTTCTTCACTTTCACTCTGCTTAAATTGAGTCTTGACCCACATTCCTGCCTGTTTCCGCCTCCTCTCTGGCACAGAGCTGTCCTTCTTAACCTTGAGTTTGGCTCTTGAGGCTTGCGTGCTGCTTATTTCTCCTGGCATCATTTTGACAAGCGTTACTACTTTGGAAACATGTGGATTTCATTTTCCTGGAAACACCTGTGGGCCCCTCAAGTAGAGGAGCTGGAGAAAATACAGCTGGGTGATGGCTGAGCACAGACTTCCTAAAATATACAGGAATCGGGGCTGGTGAGACTCCACAGGGCAAAAGTTTTCAAGCTTTGTAGGGTACTGGAGACAACAGGAGCTTTGGCCTCAGGGAGACCTGGTTGAAATTCTGCTTGGCTGATTGTTAGCGGCGTGCTCTTGGCCATATTGCTTGTCCTCTCTGATTGTCAAGGACATCATCTGCAAAATGGGAGTGTGATAGCCCTTGCCTCTTGGGTATTACAGGAATTCAGTGGGATATAGCATCCAACATAGTGAATAAAAGGGATTCATTAAATAGCCATTTATTTACCTTTCTCCTGGATCATTGTTAAGATGTCATAAAGTCTATAAACGGGGTTGTTTATGAGCTCAAATTATTCAGAACTCTGAGGGTTTCAGACTCAGGTAGATCCAGGTGCTCAAATGATATCCTTAGGACTCTGACTCTTTTCTTGGTTCTGTTCTCCCCCATACTGGCTTTGTTTCCTAGCAGGCTGTCACCGAGTGGTGGCAGAAATGGTCACCAGCTAATTTTGCTGGAGGAAAGAGAATACCTCACTCCCAATATTTCCAGCAGAAGTCCCTGGACCAGCATGGGTTAGTGGTCAATTCTCAAAGCAATCACTATGGCAGCAAAGGTAGACTCTGCCCTTTGGCCAGCCCACCCAGAGCCCAGCATTAACAATGTAGGAAACAGATGACTGTCCCAAAGGAAAAATCAGGGAGCTGTCACCAGAAGAAGGAGGAATGGACACAGGACGGGAAAAGCAGACAACATCCACTGGGGACTGTCTCTTCTCCTCAGTGCCGTGCTAAGTTGCTTCAGTTGTGTCTGACTCTATGCCACCCAGGCTCCTCTGTCAGGAGGTTCTCCAGGCAAGAATACTGGAGTGGGTTGGCATGCCCTCCTCCAGGGGATCTTCCCAATCCAGGGATCAGACCTGTCTCTTACGTCTCCTGCACTGGCAGGTGGGTTCTTTACCACTAGCACCACCTGGAAAGCCCTTCTCCCCAGTAGCTGAATCCTAATATGGGTCAGGCAAACGGTGGTCTCAACTTTCCGCTCCCCTTCTCACAGGCTGCTCTTAGAACTGAAGCACTCAGACATCGGCACCTTCTCGGTGAGTTTGAGGCCCTTTGTGGCTCCTTCCTTCCTCTGATCTTGAGATAACTGTCCTGAGGACCACCTGGGCTCATAGCATCGTTTCAACAGACCACTGACCAGTTTGCATATAATTTGCATGTGAAATAATGAGGGGAGGAGCACTGTGGGCTTTGTGTACAACTGCCTTCAGCATCTCTACGACCTAGTAGAGACAAGTAAATTTGAAGACGTAGCATCATAAAAGATATATACTGTCATACTACCTTTGAGCAAAGTGGGGTAGGCTAGGTTTTTGTCACAGTGAATTGTGTGATGGAATCTTTATTTCCTCTTGAACAGCTTAACTGAATATAGTAGCCCTGACCTTATTCACAGCAGATATATTCCAAAATCTTGGGGTTGCTTGAAACCACAGATAGAAGGGAACTCTACATATACTATGCTTTTTCCTATACTAAGAAGACACAGGAGATAGGGTGCTGACCTCTGGGTCGGGAAGATCCCTTGGAGGAGAAAATGGCAACCCACTCCAGTATTCTTGCCTGAGAAATTCCATGGACAGAGAACCCGGTGGGTTACAGTCCGTAGGGTCACAAAGAATCAGACATGACTGAGCACACACACGCACACACACACGCAATTGTAGGCACAGAGACCTGAGCTGGAATTGCAGCTCCAAACCTACTAACTATAGGCCTTGAGCAAGTCACTTCCACTCAACAAACTTCATACCTTCCCTACAAATCAAGGATAATAATTTCTGCCTGAGTTAGTGCAGTGAGTTTTAAATAAGATTAATTGTACACAATCAGGTACAGAGAATCTGCTCAACAGATGTTTGTTGAATGAACAAGTGAATTACTTTCCTGAGTATCTACTATATGGCAGGCCTTGTTCCATGGATGGGGATGTGCTGATGAATTAGGCAAGAAAACAACTCCTTCTAGAGCTTCCACTGTAGGGGAGAAACAGACAATGAGAAATGAAGAAGATCATTTCAGTCAAGATCAATGCTTTGTAAAACTAAGTGGAGGTGGGGTAGAAAGTGATGGGGGAGGTTAAGGGTTAGATCCTGTGATCAGGAAAAGCCTGTCTGGGGAGGTGATATTTGGGCTGAAGGAGTCCACAAGATGAAGATGTTGTAGGCAGAGGGAACAGCAGGAGCAAAGCTCCTGTGGTGAAACAGTTTGGCATGTTTGGGCAATGGGGGCAAGCAGTGTGGCTGGAGAATCAAGGCGAGAAGTAGGGGGCAGAGAGAGGCAGGCAGGCAGGGGTGGGCCCACCCTGAGCCTTCTAGGCTAGAGTAGCTTGTGTTCAGAGGGCAGTGAGAAGCCAGCGAACTGTTTCATGCAGGGAGGGACATGATCCCTTTTCCACTTTATAAAAGATGCCCCTGCAGAGATGAGGGGAATGAACAATGGGGGATGAGTTACAGCACAAGGATCCTTGCCTTGGGGAGGCCGATGCTTTCGTCCACGTGAGAGATGATGGAGGCTGGGATGAGGCCAGGAAGGAGGAGAAAGATGGCAAATGGGAGACATACTTTGGAAGCAGAATTAGAACTTGGTGAGAGATTTTCTGTGCATGGTTGGGGGAAAGGCAATGAAGAATGACTCCCAGATTTTTTACTTGAGCAGCTAAGTGAATGAACAGTAGAATCACTTACAGAGTAGGGCAGATGGGAGGGAGACAACAGTTATCTCACCAGCCCACAGAGTTGATTCCACTACCTGGAATCACTGTCATCAAATAGACTCACCACTGGGACTTCCCTGGAGGTCCAATGGTTGCAACTTCACCTTCTAATACAGGGGATGTGGTTCAATTCCTGGTCGGGGAGCTAAGAGCTCATGTGCCTCACAGGCAAAAAAAAAAAAACAGAACAAAACATAAAGCAGAAGCAATATTGTAATGAATCCAATAAAGGCCTTAAATGGTCCACATCCCCCCAAAATCTATTTTTAAAAACAGGAGGCTCACTGCTCCCTCTCCTCCTACCATACTCTCTGGCCCTGATGGGGAGCTGCCCCTGTAAACAGCAGGTCAGATGCTCTTTAACAGCCGACCTGAATGAGCCTTGCTCTTGTGACTTCCACTGTCCTTGTCATTTAGTTGCTAAGTCCCATCCGCTAAGTCCTGTCTGACTCTAAGCGATCCCACCAGGCTGCTCTGTCTGTGGGATTTTCCAGGCAACAATACTGGAGTGGGTTGTTTCCTTCTCTATTAAAAGATGCTTATTCTGCCCACAGTATCTTACTGCTCATGACTCGAATCTGCCAGAGAGCCTCTTGCCAAACCTCTGGAGAATATTTCCTTAGATCTCTGAAATGCACCCCCATCACCCAACCCTGAAGTCAGTCCCAACATCCCCTCTAAATCCGATGGAAATCCAGTCAGCCGTTCCCATCTGATAAGATTACAGCAAACAGAAAGACCCAAAGCAACCTCATTGTATTTTCATGGATTTACTGATGCCAGGGCTCTCCTGGCAGCAGCTGGACTCAGTCAGTAACTAACTTCTGCTTCTGCAGAAAATAAAAATTTAAAGTTCCCAGATTCATGGGAAGAAGGGCACCACACTTGATGAGCCCCAGGAATTACAGCCAGGGGAAGGAAACTCAATTATTCCAGAAACAAAAATGTACATATTGACAGGTTGTAAATGTCACCACTACAGGCCATCATCTTGAGGGTGTTACGTTTTTTTTGAAATTTTTTTTATTATTCCAAAAGCAAAAGATGTACATTATAGAACAGTCAGAATCTACAGATTTGCAAAACAAAACATAAAAATCATTCCTGTTTTCGCCACTTACTTAATAATTTGGTGTATATCCTTCCTGACTTTTTTCAATGCATATTTAATAACAGGATGGAATTACGTGGTTTCTGTAGCCTGATTTTTCTTTTTTAAATTTTTATTGGAGTGTAGTTGATTTACAGTGTTGTGTTAGTTTCTGCTGTAGAGCCAAGTGAATTAGTTATACATTAGCCTGCTTTTTTTAAACTCAAAAATAGATCACAAAAGAAATCTATGTTGATAATTCTCAGGTGGACCAAAAAGTTTGTTCAGGCTTTACTATAAGATGTTATGGAAAAACCCAAATGAATTTTTTGGCCAACCCAATATATTTCTGTTGTTGTGGGTTCAGTCACTAAGTTGTGTCCAGTGCTTTTCTACCTGGTGGACTGTAGCACCGCCCCAGACCCCGTGGACTGTAGGCTCCTCTGTCCTCCCTTATCTCTCAGAGTTTGCTCAGATTCATGTCCATTGAGTCAGTGATGCTATATTTCTGCCAGATCATTTTTAATAATTACACGTGAAAAGTGCAAGTTTTAGTTGCACAGTCATGCCTGACTCTTTATAATCCCATGGACCAGGCTCCTCTGTCCATGGAATTCTCTAGGCAAGAGTACTAGAGTGGGTAAGTAAGTGAAGTCGCTCAGTCGTGTCTGACTCTTTGTGACCCCACGGACTATATAGCCTATCAGGCTTCTCCGTCCATGGGATTTTCCAGGCAAGAGTACTGGAGTGGGTTGCCATTTCCTTCTCCAGGGGATCTTCCCGACCCAGGGATCGAACCTGGGTCTCCCGTATTGCAGGCAGATGCTTTTACCCTCTGAGCCACCAGGGAAGCACTAGAGTGGGTAGCCATTCCCTTTTCCAAGATATCTTCCTGACGTGGGGACCGAACCTGGGCCTTCTGCATTGCAGGCAGATTCTTTACCATCTAAGCCACCAGGGAAGCCCTAAATAGTTACATAGTATCTCTTATTATCCAAATGCCACCACCCGCGTCCCATCCCCACGACCCCCCCCACCATGATTCCGCAATTGTTGGACCTGTAGGTTGCTTTTATTGTTTTGGTTCTATTTATTGCACTACCTCATTTCTTTAGGATAAATGCCTTGGAGGCATGTTTGCTGGCCTGCCTGGCACACACATTGTTAAGGCTTCTGATGAGCATCACCAGATAGCCCTCCGAAAGGCTGAATTAATTTGCCCCCTAGCCTGCGATGTCTGAGAGAGTGCATTTTCTTACACAAAGGTTTTCCCGATTCAGTGCTCTGTGATGACCTTCCTTGCTTCCACCTTGCCCCCTACAAGTCTAGAATGTGATTTGCATCTGGAACCTTTAAAGTGAAAGAGATCGCTTTGGTGACCTTGAGCTGCAGTGTTTCCAGGTCACCCCTCTGTCCATCTCTCAGCGATTCTTCCTGAGGTTGTTCTGGGTGGGAGGGCAGGTGACAGAGGACAGCTGATGCCCCAGTGCCCTGACATGGGTTCTGTCCTCCTGATCCCCAGGTTGAGCTGCTGCAGTCTGTCATGAACTACTTCGTGCCCACCGTCGTGCTTCCGGAGATTAATAGTAAGGAGTTTTGGAGAAACGATTGATTTTCACTCCCTGTGAGGGGGGTGGATCTTAGAGCCACGGGTTATCTGGCCCCCATTGTGGAGGCTGGTGGTGGTCCCCTCAAATGAACCTCAAGTGACACCTGGCCCAGAAGAGGGAAGGGAAAAGGGTTGAGTTCCTCCTTTGTGAACTGAGACAGAGAATAACACCTCCAGTTTTCATGAGAGGAAATGGGAGCTCAGAGAAATGAGTGATTCTCACAGAGAAGGTAAGAGACGAAGGTGGCTTTCAATCCCAGCTCTGAAGCCAGAACCTTTGGTCTTTTTCCCAAGAAAGAAAGGCTAAGGAAGAAGGGCTAACCTGGGCTAACAATGCTTCCACTCAGCTTGCTCACTGGTGAAACGCCTGACCTTTGAAGAGCCGGGTGCAAGGGTGCAAATAGAGGCCCACCCACCCTATGATGAGAACATTTAGGCCGGCGGTCCCCACCCTTTTTGGCACCAGGGACTGGTTTCATGGAAGACAATTTTTCCAAGGACAGAGTGGGAGGGGACGGTTTCAAGATGATTCAAGCACATTACCTTTATTGCGCACTTTATTTCTATTATTATTACATCAGCTCCACCTCAGATCACCAGAGGTTGGGGACCTCTGATTTAGGCCACTTAGAAATTCTAAACGAAGACAACGAATTGTTAGATATGGACTCTGGCTTCTCCTGCCTTCACAAGCGCAGCTTCATAATGACCTGAGGGACTAGGCTGGAGCTTAGAATTCTCCAGAGTTCCTTGCCAGAATGTGGTGGGATGGGGGCGCTGGCTCCTGGCTACCACCCATTTCCGTTTCCTCCTAAACATTGAGGGGCTTCATGTGCGTAGCCGTCACGTGTCTCCAGGACAGCTGCCCCGGCTGTCTCTAGGGCCAGGGGTGCACCAGCAGAGCTGGCACCCTCGGGCGGGTGGTCCTGGGACTGAGGGGGCGGGAGTTCCTGTGTCCCCAGTGTCTGGAGCTCAGTGGAGGAGAGAGAAGAGGAGACTCTGGGCAGACTCTTCCTACCTAGGTTTCTTCCCAGAGCCCGGAGCGCTGGTCCAGGGAGGCTGCGAAACTGGCTACCTGAGTCCTGGCCCCGCCCTCTCCCTCCCCGGGCCCCTCCCATCAGAGGTGGTACCGTCACCTTAACCTCTGCCTTAACCTCCAATGCAGAGAAGCTACAGAAAGGCTTCCCTCTCCCGATGCCCGCCTACATCGAGCTCTTCAACCTGATCCTTCAGCCTTACCAGGTGAGTCCCCAGGGTCTCCTTCGCCAAATCTCCTTCTTCAATAGCCACCTTCCTCCAGCTCTGCATCAAGTGCTGTGGACCCTTACAACGCTCCCGCAGGGTGGGCTGTTTGGCTAAACAGAGAAGAGAGGATAAGACTCAAAGAGGCCACACTGCCATTAAATGAAGTCCAAAGTCAAAGCCAGGTCCCGGTTTTTAACCCCTGACTTGCACCACTCCCACACACTCGGTAAAAGTGGAACTCCTTGGTGGCCCCAAGCCTCTTTTATAAGGTGGATGCATTTAAATATCTGATAGATAAGTGACACATGCCTTCCTTTGCATCCAGCGTCCTTCCAGGCTCGTGGTCAGTGTCTGGCAGATTAGGATACTGGGATGGACAGCCTCCTCTTCCCTTTCCCCTAGTCTGACCCCAACAGCATCTGACACTATTTTCCCCTTCCTTGGAACACTCTTTTCTTAGCTTTGAAGATTCCCTCTCCAGGTTCCTCCTTGGTCACTTTCATCAGCATAAGCTCAACAGTCACCTCTGTGTGACCTGGCCGAGCTTCCAGTCTCTTCCTTGTGCCCAAAGTATACATGCTGGCTTCCTCCATGTCTCTACTCTAAAGCTCCTTACACCCACTATGTCCCAAAGGACTGATTACAAGGAAGCCATCATCCACTCTTGCGTTCCTTACCTCAGTCCAGGGCTTTCTGATGACCCTCATGGGAAACCCCCACCCAGATTCCTCCCTCTCCCTCACCCCCAACATCCAGTCCATCAGTCCCCAATTCTTTTAACCTAACAGGAGAACTCCCAGGGTAAGAGACAATAGAGAAGTTAATTGAGTGAGCAGAGGACACACATCCCCCACGTCCCCCACATCTTACCCAGTTTATCCTTAAAATAAAAAACGACCCCCTGGGCACAACTAAATTCCTTCCTTTGTGAACATTCTCGAGTAAAGGGCAGAAAGGAGCGAAAGAGAAGTGGTTTTGCAGCCTTGATGGCAAGGAGGGCTCCCTGGAGCTGCCAAAAGGCAGGGATGACAAACGAAGGCCTTCACGGCAGCCTGGGGGTCTCCACGTCTGAGCGGGATACAGCTGCCAGGGAAACTGCTGACAGATTCCAGGGCATGGGCAGCTGCTGATGTGCAGACCATAGGGGCAGGCTGCCAGCCGCTTGCCCCCCACTCACTCCTGCCTTTCTGTCAGCAGAAAGGCTCTCTCTTTCCCAGCAGGCAAGCTCCCAAAGTTTTCTTCTAAAAACCCCAGCATTCCCATCCTCATGAACGAGGGGTACTCTTCCTGCAGATGACTGCATTCTCATCTCTCCCCCAGGATTTCCTGCTGTTCGGTGCAGATGTCCACTACAGCTGAAGACCCCATGGGTGCCGGGGGGCTGTCAATCAGGAGGTGCAGGGTTGTCAGCACCTGGTCCTGACATGCCCCTAGGGCACAGGCTGCCCCCTCTCCAGGCTTCCCTCTCTAGCTAGGGACTCAGGGACCCTTGCAAACTTCTCTGAACTCAGATTCAGAAATGATCTAAACATGGAAACCTGGTCCTTTGGAAAACTGAGTGGTGTGTATTTTAGGAACTGTTTCTTTCAAGGGCTAAGGCTGCAGGGACATTTCCTACAGGAATTGCATTTCAGTGGTAATCACAATATTTCTCTTTGTGCTTCACACAACATTAGAAAACACACAAAAAGCTTCTTTTTCTCTGGAATTTTGGTGATCGTGTTGTTTCTTCTTGTTTTATGTCCATTCATTCGTTTATTTCCTGTATCCGGTGTGGCCAAGATACAATCACCTCTTTTTAGTTCTCTAATTAACCTCTTGAGCTCCCACATGCCTTCCTGAGCAGAAAGTCCCACTATCCCTCTTTGAGGACACCCTCATTCCACACTGCCCAAGAATAATTGGGGTTTACTTAGTCCAAAGGGAGTGCGTCTTGCTTCCTAATGTCAGGTCCTTACAGTGGACCTGTTCATTGGGATGTTGTTCCTGCCACTTCCAGATGGTGTCGCTGGTGAGCAGTGACGTCCGCGCCGCCCACCGTCTTCCTGTCGTTTACTGCGTCAGCTGCTCTTGTCACCACCACATGGTGGCGCTGTTGTACAGCTAGCCCACAGGGCGTGTTCTCTCTGCCCCGTGCTGGGGCTCCACGTTGATGGCTCCTTTTAGTCCATGCTTTCTGCCCAGCCATCGAGCCTAAAGCAGAACACTGGCTAGGAGACAGAAGCCATTGGAGTTTTTAGTCGGTCACATCCTCAGCTGCAATTAACATTTCCCCATGACTCTCCAGATGGGGATTCCTAGGTGATGCTAGTGGTAAAGAACCCACCTGCCAATGCGGGAGATATCCTGGGTGGGGGGCATGGCAGGTCCCCTGGAGGAGGGCATGGCAGCCCACTTCAGTACTATGGTCTGGAGAATCCCATGGACATAAGAAGAGCCTAGCGGGCTGCAGTCCATAGGGTCGCAAAGAGACACGACTGGTGACTTAGCACGCACGCATGACTCTCCAGGCTGGTGTGAAAGCAAGATCACCAGCCCAGACCGTCCTTGGATTCTTGGTGAATTTCTTGGAGACCATGGGCCATTTTCTGCCATGGGACACCAGGTGTGGCTGTCTCAGGCCATTAGATGGATTCTAACAGCACTGTACTTGAAAGTGATAAAGCGGTCCTCCTTAGCTGCTGACATTTGGTCTGAGACCAGAAGGATGAGGAAGAGTTTGAAACAGGCAGCGCGGTTTAGCGTGACATGACCAGATTTAGTTATAACGTTGTGACTTCTGAAAGCATTGGAAAGGCAAGAGTGGAAGGGGGCGGGAACAAATTAGGAGTCTGTTGTCATGCAGACTTCTTCCAGGCTGATGGTAGTAAAAACAGAGAGAAGCATTTGTAGTGATAAAAAGCAGATAAAAGATTTTTTTTTTAATTTAGAAAGAAAAATGTACATGCTTCTGCTAACAGCATTGACTCTCCGTTAATAGAGGTAGACACTCTGGGCCACCCAGCGGAAGGGAGGGATATTGATCAAGCGCAGCACACTAATGATTTCATTTAATCCTCACAGCACTTTGCATCCCCCAGAGTGGGACCTGTTCGATCCTTTTCAATTGAGTCACTCCCCGGATTACACATCTGGCAAGTGGCAGAGCTGGGACTCCTGCCCTTTCTGCCATCGGAGCCCAGGCTCCTTCCACTCCTCCCAGCTGTCCAGATCTTGTCTGTTTGGGGCATGGCATATTAAAGGCAGGACTGCTGGGCTCGGTGTACTGTAGGTCGTGCACTGTAAAAAGACACCAGGCTGAAGGAACAAAATCCTTTCTCTAATTCATCTCCCAAGAAGGTGCACATTTTTCTGTTTACACTTAATGGAAGCACTGAATAGGAACAGAAAAAAGCAGCGTGTTAGGTTGGAAGAAGAGGACAAATGGGAGCACAGCATGGGATGAGGCCGGGAGCTTTTAAGACTGTTAAGGGCTCTGAATTTTGTTCCAAAAAGTTAAGGAAGCCATTGGAGAGTTTTGAGCAAGAGAAGGACATACTCCACATCACAGTTTTTAAAGAGCCCTCTGCCTGGGGTGGGAGCACAGCTGCTAAGTAGGGGACAGACATAACCCAGCCTCCCCTTGTGGCCCCCCCCCCCCAGCCAAAACCACCACTTCCTCCCCATTACTCTCTTTGGAGATGGTCAGCCTGCTCCCACTCCTACCCTCTGCTTTCCAAGACATTTAGGCAGCCCCTGTCCCCACTATCTAAGAAATAAGTGCAACTATCTCTTGTAACCAAAGACTGGTGAGTGGAACTCGGTGTGCCCTGGGGAGCTCTCGCTAATGGCTGAGAAGTAGGAGGTCTGGTATGAAGAGCATCCCCCAGGACACTCTCAATTATCCACCAGCTGCCTGCAAAACCGCTACTGGAGCGGCTTCTCCCTTCAGGCTGAGCACCGCTCGCTCCAAGTGGTGGCTAATGGGTACAGGGTTTCTTTGGGGGATGCTGAAATCAGGCCTAACATCAGATTGTGGTGATGCTTGCACAACCCTGTGAATATGCTAAAAACCACTCAACTTACCCTTGAAATGGGTAAATGTTATGGTGCGTGAGATGCATGTCAACAAAGGTGTTAGAAGGGGAAAAAAAAGGAATTGCTCACTCGGGACTGCCTGAAAGCTCATCATCAGAGCACCTTCACTTCGGATTAAGCATTGCTCTCTTGGGGTTCCTTCTGGCAATTCTGACTTAAATATGAAGCAGGGGTACCCAAGAGAAGGGGAGCTGTCAACCCGAGCCCTCCTGCGCTGCGCAACTTTCCAAATGGTACTTGATCTCTCCGATCCTCTATTTCCTCCTCTGAGAAGTAGAGATAAAACCTTGCCCTCCTCTTTGGCATGAGGTTGTTGGGAAGAATGAGTGGTACCCATGATAAGCTCGTGACGTGGTGATTAAGAGCAGGGGCCGTGGTCCCAGACTTCATGGGTTCAAGTCCCTGCTCCGCTATTTATCAGCTGCGTGACTTTGAGCAACTAAACCCCTGGCCTTCAATCTTCTCATCGGTAAAATGAAGATCATAGTAATAATGGGAGATAGTTATGGACAGGGAAACCTGGCGTGCTGCAGTCCCCAGGGTCACAAAGAGTCAGACACGACTGAGTGACTAAACAACACCAAATAATAATAACCACCTCACAGAGTTGTTATGAGAATCAAATCTATGTGAAATCTGTGTTATGGGATCTGACAAATAGTAATCAAAGTCAGCACTAAACACTAACAAACCACTAATTCTCACTATACTGTAGGGACTATATCTGACTTGCCACAATTATATTCTCAATGCCTGACATATGGTTGATACTCAATAAGCATTTATTTTTAAAATGTCCAGGTTTCATATGTATACCCATGTCAGATTCATGTCAATGTATGGCAAAACCAACACAATAAAGTAAAGAAAATTTTAAAAATAAGTAAATAAATAAAGGCACTGCTTTTAGTATGGAAAAAAAAAAAATGTCCAGGTTTGAATCCACCTCTGCAAGGCTCAAAGCCACTTTGTGATGATTTTCAAAGTATGAGCCAAGGCTGGGTGCCTGACCCCAAGAATCAGAACCACTGCCTGGCTGGAAATCTGGGTTCAGTGATGGATTCACTGTGTGGGCGGTCTTCTCTCTCTTGGTCTCAGCCTCCCCATCTGTAAAAGCAAGGGCCCTCTGGACTTCTAGGAGAAGAATCCAATAAAGTGAGCTCCGGCAAATATTACAGAATTTTTTCCTGCTGAGACATTTTCATTTTAACAGAAGCTCCTTAGGGTCCCCAAAGCTATTAAGACCTGGTGAAATGAGGCTAGATTGGATTTTAGATGCTGCCAATTGCAGAGGCAGAGAAGGGGTGGGAGGAGACATACGAGGGTCTTCGGGTTCCTAATAGTTTCCTGGGAGGAGGAGTTGTGTGTCCTCATGGCTAGTTCTGTTCCAGAGGTGTCCTGACATCCAAAGTAGGGGACATAGTCTTGAACCAAACTGGACATCACTGACTACTATTTTTTTTATTTTTTTTCTGTAAATCCACATGCTTTGGTGCTCATGTGTATGTCTGTAAGTGTATGTGTGTGTTCCATGCACACACACAAATCTGCAAGTAACCAGGTGGGAGGGGGAGGCTGCCATAAATAATAACATCAAACTCTGAAGTGCCCTACAGAGATCCAGAATGGCAGGTCTTCACAACATCCTTCTCTTCAGCTAGAGCAGATGTGCTCAGGAATACAGGCAACTTCATAGAAAAGTGCTCAGAAAATAAAGAACAGAGATGTAGAACCCCTGCGCTTGGAAGGAACTGGGATCCCAGTTAGTCTCTTGTTTGCAAAGTACGGTTCAAGATCAGTGCCACCTGGGAGCTTGTTAGAAATACAGAGTCTCAGCTCCCAAAGGAAACTAATGAATCAGAATTTGCATTTAACAAGATCCCTGGCGTACATACACATTCCACAACTTCCTTATCCTGTTCAACCGTTGACAGGCTCTTGGGTTGTTTCCTTGTCCTAGCTATTGTGAATAATGAGGTAATAAACATGAGGGTGCAGATATCTCTTCAATATTCTGTTTTCATTTCCTTTGCATATATATCCAGAAGTGGAATTGCCAGATCATATGGTAGGTCTACTTTATTTATTTATTTTTTTGGTAGGCCTCTTTTTAATTTTTTTGAAAGATATCCATATTCTTTCTTAGTGGCTATACCAATTTACATTCCTACCAACAGTCTATAAGCATTCCCTTATCTCTACATGCAGAAGTTTACATATATACACAATGATATATTATTCAGCTATAAGAAAGGAGGTGATCCTGTCACTTGCAACAACGTGGACCTTGAGGACATTATGCTAAGCAAAATATAAGTAAATGAAAACTGTAGGATGCCATTTATATGTGGAATCTAAAAAGGTTGAGCTCGTAAAAGCAGAGTTGAATGGTGATTACCAGGATCCAGGGTGGGGGGTGGGGGTAGGGGAATTAGGGAGACAGTGTTTGAGGTTCCAAACTTAGAACTCATAGAAAAATAAGTCCTGTAGGTCTAACGTACAGCATAGAATTACAGACAACAATGCTCTATCAGAAACTTCCAAGTTGCTAAGAGACTAGATCTTAGTTGTTCCCACCACAAAAAAGCAGTGATAATTATGTGCTTGGGTAGACGTGTCAGTTGATGTTACAGTGGTGATCCTATTACGGTATATAAGTATGCCAGGTCAACACATTGTACACCTTAAGTTTGTCAATTACATCTCAATGAAAATAAATTTTAAAATAAGATAGATCAATAAACTAGATCCCCAGAATCTGAGAAATGCTGTCCTAGTCTAACGCCTTCCTCTGCCTTCAGAGGCAAAGTGAGGGTCAGAGAAGGCTATGGTTTGCCCTGTGTCACACAGCCCATCAGGAGCAAACAGGGATCCAGGTTTCCTGGCTGCCGGCCCATCACGTGTTCAGGCTGTGTTTCTGCTGCTTCCTTCTCCTGGACAGCTCTTGGCTCTCTCCTCTGCAAAATCTCACGTGACCTTCAAGACCCAAGAGGATGTCACCTCTCTGCAGAAGGTGGCCCCCAGAGACATCCTTGGTGGCAGAGCAAGCTTGCTGTGTCTTCTTAGTTCTGTCTTTTGCAGGCCACTGTCCCCACACTGGACGTGTGCTGACCTCGGGGAAGAATCCCCAGCTCCCCACAAGAGGAAGGCATTTGCTACAAAAGGTCAATAACACAGAAGAAATACTCAATGTCCCAACTGTGTCAATCAGGGTCCAGGCAGGAAACAGAATCCAGCTCAGATGGTTCTTAGGATTCAAATAAAGGGGCTATTTATAGAGCTGGGGGACAGGCTGAAGGAAACCGATGAAGGATGGGACGCCCCCAGGAACTAGCCTCCCTAGGCTTGCAGCAGAAAAGAAAGGAGTTGAGGTGTCCCGGAGTGAGGGGGGAGGGGATGTCAGGAATGATGCAGCCACAGCCAGACTGAGATCCAAAGCAAAGAAGGAGCAGGTAGAAGTGCCCTGACTTGCTCTCTTCCTGACCTCTGGTCTCTTGCCCTGCTGTCCCATGGCTGAGCCCAACTACAGATAAGGAAACTGAGTCATCACACCCAAGGTCACTTAGTGGGCAAGCCACAATTCAAACCCAGGCCACCTGGTCCCAGAGTTCATGCCCTTAACCCTTCACTTTTCCACTTTATGTTCATTTACTCAATTATCTACTCTGTGCAGCTCAGTATTCCAGGAATTTTGTTTTACAAATTCTGGGTTTCCTGATTTCCTTTTGAGACTTCAGTCATCAGAACACAGTAAACACCATTGTCTTAAAAAGGAGAGGGTTTTCTCTGCTGTAGGACTTGAAGGTAAGGGGAGTGACAAGTGGCTTTGGCTTTTGTGGAGAAGTTCAGCCTGGTAGAGGGCAAGTCCAAGGGTTCTGACCATTGTGGGACTCATGCTGCTCTGAGGGGCCTCTGCTGGTCTTGGGTCACCAGCAGGGACCTTGAGCTGGGAACTGGCACTGAGAAATGGGATATTTCCTGCTATATTGTTACCTAGTCCAAGCTCACTCTGCTCGGCACGTGACAGGCCAATGAATCCGAGAGAAGAGGTGTTGCGGCAAGGAAGACACTTTATTCGGGAAGCAACTGGCCCAGAAGATGGCAGGCTAGTGCCTTAAAATAACCAACTTATTGGGGTCTGAATGCCAGGTTATTTCATAGATCAGAGAGAAAGAAGCAATCAGGAACTAAAGTCAAAAGGCAGAATAGAGAGAGAGAGGCAGTGGGGAAGCAAAATGAAAGGGTCTTCAGTCTTGCAAAACATCTCCAAGGGAATGGCCAGCCTTTGGAAGGAGTGTGTTAATCGCTTCTATTCAAGGTGGGCAGGGACAAGTTCAGTTCAGTTCAGTCACTCAGTCGGGTCCGATTCTTTGCGACCTTATGGACTGCAGCATGCCAGGCTTCCCTATCCATCACCAACCGCTGGAGCCTGCTCAAACTTGTGTCCATCAAGTTGTGATGCCATCCAACCGTCTCATCCTCTGTTGTCCCCTTCTCCTCCCGCCTTCAATCTTTCCCAGCATCAGGGTTTTTTCCAGTGAGTCATTTCTTCACATCAGGTGGCCAAAGTATTGGAGCTTCAGCTTCAGCATCAGTCCTTCCAATGAATATTCAGGACTGATTCCCTTTAGGATTGACTGGTTGGATCTCCTTGCAGTCCAAGGGACTCTGAAGAGTCTTCTCCAATACCATAGTTCAAAAGCATCAACTCTTTGACACTCAGCTTTCTTTATGGTTCAACTCTCACATCCACACATGACTACTGGGAAAACCATAGCTTTGACTAGATGGACCTTTTTAATATGCTGTCTAGGTTGGTCATAACTTTTCTTCCAAGGAGTAAGCGTCTTTTAATTTCATGGCTGCAGTCACCATCTGCAGTGATTTTGGAGCCTGAGAAAATAAAGTCTGCCATTGTTTTCATTGTTTCCCTATCTATCTGCTATGAAGTGATGGGAATGGATGCCATGATCTTAGTTTTCTGAGTGTTGAATTTTAACCCAGTTTTTTTCACTCTCCTCTTCCACTTTCATCAGAAGGCTCCTCAGTTCCTCTTCACTTTCTGCCATAAGGGTGGTGTCATCTGCATATCTGAGGTTATTGATGTTTCTCCCGGCAATCTTGATTCCAGCTTGTGCTTCATCCAGCCCAGCATTTCTCATGATGTACTCTGCATATAAGTTAAATAAGCAGGGTGACAATATACAGCCTTGATGTACTCCTTTCCCAATTTGGAACTAGTCTGTTGTTCCATGTCCAGTTCTAACTGCTGCTTCTTGACCTGCATATAGATTTCTCAGGAGGCAGGTCAGGTGGTCTGGTATTCCCAACTCTTGAAGAATTTTCCACAGTTTGTTGTGATCTACATGGTCAAAGGCTTTGGTGTAGTCAATAAAGCAGAAATATATGTTTTTCTGGAACTCCCTTGCTCTTTCTATGATCCAATGGATGTTGGCAATTTGATCTGTGGTTCCTCTGCCTTTTTTAAATCCAACTTGAACATCTGGAAGTTCATGGTTCCCACACTATTGAAGCCTGGCTTGGAGAATTTTGAGCATCACTTTCCTAGCGTGTGAGATGAGTGCAGATTATGTGGTAGTTTGAACATTCTTTGGCATTGCCTTTCTTTGGGATTAGAATGGAAACTCACCTTTTCCAGTCCTATGGCCACTACTGAGTTTTCCAAATTTGTTGGCATATTGAGTGCAGCACTTTCACAGCATCATCTTTTAAGACTTGAAACAACTCGGCTGGAATTCCATCACCTCCACTAGCTTTGTTCATAATGATATTTCCTAAGATCTTTTTTGTATAGTGCTAACAAAGGCATCTTAATTTACATTCAAGCAGAGGGGCAGGGTCCTCCAGGCAAGCTGGTAAGTATGATTATAATAACAAGAGCAACGAAAAACAAGTCAAGGAAACAGTGTCCACCATGGAGTCAGAATTGGCCTCCTCCTCCCTGCAACAATATGAATAAACAAAGAATATCTGTCATCTAGCCGCCATCGGACTGCAGAAACTCAGGGTGTGAAAACACAGGATACTGGCCCCAGGGAGCTGAGGTACATGTCAAATAAATGATTTCATTGAGTCCAGACTCTTGTATCTTCCCATACATAGAAAAGAGCTAAACTCCTTGACTTGGGGTATCTGGTTTTCTTTAACAATAGTCTTTTGATGTTCAGACTGCCTGCCCTTTATTGCACAGCTTCTGTATAACCTGGCTCCCCACCTCGCCTCCTTGGAGCAGTTCTCTCAGGGTTACCTGAGATGCTGTCTCCCAGATCGAAGTCCTAAAAATTCGCACTAAATAAAACATAACTCTCAACTTTCAGGTTGTGAATATTTTTTGATTCTACAGCACCTGTGGGGGTGGAGGCTGGGCCTGGGGCCCTGGGGCAGGCTGTCGGGTGGGGGAAGGTCTAAGGTTCAAAGCTCACTACTACGGGAACTCCCGCCCCTGCAAACAGCACCCAGTCTGGATATTCTCAGACTGCTGCCAAAGGAAGAGTGACTTCTGTGTCCCCATGAGGTTCTCACTCTCCAGACTGTCTCCCCTTCCCCTCATCTCCAAGCTGAAAAAGCCCCTGGGAGTCACCTGCTCTATCCCCTTCATTTTACAAGGGAAAAAGAGGCATTCGAGGAAACAAGGTTTGCTGAGGGATCCGTCGCCAGGCAGGGGCCTGGTGGGCACTCTGGTTTACGGGTTCCCAGCCCAAAGCCCCTCACTTTGCCCCGGCAGGCGGAGTCCAGGGAGCAGATGCCCCCAGGCCCACTGCTGCCAGACCTTTTTCCTTGTTCTTTGCTGGCCTGGTATGGCTTTTCCCAAAGGCCACTCCTCCTCATCCTTAGGGTTCCTGCTCAGCACATCACCTCAGAGAAGGCTTCTCTGACCGTGGTTTTGGAATGGCTCCCCACAAAGCCGGGTTCAAATCCCTGATGGGTGACGATGGCTTAATCACTTCACCCCTCTGAGCCTGTTTCTTCAGCTCGAAAGGAGATTAAAATACCATAAAGGGCTGCTGCAGGCTGAGAGGTGGCAATGTGGCATAAGCAGCATGGTGCCCCCCCACATAGTAGGTGCTCAATAAATGCTGGTTTCCTGCCAGTTCTCACCCAACGCTGGAAGGAACATAGGACTCAAAAGGTTCAGCACCACCCTCAGGAGCACCGAGGTTACTTTCAGGGATTGGAGTGGGGACAGGAATCCAAAATCCTCAGCCCTATGTATACAAACACCAGGGCACAGAGAAGCCCAGTATGGGCCTCCCTGCACTTAGTGTGGAGGTTCAGATCCCAAGCCCAATTCCTGTGTCTTTTAGGACCCTGCACAGTCAGGGTGTTGAGGCTTTACAAAGACCCATCCAATTTCAAGGTGAGGGCGCAATTTCAATTTCAAGGAGACCTCAGCTTTTGATGGAAAGAGTATCTAAGAATTTGTGAAGACATATTTTTGTGCTAAGTTGCTTTGGTAGTGTTCAGCTGTTTGTGACCCCCATGGTCTGCAGCCCTCCAGGCTCCTCTGTCCACGGGATTTTCCAGGCAAGGATACTGGAGTGGATTGCCATTTCCTCAATTGCAGAAAAGCAGAGAGTGGCTAGTACTTCCCAGATGGCACTAGTGGAGACAGGAGATTCTGGTTCGATCCCTGGGGTGGGAAGATCCCCTGGAAGAGGGCAGGCAGGAGTTGAAGGATTGGCCAAGTTGCCTTCCAACAACTTTTACCACCAGCAGGGTTTGAGAAAACCTGTGTCCCAGTAGGAGATAGGGAGGGCGGGATGGGGTGGGGAAGTTTCTTTCTTTACAGAAACGGAGTTGAATATAACTCAAGTGGCTTTGATTCCCAGCTCTGCCACCTGCCAGGGTGTGTGAGTTTGAGCCGGTGACATGGCCTCTCGGAACCTCAGCTTCCTTGTCTACAAAACCCAGGCCTTCCTGGAAATGAACATGGGGCCTTTTTGTGGGAAGGGTGGACACCGTGTCAGCTGGGCCCAGGCCAACCACCCTCTCTCCCAGGCGGTGCCAATGGGGTTTTTAAGTGACCCATGACCCCAACAGTGTTGCAAGCAGGTTCCAGTCACTCAGCCTCCCCTTCCTGGTCCCAGGAACCCGCCCCACTCAGGAGCCACCCCAGCCCTCAGGCCTCGGCTATTTAAGGGAGCTGGGTCTGGCCGGAGGCCGCGACAGATCTGGCCCAGCCCCCTGGGAATCTAGGATGGTGACCTCCGCAGGCACCTTGCCCTCCCTCCTGCTGGGAACCCTGCTCACATTCACCTCCGGGGCCCTGGGGGCCAACCCCGGTCTGGTCGTCAGGATCACTGACCAGGGCTTGGAGTACGGTAGGGAGCCGCGGCTGTCGGCTGGACTTGGCTGACCTGCTTGGCCCCAGGCTGCTCTGGGAACAGTTGGGGACAGAGGGGACTCTCTCCCTCAGGGTGGTGCAGGCTTCCTGGTCAGGCAGCCCTGGCTCGGGGTCTGGCCTTGTCACCCAACCGTTGGGCCGCGTGGGTACATTGCTTGTCTTAACCTGGTTCCCACTTGCCAACAGAGATAAAGATTTGGGGGTGAATGTTTGGTTCGGGAGATGATTCCAGGAAACACTGTAGCAAGATTGTCACATGAGATGGGGATGGGAAGACAGCCAGGAAAGGCATGTCAGTAAGCCAGCGACCACCCCTGTGATGGGAACAGTTTTGCTAGAAAATTCTTGCTCAAGTTTGAAAACGCATGCCTTAGAACTAGAGGTTAGAATGGTGGTGACGACTCAGAAGAGGCACAGAGAACCTGCAGGGGTGCTGAGAAGGCCAGGGGTTTTGCTCGGGGTTTTGGCTACATGGGTGCATAAACACATAAAAATTACCTTGCAGTAGGTTCGCTGGTGGCTCAGATGGTAAAGAATCTGCCTGAAATGCAGGAGACCCAGGTGTGATCCCTGGGTTGGGAAGATTCCCTGGAGAAGGGCATGGCAACCCACTCCAGTATTCTTGCCTGGAGAATTCCATGGCCAGCGGAGCCTGGTGGGCTACAGTCCATGGGGTCGCAAAGAGTCAGACACGACTGAGCGACTAACACACACCTTTAAGATAAGTGCCCTTTAGGTTGTACTTCTACAGATGTTATGCTTCAACTTTAAAAAATGGGCAAAAGTAGAACTTTATTTTATTTTTTATTGATGTATAGTTGATTCACAATAATGTGTTTTTTTCGGGGCTACAACAAAATGATTCAGTTTTTTGCAGATTATATTCCATTGTAGGTTATTACAAGATATTAAATATACTTCCCTGTGCTATACAGTAAATCCTTATTGCTTGTTTATTAAATATACAGTCGTTCATATCTGTTAATCACATACTCCTAATTTGTTCCACTGCCCACCTTCCATAATCATGTCTGTTTTCAATGTCTGTGAGCTTGTTTCTATTTTGTATAAAGATTCATTTGTAATTTTTTTTAAGATGCTAAAACAAAGCCTCAGAAATCATCTGTCCAAGGGGCAAGGGATTGGGGGTATTTATATGACACTCCCCACAGGACTACCCTGGGTGGCTCAGACGGTAAAGCATCTGCCTGCAATGCGGGAGACCCAGGTGCGATCCCTGGGTCAGGAAGATCTCCTGGAGAAGGAAATGGCAACCCACTCCAGTATTCTTGCCTGGAAAATCCCATGGACGGAGGAGCCTGGTAGGCTACAGTCCATGGGGTCACAAAGAGTTGGACACGACTGAGCGACTTCACTTTCCCCACAGTACTTGATGGAGAGCTGCTCCTTAGATGTATGGAGCCTCAATTGCCTTATCTGTTCAAATGGGGTAAGAATATTCCCTCAGAAAGAGTTGTTGGGAGCCCAGATTGGCTGGAGACAAAGAGAAGGCAATCAAGGAAGCCTTCTTGGAGGAGGTGAGGTAGAAATGATACGTGAGAGTTAGCCAGGGACAAGGGATAGCGTTTTGGCAGAGTACCAGCTCCTGTGTGTGTGGGAGGGAGGGCTGCAAAGTGGTAAGGGGCAGAGTGGGGGAGCTCAGTGGTCATCTGTGTACACACACCCACTCCAAGGGCAGAATCCTGGGTCTCCCATACCTCTGAATAAACAGAAAGTCCTAGTGTGAATACTGTTTATATTGAGACTCTAGATCAGGCAAAATTTGCCTCTTGTTCCTCTCCACTGTGTAAATGGAACCAGTCCTCTAGAGCTGGACATTTAGGTTCCTTTCTATACTTTTCAACAAGATCCACCCTGCTTTGACCTCCTGGGTGTTTACTGAGTGCTTCGTGTGTGCCAGGCACCATGCAAGAGTGCTTTTTATCCTGTCAGACTCCTTTTGGCTTTGCAAAGATCTCTCTCTCTCTTTTTAAACATTTTTCTTTTCTTAGATTATTTTTTTTTTGGTATAATAATTTATTCATTTATTTAGGCTTTGCTGAGTCTTCACTGTTGTACGGGCTTTCTGGCAAGCGGGGACTACTCTCTAGTTGTGGCCCATGGGCTTCTCACTGGTGGCTTCTCTCGTTGTGGACCACAGGCTCTAAAGTGCAGGGGCTAGGTAGTTGTTGCACATGGGACCCTCAGCAAGAGGAATCTTCCCAGACTAGGGATTGAATCCGTGTTCCCTGCATTGGCAGGAGGACTCTTAACCACTGGACCACCACGGAAATCCTGTAGTTATCTCTTTTAATCCTCACGCCACCCCAGTGAGGAAAGTATTGCAGTCATTGCTTTTGGATAGACAGAGAATGCCAAGGTTGAGGACTTGCTCAAGGTTACCCAGCTAGAAAGACGCCAATGCCAGGATCCTAGCCCTAAAATCCTTGCAGTCTCTTCTGCACAGGCTAGACACTGTGAAGGACAGGAAAGAGGCCCAGCCACCAAGCACACAGCACTCCTCCCTCACGGAGCTGCTACAAAGACAGACACTCTGTTTTCTCATCCATAAAATGGGCATCATGAACATAACCACCCCACCTGGAATGCAGTGATGCTCCTGAATATCTGTCCTGCCACTTGGTGCTCTTGGGTGTGCGTGCGTGCTCAGTCACTTCAGTCGTGTCCGACTCTGTGATCCCATGGACTCTAGCCTGCCAGGCTTCTGGATTCTCCAGGCAAGAATACTGGAGTGGGTTGCCATTCCCTCCTCCAGAGGAATCTTCCCAACCCAGGAATCAAACCTGTGGCTCCTGCCACTCCTGCATTGCCGGCAGATTCCTTATCCACTGAGTTCCCTGGAAAGCCGCTGGTGCTCTAGAGGGGCTCAATAACCTGCAACCATAATAATGCTAATCAGGAAGTTGGCCTCTTTCCCCAGGGCAGGTGGGAGCCACTGAAGTGTTTAGAGGGAAGGAGGCAGGCCGACCAGGCTGACTCCCCGCTTTTTTGTGTTCTCAGTGGCGCAAGAGGAGCTGTTGGCTCTGCAGAGTAAGCTGCACAAAGTCACACTGCCCAACTTCGACGGGGACGTCAGGATCAAACATTTTGGCAGTGTGGACTATAGATTCCACAGGTGGGGCTCTGAGGTGGCTGGGCAGGGGCTGTGGATGGTGTCCAGAGAGGAAGGGAGAGAGAGCCCCAGGATGGCTCAAGATCTCTCTGGGGCAGGCAGTGGTGGGATGGTTCTTCGAGGAGTTCAGAGGGAAGTTCTGGAAGGAACTTGGGCCCTTCATTCGTTCACTCAACGAATATTAATGAAGAGCCACTAGCTATGTGACCTGAGCCTTTGTTCCTTATCTATAAAATGGGGATAACTTTCTGCCTCTTTGGAGTGATAATCCAGGCTCTGGCTTGACACTGGATGTAGTCTGGAAGGGAAGATAGACCTTAAATTTTTTTTAAATAAAGCTTTAACTTTAGATATAGTAACCCAACTCTTGGAGCTGAGGTTGGCATATCTGGAGGAGTCAAGGAAGGCTTCCTGAAGACGGTGACATTTCACCTGAGTCTTCAAAGGGTATTTAGACCAGAGCAGCTGATGCCTTAAAAAGAAAGTCATTAGGCTTCCCAGGTAGCTCAGTGGTAAAGAATCCACCTACAATGCAAGAGACATGGGTTCAATCTCTGATCCTGGAAGATCTCACATGCCTCGGAACCACCAAACCTGTGTGCCATAACTATTGAGCCTGTGCTCTGGAGCCTGGGAGCCACAACTGCTGAGCTCATGTGCTGCAACTACTGAAGTCTGAGAGCCCTAGAGCCAGTGCTCTGCAATAATAGAAGCCACTGCAATGAGGAGTCCTCGCAACACAACTAAGAAAAATTGCATGCATCAATGAAGACCCAACCCAGCCAAAAATAAATTTGCATTCTTTGTAAAGGCTGCATCACATAGATGGCCACGACTTATTGAACCTGTCCTGACTAGTTGACATTTAAGCTTAACCCCTCATTTCTTGCTATTGCCCATGATGCTTCAGTGACCTTCCCCAGTGAACTTAAAAAAAGACATCAATCACTTTTTGAAGGATTGACAATGGAGCAGGGACAATTGAGCCCATGACTCATCACACCCCTCTCTGCTCACCACTGATGGCTTCTTTCAGTCCTTCTTTTATTCATTCCATCAGTAAACATCTGTCAGGCACCTACTGTGCACTGGGCAAAGAAGAGGGAACTTGACCATTCCTTTCCCACTGATAGCCCCAGGATACTGTGTGGTCTGGGTTTGCTTCTCCCAGGCCTTTGGTGTCTTTCCTTGAGGCTGCCCTCAGCCTTCTCTGAATGAGCTCCCCACCTGGTTGTGGGGAAGAAAGAGATGATGGGATGCATCTCTGCACCTTACTTGGGGTCCCAGTCAGGGTCGTGAGATCTGTGGGCTCTGATCCTGATTGTGTGACTCTGGGCACATGCATCCCTTCCAAGAAGTTCTCTTTCCCCCTGTGTGAAAAGGGAACCTGAACAGTGCCGACCCGCTCTGTGAGACCAACCGACACAATGCATGCAAAGTACTTGGCAAGACTGCACTTAGCTCAGGGCACACAGCAGGTAAGTAGGAGCTGGGTACCAGGTCCCAGGGTGAGAGCAGAGACTAAACCTGCCTCTGCCTCCGCGCTGATGCCTCTTCTGTGGGTCTCTCTCCCCAGCCTGAACATTCAGAGCTGTAAGCTGCTTGGCTCCTCTCTGAGGCTCCTCCCCAACCGGGGCCTGCATTTCTCTATCTCCGACTCCTTCATCCAGGTCACGGGCGACTGGAAGGTGCGCAAGAGGATACTGTAAGTTGACTGTGCTCCCAGGCCCTCAGAACCTTGACCTTGGCTTTCATTCCATCCTTCTTGGGTCCAAGGTGTTCCTAGCTTCCCCCACAGCAGACCCCCAAGGCAAGAATTCAAGTGCAAGTACTTTATCTGGTGAGTGACTTAGGGAAACACCCAGGGCTTGTGCAGAAGTGAGGCGGGGAAGAAAGGAGTCAGCTTGGCAGCTGCTGGAGCTCAACCCTCCTGGGGACAACCCTCTTGGGGACACTGTAGGCAGAGCACACCTCTGAGTTACCCCAGTCTCCTGTTTGCCATTGGTCAAGGGTGGGCTGACCTCGCCAGCATTTTGAACTGTTTTCTGACCTCTGAGGTCCTTGGATGGAAGGTGGGTTAGTCTCCTCAGGCTGCCATAATGGAATGTCACAGACTGGGCCAGGGCGGGTGGTCAAACAAGGGGAATTATTTTTTCTCACACTTCCGGAGGCTGGAAGTTCAAGATCAAGGTGTGGGCAGCTTTATTTTGCTCTGAGGCTTCTCTCTTGGGCTTGCAGATGGCTGCTCTGTCGCCACATCCTCACATGGCCAACCCTCTGGGAGCCTGCACCCCCAGTGGTACTCTGTGTGTCCAGATCTCTTCTGGGGAGGACAGACTGGACTCTAGGCCACCTTAGTGGCCTCATTCTAACCCGATCACTTCTTTAAAGGCTCTATCTCAAATACAGTCAAATTCTGGGTACTAAGTGGCCTTTAATGTATGAATTCAGGGGACACAATTCAACCTGTAACAGGAGGGCAAATATGGGTCACCTGGCCATACTGACGCTGTAGACCTGCCCTGTCCAATATAATAGCCTTTGGCCTCACATCCTTACTAAGTACACGAAAAGTGGCCGGAACAGATGGAGATCTGTTGTAACTGTAAAACACTAGATTTGAAGACTTAGTACAAAAAAGAACATAAAAAATCACATTAATAATGTTTATGTTGATCACACATTGAAATGATAATCATATACTATTCAAATTATTCTCACTCCTTTAAGTTTGCTTTTTTTAAAATGTGGCTATTAGAAAATTTTAGATTTACCCGTGTAGTTCACATTATATTTCTGTTGGATTACACTGCTTTAGGAAGATGCTCAGTATGTAGATCAGTATATTGGGCTTCCCGGGTTGCTCAAATCATAATGAATCTGCCTGCAATGTGGGAGATCTGGGTTCGATCCCTCGGTCAGGAAGATCCCCTGGAGAAGGAAATGGCAACCCATACCAGTATTCTTGCTCAGAGAATCCCATTGGCAGGGGAGCCTGATGTACAGTCCATGGGGTCACAAAGAGTTGGACACGACTGAGCAACTAACACTTTCATATAGGTCATCAATTGTTGTTCAGTAGCTAAGTCCTGTCCAATTCTTTGTGACCCCGTGGACTGCAGCATGCCAGGCCCCTCTGTCCTCCACTATCTCCTGGAGTTTGTTCAGATTCGTGCCCATTGAGTCAATGATACTATCTAACCACCCTGTCAACCTTTTCTCCTTTTGCCTTAAATTTTTGCCAGTGTCAGGGTCTTTTCCAGTGAGTCGGCTCTTCACATCAGGTGGCAAAGTATTGAAGCTTCAGCTTCGGCAACAGTCCTTCCAATGAATATTCATAGTTGATTTCCTTTAGGATTGACTGGTTGGATCTCCTTGCAGTCCAGGGACCTCTCAAGGGTCTTCTCCAACACCACAGTTCAAAAGCATCAATTCTTTGGCTCTCAGCCTTCTTCATGATCCAACTCACATCCATACCTGACTACTGGAAAAGCCATAGCTTTGACTACATGGACTTTTGTTGGCAGTCATTAGTATTTGCATATTACTTCAATTTCCATGCCAGGAATCAGGCCATAGTCTTCAAGATCTCTTCATATGACCATATGAATATCTAGCTCATTCTTTTTTTAAACTTCTTTTAATGTAATATTTTTACTGAGGTGAAAATTCACATAACATGAAATTAACCATTTTAAAGTACCCAATTCAGTGGCATCTAGTACATTCACAGTGTGGTGCAACTGCCACCTCTACCTAGTCCCACAATATTTCCATCACCCCAAAAGATGCTCCATACCCATTAAGCATGCACTCCCCATTTGCCCCTCCCCTACCTTGGGCCACCACCTGTCAGCCTCTGTCTCTATAGATTTGTCTATCTGGGCCCTTTCATATAAATGACATCATACAGTACACATATTTTTCTGGCTTTTGTCATGCAACATAATATTTTTAAAAAATATTAGTTAATTAATTTGGCTTCGCTGGGTCTTATTTACGGTACACAGTATCTTCAGCCATGCCATGTAGTAAACTTTACTCCCTGACCAGGGATCGAACCCAGGCCCGCTACATTAGGAGTGCAGAGTCTGAGCCACCAAACCACCAGGGAAGTCCCTTGTGGAGCATAATATTTTTGAGGCTCATCCACACTACAGCACATATCTGCACTTTATTCCTTTGTATGAATGAGTAATATTTCACTGTATAACTGGACCATATTTGACCTCATTCTTTGTAAAGGCTGCATCACATAGATGCCCACGACTTATTGAACCTGTCCTGACTAGTTGACATTTAAGCTTAATCCCTCATTTCTTGCTATTGCCCATTATGCTTCAGTGAACTTCCCCACATAAATAATCTTGACAGAATAAGCCACAGACTATAGACTTAGAAGTAAAATTACCAAACCAAAGCTATGTAGTTACAATCAAGATCAGTTCAGTTCATTTCAGTCGCTCAGTTGTGTCTGACTCTTTGTGGCCCCATGGACAGCAGCACGCTAGGCCTCCCTGTCCATCACCAACTCCCAGAGCCTGCTCAAACTCATGTCCACTGAGTCGGTGATGCCATCCAACATCTCATCCTCTGTCATCCCCTTCTCCTCCTGTCTTCAATCTTTCCCAGCATCAGGGTCTTTTCCAGTGAGTCAGTTCCTATCAGGTGGCCAAAGTATTGGAGCTTCAGCTTCAGCATGAGTCCTTTCAATGAATATTCAGGACTGATTTTCCTTTAGGATTGACAAGTTTGATCTCCTTGCAGTCCAAGGAACTCTCATGAGTCTTCTCCAACACTACAGTTCAAAAAAGTATCAATTCTTTGGCGCTCAGCTTTCTTTATAGTCCAACTCTCACATCCATACATGACTACTGGAAAACCAAAGTTTTGGCTAGATGAACCTCTGTTGGCAAAGTAATGTCTCTGCTTTATAATATGCTGCCTAGGTTGGTCATAGCTTCTCTTCCAAAGAGCAAGCGTTTTTTAATTTTATGGTTGCACTCACCATCTGCAGTGATTTCGAAGCCCAGAAAAATAAAGTCTCTCACTGTTTCCTTTGTTTCCTCATCTACTTGCCATGAAGTGATGGGACCAGATGCCATGATCTTAGCTTTCTGAATGTTGAGTTTTAAGCCAACTTTTTCACTCTCCTCTTTCACTTTCATCAAGAGGCTTCTCAGTTCTTCTTTGCTTTCTGCCATAAGAGTGGTGTCATCTGCATATCTGAGGTTATTGCTATTTCTCCCAGCAATCTTGATTCCAGCTTGTGCTTCATCCAGCCCAGCATTCCTCATGATGTACTCTACATATAAGTTAAATAAGCAAGGTACAATATACAGCCTTGGTATACTCCTTTCCCAATTTGGAACGAGTCTGTTGTTCCATGTCCAGTTCTAACTGATGCTTATTGACCAGCATACAGTCTTCTCAAGAGGCAAGTAAGGTGGTCTGGTATTCCCATCTCTTGAAGAGTTTTCCACAATTTGTTGTGATCCACACAGTCAAAGACTTTGACATAGACAAAAAAGCAGAAGTAGACGTTTTTCTGGAATTCTCTTGCTTTTCTGGTTCCTCTGCCTTTTCTAAATCCAGCTTGAACATCTGGAAGTTCTTGGCTCATGTACTGTTGAAGAATTTTGCTTAGAGAGTTTTGAACATTACTTTGCTAGTGTGAGATGAGTGCAATTGTGTGGTAGTTTGAGCATTATTTGGCATTGCCTTTCTTTGGGATTGGAATGAAAACTGACCTTTTCCTGTGGCCACTGCTGAGTTATCCAAATTTGTTGGCATATTGAGTGTAGCACTTTCACAGCATCATCTTTTAGGATTTGAAATAGCTCAACTGGAATTCCATCACCCCCACTAGCTTTGTTCGTAGTGATGCTTCCTAAGGCCCACTTGACTTCCCATTCCAGGATGTCTGGCTCTGGGTGAGTGACCACACCATCTTGATTATCTGGGTCATGAAGATCTTTTCTGTATAGTTCTTCTGTATATTCTTGCCATCTCTTCTTAATATCTTCTGCTTCTGTTAGGTCCATACCATTTCTGTCCTTTATTGTGCCCATCTTTGCATGAAACGTTCCCTTGGTATCTCTAATTTTCTTGAAGAGATCTCTAGTCTGTCCCATTCTATTATTTTCCTCTATTTCTTTGCACTGATCACTGAGGAAGGCTTTCGTATCTCTCCTTGCTATTCTTTGGAACTCTACATTTGAATGGGTATATCGTTCCTTTTCTCCTTTGCCTTTAGCCTCTCTTCTTTTCTCAGCTATTAATAAGGCCTCCTCAGACAACCATTTTATCTTTTTGCATTTCTTTTCTTGGGGATGGTCTTGATCACTGCCTCCTGTACAATGCCATGAACCTCCATCCATAGTTCTTGAGGCACTCTATCTATCAGATCTAATCCCTTGAATCTATTTTTCACTTCCACTGTGTAATTGTGAGGGCTTTGATTCAGGTCATACCTTAATGAAATAGTAGTTTTCCCTACTTTCTTCAACTTAAGTCTGAATTTGGCTATAAGGAGTTCATGATCTGAGCCACAGTCAGCTCCTGGTCTTGTTTTTGCTGACTGTCTAGAGCTTCTCTATTTTGGGCGGCAAAGAATATAACCAGTCTGATTTCTGTATTGACCATCTGGTGATGTGTAGAGTCTGGTCCATGCGTGTAGAGTGTTTTTGGAAGAGAGTGTTTGCTATGACCAGTGTGTTCTCTTGGCAAAACTCTATTAGCCTTTGCCTCGCTTCATTCTGTACTCCAAGGCCAAATTTGCCGGTTACTCCAGGTATCTCTTGACTTTCTACTTTTGCATTCCAGTCCCCTATAACAAAACGGACATCTTTTTTGGGTATTAGTTCTAGAAGGTCTTGTAGGTCTTCTAGAACCATTCAACTTCAGCTTCTTCAGCATTACTGGTTGGGGCATAGACTTGGATTACTGTGATATTGAATGATTTGGCTTGGACATGAACAGAGATCATTCTGTCATTTTTGAAATTGCATCCAAGTACTGCATTTCAGACTCTTTGGTTGACTATGAGGGCTACTCCATTTCTTCTAAGGATAGATCCCACCAATCTGTGTTCCTCATGTGCTCTCTCAAGCAATGTTTGGTTTTCCCATATCTTCACAAGCACTGGGTATGAACAACTTCTAAACTTTTTATCTCTCTGATAAATAAAAACATTGTTTTTTCATCTGGCATCATTGTTATTTTCATTTTTAATCATGTCTCATGTGCTTATTTGCAATTGAACTTTCTGTTAACATCTTGAACCTCTCTTTTTTTTTTCTCTTTTGTCCTTTCCTTATTACTCTGTATAAGCTTGTTCTCTATGTATTAAGGAATTTAACTCATATATTAGCTCACGAGTTAAGGAAATTAGGTCTTTGGCTAGCTCATGATGCAATTTTTTAAAAATTTGCATATGCCACTGTTGTTCACTAAAGTTTTAATTTTCAGTGCTGGCAAGCTCATAACCATTTCCTTTATGGCTTCTGAGACTTGGGTTTAACCTAGAAAGGCTTTTGCCCATCCCTGGCCATAAATAAATGAACCCAAGCTCTTTTCTTGATCTCTTATGGTCTTGTTTATAACAAATTTTAATCTTGTAGTAACTATATTTGTAATAATTTCTGAAGTTAACTTTTTATTCTGGTTTCATTTAGTTGGGGAGTAAGAATTGAGATTTATATTTCCTTTCAAATGGTGGCTGACCATAGTCTACAAATCACTTACTACTTCTCCTTTCTCCTCTAGGAGACTAGATGGCTCCTTTGACGTGAAGGTCAAGGGCATCACCATTTCAGTCAGTCTTCTCTTGGACAGTGAGCCCTCTGGGAGACCCACAGTCACTGTCTCCAGCTGCAGTAGCCACATCCGTGATGTGGAGGTGCACATATCGGGAGATTTGGGGTAGGTCACCACAGAAACACTGACCAGCTTGACCCCTGCCAGGAGCCAGAGGCCTATCCAACCCAAGGCGCAAGGCCTCTGATAAGCATGACGGTCCAGGGTACCACATGGGCACATCATGTGCACTTGGAGGTAATTATTTTGGGGACCTGCTGAGATGAACAGAAGCAGATTTAAGCTCAGAGTATTGGTGGGTGTACCAGGCTTCCCAGGTGGTTCGGTGGTAAAAAAAAAAATACGCCTGCCAGTGCAGGGGTTGCAGGAGACACAGTTTCAACCCCTGGGTCCAGAAGAACCCCTGGAGGAATGAAAAGGCCACCTTTTCGAGTATTCTTGCCTGGAGAATCCCATGGACAGAAGAGTCTGCTGGGCTACAGATGAAGGGACCGCAAAGAGTTGGACATGACTGAGCACACATTGGTGTGCCATATCCACCAAAAAAAGAGCTTCACCACCATCAGACAAGTGCAGTTTGGTTACAGAAAGAACACAAAGGCTTTTGGTCAAATGGGAGTTTGTGAAAAATACATAACCCCTTGAGCCAATCCCTTCAAGTCTCAGTTTCCTTGATTAAAAAACATGAATTTGGGACCTCCTTGGTGGTCCAGTGCTTAAGACTCTGTGCTTCCACTGCAGGAGGGGCTGGTTTGATCCTGGTCGGGGAACTGAGATCCAAGCTGCTGTGAGGCACAGCCAAATATTAAAAAATAAGAATAAATAAAGATGTATTCCAAAAAAAAAAAGGAAAAGAAAAACCTGGATTCTCCAGGTGGTGGTGGTGGTAGTGTACGTGCGCAGTCGTGTCCGACTCTCTGCAACGCCATGGACTGTAGCCCACCAGGTTCCTCTGTCCATGGAATTTTCCAGGTGAAAATACTGGAATGGGTTGCCATTACCTACTCCAAGGATCTTCCTGATTCAGGGATCAAAACTGTATCTCCCTTGTCTCTCACATTAGCAGGCAGATTCTTTACCACTGAGCCACCTGGGAAGTCGCATGGAGTCTCCAGCCCCACCTCTAAATCTATTGAATTTGAGGCTAGGCTGTCAGATGCACTGAATCAGAGGGTGTGCTGGGAAATGGGAGTCTGCATGCTCATCCCATTCAGGATTCTGGAACACAGCAGGGACCAGGATGGGGTGGGGAGCCCTCCCTTGGGAACTGGCCTGACTCTCTCTCCCTGCTGCCCTGCTTTCCCTGCATTCAGTGCCACCAAGCTGACCATCCACCGTGCTTCCCTCCCCAGGTGGCTGCTGAATCTCTTCCACAACCAGATCGAGTCCAGGTTCCGAAGGGTCTTGGAGAGCAAGGTAAGCTTGTCCAAGCAGCTGGCATTGCTGAGCCTCTCAAGGGTCGGTTGCAAGTCCTCAGTGACTTCTGGACTTGAACAGCTCTAGGGGCTGGCCCAGGCATATTTGGGCTCAAGGCCCAGAGAGGACAAATCAAGGTCATGGAGCTGGTGTGCAGCAAAGCTGAGGGCAAGATGTAGGTGTCTGGACGCTGAGTCTGTTTACTTAGACAGAAAATGGTCAGATGCTTGGCCAAGGGTCAAACAACAAGGAACAAAGTCGGCTTGGCCTTGCTCACTGCCCGCCCTAGCTCTGCAGTCCACCAAAGCCAAAAAGGAAATCAACATTTAGGTGCCTGCGGAGACCAAACAGGAAGCTTTAGAGTGTGTGGACCAGGTACTGGGTGAACACGTGAGCACCTGCTTTGTATTGCTTTGTATAAACAGCAACAGTGACAGTTTTCCCCATTTAAAAAGACCCTGTTAAATCTCCAAATTTTGGAATCTCTGGCTAAAATAAAGAGGTTTCTGCTAACTTTCAGTTCTCTCGTTCACCTACTTCACCCTAAAATCCTATCCCTGGTGTATCATCTACCTGAAGCTTCATTTGTAGCAGTGACTGCTTGGGAAGAGAGAAGGTAACAAAGAGGAGAGGGGGAAACACAGGCATACACCTCGCGTGATCCGGCCTGGTTTGGCTTTGAGTGCCTCCTGGTGGTTGAAGTGAAAATAGCATGCAGACCCCAAGGATTGGACCTGGCAAGCAGTTCTGTTTCAGGGTCTAGGCGAGCTTGGGAAACATGCCAGTCTTCTTCTCAAGCACCCTGTTGCCATGTTTCCATGCCTTTCTAGTGGGACGCAGTAGTCTTTAGTAGTGTGGATATATGCCCCCTTGTTGATGATGGAGACAATAATGATTAATAACAATATTATGCAACAATGGTGCTGTGAACCCGGGTCTCCTGCATGACAGGCAGATTCTTTACCATCCGAGCTACAGCTTGCCCTGAAAATGTCACCTCCTCATAGGAGCCATCAGTGACCCTCTCACTAGGCCAAGGCCACATGCTCTAGGACTCTTCCCGCCCCATAGGCCCCTCTCCTCCACTGTATCTGTGGAGGATAGGTGATAGCTGGTTAATCATAAAGAGCTGTTTAAAGTGAGGACTCGGACTTCCCTGGTAGTCCAGTGGTTATGAATTGGCCTGCCAGTGCAGGGGACGTGGATTAGATCCCTGGTCTGGGACGATCCCACGTGCTGCAGAGCAACTAGGCCCGTGGGCCACTACCTTTGAGCCTGTGCTCTAGAGCCTGGGAGCCGTGCGCACTGAGCCCACGTGCCCTACAGGAGAAGCCAACGCAATGAGAAGCCTGCTCACTGCGATAAAGAGTAGTCCCGGCGCTCCGCAACTGGAGAAAGCCCGCATGCAGCAATGCAGACCCAGCACAGCTAAAACTAAAAAATAAATAAATGGAAAAAAAAATAATAAAGTGAGGACTCACACAGCCTTGAACAAAGTAAATATTTACATATGAATCCAAATATGTTAAGATACAGTAAGTGTACAAACCTTTGACCTAAGACGCAGAATCATTCTTTGTAAACAGTCTCTTGACTGGCATAGTACTGTCCTTCTAACATTTAACATGCATCGGCTACAGGTTCCGGCTCAAATTTCTTTAACCACAGTGAGAATCTAGAGATGTTTGCAAAGCAATCTGGATGCAGAATCCTTCCATATTTTTATAATTGTTTTCCTGGTCCACAGCAGTTTACTGGCATTTTCTTTAAGCAACGCACCTTTCCAAAGCACTTACCATAGGTTTTTCTGACAAAAAACTCTTCTCAGTCATTATTTCATGGGCTTACGTAAGAAATAATTTTTAATATTTTGGCTACATCGGGTCTCAGTTTCAGCAGGTGGGATCTTTCGTAGTGGTGCCTGGATTCTCCAGTTGTGGCACATGGACTCTGTAGTTGTGGTGTGCGGGCTTAGTTGCTCCACAGCAGCTCAGTTCCCCAACCAGAGATCAAACCCACATCCCCTGCATTGCAAGATGGACTCTTAATCACTGGATTACCAGGGAAGTCCCTACAGAAGAACCAATTTGAGTGATTGCAATAGCAAGGAAAGCAAACAGGTTTGAGAACATGCATTTCTCTTTCCTGAGAAGCACACAATTTAGCTGGGGCAACAAATTCTGAGTGTTTACTATGTGTGGTAGCCTGTTGGATAGGAGGGTTCAGTCTTCCACAAGCAGCTAGGGAAACATGTGTTGCAGGGAAAAGCCAATTCTGACTGTGTTGGAACTGTTTCTTTGACTTGCTTTTGTTACTGTAATTATACATAATGGCCTGCCTCAGAGAATCCTGCCCCTTTGCCTGGCTGTTAAAATGCCTTTGTTCAGAACACTAATTCACCTGTTGATGGCAGGAAGGAAGACGGTAACATCCTCTTTCCAAGGCTTGCCATTCTAGGCGATATCTGTGAGATCAATGGCCTTTTTACTTTGTTTCCTCACCTCCCCCTATCTCTGATCTATAAAAGAACACCACATCCAGACCCTGAGAAGATGATTATTTTGAAACATTAGTCTGCCATCTTCTTGGTCATCTGGCTCTCCGAATAATATATCCTTGTCTTAACACTGTCTCCAATCCATTGGTCAGTTGTTGGGCGTTCAGCAAGCAGGGCGAGGACTATTAATCCATCCAGCTAATCTGTTAAGTAATTACCTTTAAGAAGTATCTGCATTAAGTATACACTTATTTGTGTGACTATTGCTACTTACTATCTACTTCTGCTGCCCAACTCTAGACCCTGAGAGACTAGGGCTTCCTAAAGGAACAGGTCTTTCCTGATGGAGTTTCAGGCGGTGCCTCCAGCCGTGTTGCCTCATCCGGCTGCACAGGCAATTACCTAGGTCCAATTTCCAGTCCTGTGATGGATTTTAACAGGCCCAAATGGACCCTATTGGGGTCCACGTTGGGGCAGACAGGTTTTTGGTCATTTCTATTTTCTCAGTACCTGGCACATCATAAGCACTTATAAATCTTTGTAGAATCAATGACCAACTGGCAAAGATGTGAAATGGGACTGAAGCTGTTATGCCCAGGTAGTGATCTCCATGAGGGCAGCAGCCTGAGCTGCATGGTACAAGGTTTTTAAAGGGAGAAGACAAAGGGAAAATGGCTACAGGTGGGATGACATACCTTGGTGCTCTGTGATTGGTCAGGACAGGGTGGGGAGGTCAGGGGCTTTACCCGCGCTAGCCCCTGATAGGTATATTTAACCGCAAGCAGTTCCCTGATTGGCATATCTTTGGCACACTATGATTGGTCATGTCTAGGATGGTGACCTGGGGGTGGGGGAACTTGGGTGTTGCCTTCTATCGCAAGATGGCGGCTCCTTTTTTTTTTAAGATGGAGTCACTTAGGCTCTACAGAGCAATTAGCACAGGGCCAGATCAAAGCCAGCAAACTCACTCAGGCTTTCTTTTCCCATATTTTTCAGATTTGCGAAATTATTGAGGACTCAGTGACCTCTGAGCTACAGCCTTATCTCCAAACTCTGCCAGGTAGGGCACTCCACTCATCCTTGATTCTCATTAATTTTTATAAGTGCATACATTAATATGTACCTTATGAAACCTTACATGGGGCAGCAATGTTGAAAGTAAAAATTAAAAGGCCCCTTTCCTCCCCAAATTTTCTTCCATGAGGTAAACTCTGTTTTGAGTATACTCTCAGATATTCCCTTTGCATGTACAAATATAAATATACACATACATAAGCATATGAATATGCATTCACATGGGCTTCCCTGGTGGCTCCTCAGTAAAAGAATCCACCTGCAATGCAGGAATTCAAACCCTGGTCTGGGAGGATCCCCTGGAGAAATAAATGGCAACCCACTCCAGTGTTCTTGCCTGGAAAATCTCCTGGACAGAGGAGCCTGACCCCTGTGTCCATGGGGTCACAAAGAGTCAGACACGACTTAGCAGCTAAACCACCACCACCACCATACATTCACATATGTGTTACTTTTGTTCATGAATATATGTGAATATGAATAATTATGAATATATGCATTAGTCTGTAATAGTAGAGACACTGTTCTTTTGTAACTTGTATACTTTGGAGATCTTTTTACATCAGCACATATAAACTGATCTCATATTTAAAAACGTTTTTGTGGAAGTCAATACAGAGAGAAAAGTGCTGAAACTGTAAATGGAGTTTTTAAAATTTTTTCACAAACTGAGCACACACATTTATCAGCTTCCAGATCAATATACAGAACATGACTGGCCTTTCAGAGTCCACTCATGTCTCCTTCTGGCACTACCCACCCCTCAAGGGTGACCCTCCTCCCTACTTCTTCCAGCAAAGATCAGTTTTGCCCTTTGTACATGAATGGACCTATACAGTAATCACAGTCTTTTGTCAAAAGCAGAAGGCTTTCTCCATTCAATTTTAAAACATGAGGTCACTCCATGGACCTCCCTGGTGGTCCAGTGATTAAGACTTCGCCTTCCAGTGCCGAGGGTGTGGGTTCAATCCCTGGTCGGGGAGTTAAGATCCCACATGACTTGCAGCCAAAAAACCAAAACATAAAACCAAAATAATATTGTAATAAATTCAATAAAGACTTTAAAAATGGTTCACATAAAGAAAGTCTTAAAAAATAATAAAATACGAGGTCAATCCATATTGTTTTATATTGTTCACTCTCGTGCTGTGTCATCCACTGTGTCCATGTCTTTCCTTTTTTGTTTAATTTGGGGGATAATTGTTTTACAATGTTGTGTTGGTTTCTGCTGTAAAACAACATGAATCAGCCATAACGTCTCTCCATTTATTTATCTATAGAACTACTGAAGACCATTTGGGTAGTTTCAGTTCTAAATCATTATGGGTAGTGCTGCTGTGAATATTCTAGCTCATATGGTCACACATGTTGGGATATATACTCAGGGGAGAAACTACAGGTTCCTGTGATGTGCCTAGGTTCAACCTTACCAGATCCTAAACATCAAAATGTTATATAGACCTCATCTTTTTTTTTGGCCATGCCACTCAGCTTGTAAGATCTTAGTTCCCCAATCAGGGATTGAACTTGTGCCCCTGAAGTGGACGCGTGGAGTAACCACTAACCACTGGACTTCCAAGGAAGTCCCTAGACTTCATTTTAATAACTGCACAGTATTCTATCTTATGGATGTTTCTCCATTTACTTAGTGAGTCCCCAGCTGCTGGACAGGCAGGTTTGTTGTCATCCTATCTATTGCCAACAGTGGGGCAGAGAGCATCTCATACCACCTCTTCACCTGTACATAAGTGTACCTGCAGAACAGTTCTCTATAAGCAGAGGCCCCAGAGCTAGGCTACACAGGTAAAGTTGGCAGGAACAGGCCCTGGACAATTGGAGGTGTTCCCCGATGCCTTGGCCCCCATGCCTCCACACTCACCTGCTAACCTTCCCCTTCAGCAGAGACCCATGTGGGCACAGATGCCCCGGCACGTGGGACAGAGAACTCTTGCCCACCAAGGCCTTGGAAGGGAGTCTCTGGGTCCTCTGAACATGGCCCCACCTTCCTGGTTATTTGGTTGGTATTGGTAGGAGGCTGATTTCCTTGATGATCAAGGTCTTGGTTATGAAGTTGAAGAGCAATATCTTCAGTTGGAGAATTTTCCCTATCATATGTCCTCCTTGGTGTGAAGTTCTAGGTATGGAGGGGCTGCCAGACCTGAGCTCCTCCTGTGCTCAGGGTGTGTGTGTGCATGTGTGACTTACGCACGTTTGTAAGTCTCTAGAAACTGCTCATCTCTGGGCTCAGCACACCAGTCCCCTTGTGGCTAAATCATCAGTGGAACAGAAGAAACCATGTCATCTCTTTCTTGGTGAAGGAGCTCTTTGCCCCAGCACTGGGTTGGGTGGAGGGTCTTAAAGTGGAGGGGCAGGGGGCTCTGGAGACCTCTCCAGAGGGAGTGTGGGTCAGCCAGAGCCCTCACTGCTTCTGCATCTCCCCTCTCCTAATTCTGTCCCTCCCCCTGGTTCACAGTCACAACAGAAATTGACCATCTTGCTGGCCTTGATTACAGCCTAATGGGGGCCCCTCAAGCAACAGCCCAAATGCTGGATGTGATGTTCAAGGTAAGGGTCCTGGGTCAGGGGCTTGAGTGGGTCCAGCCCCGGTGTGGCATTCCCTCAGCTCAGCCCTTTCTTGAGGCCTCTTGTTCCCCAGCTTCAGATCTGTCCCTGTGTCCCCATGGTTCCCACTGTGTCAGGGACAGGGCAATATGGAGTGGTGGGGAGTATTCCCAAAGCCAGGATCTTCCCATGGTGATTTACATCACTTAGGCCTTGAAATTTCCTTCCTCCCCCACGCCCCACTCCACTCCTTCATCTATTCCACCATGCAGGTGAGGTTAACCAGAGCCAGCCCTCGATGGCATTGAAGAGCTGGCCAAGAGGTCCTATAGGTTAAAACACCAAAGCTTCTGGTGAGCGTTTCATTAGGGGATCCTGGACATATGCTTTGACCCAAAGGAAAGCATCTTTTTTAAAAAAGATTTTTATTGGAGTATGGTAGATTTGAGCATCCCAGGTAACTCTAGTGATAAAGAATCCATCTGCCAGATCAGGAGACATGGGTTCAATCCCTGAGTTGGGAAGAGCCCCTGGAGGAGAAAAATGGCAATGCACTCCAGTATTCTTGCCTGAAAAATTCCATGGACCAGAGGAGCCTGATTGGCCCCAGTCCATGGGATCACAAAGAGTCAGACACGACTGAGCGACTGAGCACACACACATAGAAGATTTACAGTGCTGTGTTAGTTTCAGGTGTAGAGCAAGGTGAATCAGTTATATATATATATATATATATATATCTCCACTCTTTTTTGACTCTGTTCCCATATAGATCATTACAGAGCCCTGAGTGGCATTCCCTGCGCTATATGGCAGGTTCTTGTTAGTTCTCTGTTTTATATATAGCAGTGTATCTGTCTCAGGCTGTTTCCCAACTTATCCCTTCCTCTACTTCCATTTTATAACAAGTTCATTTGCATCTTTTTTTTTTTTTTCAGATCCCAAGGAAAAACATCTTTAATGGTGGAATTTCAGGCAGTGTCTCTAGCTCGTGTTCCCTCATCAGACTCTATAGGCTCCTAGCTCAGGTGTCTAGCCCTGGGATTGACTTAGAAAAGTTCAAATGGATTCTATCTCTTCCTCTAGGGTGAAATTTTTAGCCGAGATGACCGCTCCCCAGTTGCCTTCCTTGCTCCTGTCATGAACCTTCCTGAGGAACACAGCCGAATGGTCTACTTTGCCATCTCTGATTATGCCTTCAACACCGCCAGCCTAGTTTATCATAAAGCGGGATTCCTGAACTTTACTATCACAGATGACATGGTGAGAATCATAGCAGAATAGCTCTCACAAATGACTTCCTCACTTGGTCTTCCTTCCTCTTTCCTTACCACCCATTTATATCAGTGAAATAGTAAACTAAGAAAATCAAGAGCAGGAAAAATGTGTTAGCACAATTTCCCTTTTCACTTTGGCAGACAGGAAGCTCAAAGTTCTTTCTTCATTATAACAATTGTGGAAGATTTTGTGGCTTGCTTGTCTGTGTTTTACTTTTCCCCCCTGTCTAGATCTGTTGTCTGTGTGTGTGTGTGTGTGTGTGTGTGTGTGTGTGTGTGTGTGTGCGTGCGTGCTGGGGCTTCTTGTGGCACACGGGGGCTTCCCTAGTTGTAGGGCATGGACTCTAGATCACATGGGCTCAGTATTTGCAGCACTGAGGCTTAGTTTTCCCATGACATGTGGGATCTTAGTTCCCTGACTAGGGATTGAACCTGTGTCACCTGCATTGGAAAGCAGGTTTTTAACCAAGGAAGTCCCTAGATCTGTTTTTCTCATGCATATTTTCTTTCATCCTGATGATTTGTGGAGATTTTAAAAAAAGATTTTAGTGAATGAGGCAGGATAATAGATACACTGATAAATTCATAAGGTTTCATAGAATAGAAAATAAAGACCAAGTTAAAAATAAGGCACGATTATGAAGACACGGGACCCATAAATTGATTTTTTAAAAATCGCAGATCTGTGTGAGTGCTTCCTGTAGTCAAAATGGAAAGAGTACAGGATTTTGGGATTCATAGTGAAAAGAAGCATTTACCTCTAAAACAATTGTCTCCAATGTGGCTTTGTATAAAGGTTACTACATTTTATAGTGGACCACATCATGAAAATTTCTTTCAGTTTCTTTCATATTTCTGGGCTTTAAGCAGCTGTTTCTTGTAGCTCTTTGTCAAAGCTGAAGCCTCGTGTATACCATGTCAGGGTGGTGGAGGAAACACAATTTGGTGGTACCAAATTGTATGGTCCAGCCAACCCTGGTAATAAACTGGAGACCAACAGTGATGGATAGAGTGGCGTTTGTCCTTTGAATGATTTCTCATCCACGCCAGGGTCATATTTGAGTCATCCTTCCCACCTGTGGTACAAACATTTCCTTCAGTGGAAGGGATCATAGTAGCTGTGTTTTATTGAACCTCCACTACGTGCTAGGCCTTGGGCTAGATGCTTTATACTCACCATTTCATTTAGCCCTCACAATAACCCAATAAGTGGGGACTATAATTATCTCTGGGACTTCCCAGTGGCACTAGTGGTAAAGAACCCACCTACCAATGCTGGAGACATAAGAGACATGGGTTCAATCCCTGGGTCAGGAAGATCTCCTGGAGGAGGGCCCAGCAACCCACTCCAGTATTTTTGCCTGGAGAATCCCATGGACAGAGGAGCCTGGTGGGCTATGGTCCATGGGGTCACAAAGAGTCGGACACAAATGAAGCAACTTAACACACACACACATAATTATCTCCATGTTATAGGTGAGGAAGTTGAAGTTCAGAGAGGGAAAGGGACTCAGCTTGGATTACATAGTAACAAAGCCTAGAATCAAACCTAGGTCTGTGAGACTGCAAATCTTACTCTTGTGGATCCTCTGATTGAGTCCTGCATGTTACCCACACCCCAAGGAGAGCAGCCAGGACCCCAGAGATTCACTCACGGTGAATGCAGAACAAGCATCTCGTCGTTGCCATGGTAACCACAAGCAGTCAAGAAGCTACATTATTAAATACACTCCCACTTCCCCACCTCTCTTCAGACCTTCAGCTCTGGCCAGAGCACCTAAAACTTCTTTGCGTCCCTTCATTGCAGATTCCACCTGATTCTAACATTCGACTGAACACCAAGTCCTTCCGCGCCTTCGTTCCCAGGGTAAGGCTTCCCTTAGCCCTCAGGGTGCAGGTTGAGCCCCTGAAGCCTTCAAGGGTATTCTTTAAAACCTCCACGCTCCTCTCAGCTTGATCAAGAGCCAGAAGGCCCTCAGCGGGGTCCCCAATGAAGGCTGGGGTGCTTCAGGTTTCCCTTCAAAGTCAAAATGACAGAGGCCCAAATCCCGTGTCTCCTGGGACCACAGACCACCCGGTCTCTTACTAATGATCTCTGACAAGCCCAAGGAATACTGACAAGCCCCACAAAATGTACCCCAATTAAGGACACCAAGCAATTACAGAGAGTGTAGTAGGGGTCAGGCCCTGTTCTTGGTGCATTACAAAAATTATCTTTTGAATGGATAATAAGTTCTCATGGTTCAAGATTCAAAAGACCTAAAAGATTATAGAGTGAAAATTCTCACCCATTCCTGTCCACTAAACATCCAGTTTACACCCAAAGTCTATCAATATTATCAGATTGCACACATCCTTCTGGGGAGATTCTGTGTATATACGAATAAATGTTATTTGTCTTTCCTCTATTTTTTTACACAAGGGGGGTATATTTTACACATCTGTCTTCACCTTACTTTTCCCTCTACTATACCAGGAGATGATTCTGTATAGGTAAATAAAAAAAGCTTCCTCACTCTTGTTTTCCTGGGAATCCAGTCTGCCATTGTATTATGGATTGGCCATAGTTTGGGTATCCAGTCTCCCATAGAAGGACATGTACGTTTTCTCTTTGCTACATCAGTGACTCAGTGAATAACCCTGTAGCTCTGTCATTGCTGGGCTAAGCTCTTTACGTGCAGGGTCTCATTTAATCCCACAGAGATCTACCTGTCTTCCTCTACCTTCCGAGCACCCTCAAGATGCAGCTCAGATAGGCAGTAGTGTTCAAAGTTCCTTTCGGAAGGCTTGATGACAGCTGAGAGGAATTATAATGGTGGGAAAATTGTTCAACTTCAGATGCTGCAGTACCTGGGTCACCTCCTTCCATAAGGCACCCCCACAGCAGGCCCCTTCTCTCCCTAGAACCCCACAACAGCCCAACCTGCCGCCATATTGTTGGCACTCACTTTGGAGGGACCTTGGCCACATCCTGGCTCCAATAGCCCTTTTTGCCCAGAAAGAGGAGGAAATGCCCCCTCCCCCTTTCTGCTCACATCATAATCAACCTGACACAGAAGCAGCTCAGCTATCCTTCTGAGGTAAAGTGATTTACCTCCTCAACCTTCTAAACATCTCCCTTTTACAATAGAAAGTAGATTTTATATTTGCCTAGCTAAAAGGCTCATGGGATTGTTTCTCCACCAACCTCCCCACTACACGCAACAGTCTTGATCCCAAATTAAATTTTAATTAAACAGAAAATTGCCAGAACTTTTTAAATGCTAAAATCTAGGTGAGTCATTGGCATATGCAGTTATCATAGTGGGGGTAGGGGAGCCGGGCAGGCAGGTTCTGGAGAAGCAATGGCTCTCACCCATTGCCCAGGGAGGGGTGTGGAGTGAAAAAACTCAGTCCAGCCTTTCTGGAGGATAGTTTGGCAATACCTGGCAGAAGCTTTAAAAATATTCTTGCCCTTGGACTCCTCAAGGAATGTATCCCCCAAAATAATAGGCAAGGGTACACAGGGAGTAGTCATTAAAAGGCAACACTTAGGAGACAACTTGATGCCCAATAAGATTAGATCAATTGCAGTACCCACACACAGTGGAACAGAACACAGTTCAGCCAAGAGAAAAACGATGCAGGCTCCATATATCTGACGTGGAAGGATGTCCAGTGATACTTTTAAGAGAAGAAGGCACAGAGCATTTTATGGAAATTAAACCAAGAGGTGGTCTCAGCTTGCTCTGGCTCCCTCCAGGTTGTCCCAGCAAGCCTGCATATTTTCTTCTCTTGACATAATCTCTTCAATCCACCCTCAGATAGCCAGACTGTATCCCAACACGAACTTGGAGCTCCAGGGAGCAGTGATCTCTGCCCCGTGCCTGAACTTCAGCCCTGGGAATCTGTCCACAGCCGCCCAGATGGAGATTGAGGCCTTTGTGCTCCTGCCCAACTCCATCAAGGAGCCTGTCTTCCGGCTCGGTGTGGTAAGGTTCAAAGCCTTTGCAAATGCTGTTGCCTTTTCCTGCTGGTTCTTCCTCACACTGACCACCTGGTTAATTCCTTAAGATCAACCTCAACTTAAGGATCCTCAGATAGGCCTTTCTCTTCTTTTTCTCCTAAGTTTATTTATTTATTTATTTATTTATTTTTGGTTGCTGTGGGTCTTTATCACCACACACAGGCTTTCTCTAGTTGCGACTGGGGCTACTTTCTAGTTGCGGTGAGTAAGCTTCTCATTGTGCTGGCTTCTGTTACCGTAGAGCACAGGTTATGGGGCATGTAGTCTTCAGTTGTTGTGATGCGTAGGCCTAGTTGCCCCACAGGATGTGGGGTCTTAGTTCCCAGACCAGGGATCAAACCCATGTCCCCTGCACTGGCAGGCAGATTCTTAACCACTGGACCACCAAGGAAGTCCCAAGTCTGGCCTTTCTTTCTTTTTTTTTTTTTTTTTAAAATATGGAACGCTTCACGAATTTGCGTGTCACCCTTGCGCAGGGGCCATGCTAATCTTCTCTGTATCATTCCAGTTTTAGTGTATGTGCTGCCAAAGCGAGCACTCTGGCCTTTCTTGATTGCCCTTATCCCTGATCTATCTAACAACCCTTGTCACTTTTTTTCTTATGGCATCCTATTATTTTTTGTCATAGGACTTATTGTAAAGATACTTATGTAGCTCTTTGCAGGCTTATTTATTTAATGTATGTTTGTTCCACTAAGTGAGCCTAGAAGAAGTCCAGATTTAGCGGCTAAACAGTAACAATTGCTCCCAGATGTTGTATGTGCAATTTAATGGTTGTCATTGTTATCAAAATTGTCATCAATATATTTTAAATTAAAACATAATTTATTATTATTACTGTTATTATTTATTAGAGCTGAATCTTGGCCCTGAGATAGCTAGAAAGGATCCCTTTAGAGATCTCCATATGTAAACCTCTGTACCTTGGTGGCTCAAACAGTAAAGAATCCACCTACAATGCGGGAGACTCGTGTTCGATCCGTGGGTTGGGAAGAGCCCCTGGAGGAGGGCATGGCAACCCACTCCAGTGTTCTTGCCTGGAGAATCCTCATGGACAGAGGAGCCTGGCAGGCTACAGGCTATGGGGTCGCAAAGTGTCAGACACGATGGAGCAACAAAGCACTGCACACTTTCTCTTGGTAGTCTGTTCAAAGTTTAATTGCTATCATAGTCAATCATGCTGTGCTAAATCACTGTAGTCATGTCCAACTCTCTGTGACCCTGTGAACTGTAGCCTCCTAGGCTCCTCTGTCCATAGGGCTCTCCAGACAAGAATACTGGAATGGGTTGCCATGCCTTCCTCCAGGGGATCTTCCCAACCCAGGAATCGAACCTGGGTTTCCTGCATTGCAGGTGGATTCTTTACCACTAGTGCCACCTAAGAAGCCCATCATAGTGAGCCATTTGAAGTAAAAATGTTCAAGTCCAAGTTCAAATGTTTATTGAGCACCTACAGTGAGCTTCTTGGTAGCCTACAGTCCAGTGGGCAAGTTCCTGCTTTAACTCAATGAGGTGTTTGTTTAGAGGAGAGAGCCAGTTCTCATAGTTAATGCATCCTGTACATGACAACCTGCTTCACTTAGACTTGTTTCTTTTCACTGGAATTTCCAGGCTACTAATGTGTCTGCCATGTTGACCTTCAACATCAGCAAGATCACTGGATTCTTGGAGCCAGGAAAGTAAGTCAGCCTACTGTCCATGTGGGAGCACTCAACTGGGCTCACTCCATCTGACACTGAGCTGATCCAGTGCAGCTGGAGGTGGGATGTAATTGGATCCCCCTTCAACGTTAGGGCCCACCATTGGGTGGGGAAGCAAGCTTAAATTTTAGCCCAACTGGCCCAATTCTTTTCCCCCGCTGGTCCTGTCTCCTTAAACTTCTTTTCCACAATTACTTCCAAACTTCTAAAGAATTTACTGTTTTTCCTTTATCTATGAATTTTCGACATCAGCAATATTGACTTCCTGAAATTACAGAGGTCGAGTCCTTTTACACTACACACTTCCCCTCTGCAACTCTTCCCAGGAAGGTCGTATCATTGTTTTTGGTTCCTCAATTATCTTTTTCGCTCTCCCTCTACCACACCCTTGGCCCTTTGCCTTCTCCAGTTGGTGGTTCCTTCCTCTGGGGGATCCCCACATTAGGCTTCCCTTGAACATAATGCCCACATCTCTGAATCTTCTCTGATTTGTTATAGGATGCAAGTGGAACTGAAAGAATCTAAAGTTGGACTATTCAATGTAAGTTATTATTGTTTTTATTTAAGAAATGATTAGGGTAATAATTTAGAGTATTTACTAAGCAATGATTTGGCACCTGTAATAGAGAAGGGGAAGAGTTACTCGAAGCCCTAGAAATCATATAAGTCCCTAAGGACATGAAACATAGGGCAGAAGAACAGTTACCTCCCAATGTTAGACAGTGTACAATTAAATCATTTGGTGGACAGAATTCTTTTAATTGCAAGGAAAAAGGCTAACTAAAAGTGTCTTAAGCAAAGAGGAGGAATGAATAGGATCATATAACTAAAAACAAAGATAAAAAAGCTAAGGCTAGAGGTTTCAGGCATAGTTGGATCCAGGTGTTCAGATTAGTGCATCAATTTGAAAAGGCAGGGGAAGTTATTATAGGACTATATGAAATTATGTGTGCGAAACTTCTGAAAACTGTAGCACACTATAGAATTTAAAGAGTCTTTCATGCAATTTTTTAAAAAGAAAAAAGAACATATATATATATTAAGAGAAGAATCTTTGTCTCTCCATTCTGCTTTCATTTGTTGGCTTCATTCTCAGGCAAGTTCTTCCCACTGGTGGAAAATTCCCAAATTTCTTATAATTTTATTTAAAAAAAAAAAAAAAAACCTAAAAAAAAAAAAAAGATCATGTGCTAGTCCTCATTGGATTATTCTTAATCAAGTGCCCATCTTTAGCCAAACATCTCAGCTGGAAATTGGACAAAGCCAATCAACCAGCATGGGTTTCATCTCCACTCCCAGAACCAAGATTTGCAGTCCCAAACCACGAGGACTGAGATAAGAAAGGAGCAGTCCCCTGAAGAAAATAGGAATTCTGTTATTTAGACAAAAGGAATGGATGCCTGGGCAGGCAAAACCAAGAGATGATTTCCACAAAGAGGAAAACGTGGTCATAGTGAAATGGCCCCATATGAAAGGAGAAAAAAAGAATGGGAAGATTTGCGTGGGCTGAAACACTCAAGGAGAGATTTCTGAAAAGAGGGAAAGTGGGGTGATGGTCCTCCTCACAGGTCAAGGAGGAGATGGAAAGATTTTAACCTACAGTAGTTGGCTACCTTTTTACCATCCTATGGATGCTGGTCCTCTTGGGCCACCCTCTACCTGCCCTCCACTGCCCAGACACTCCCTCGGGTACAAGAGGAAATAAACACACAAGTGTGGGGAGAGACACTGCTCACAGAGCCCCAAAGGATGACTCCTTTCAGAGAATGAAGGCTGAAGGGAATAATGGCACACTAATACTGTGTCTGTGTGCGGCACGTAAAAGTGCGCTGTGAAGTAAATTATTCATATGTAAAGAGTCACAGAAAGTCATCCTGGGACTTCCCTGGTGGAACAGTGGATTAGAATCTGCCTGCCAGTGCAGGAGACATGGGTCCGATCCCTGATCCAGGAAGAGTCCACGTGCCATGGAGCAACCAAGCCCGAGCTCTGCAAGTACTGAAGCCCATGTACCTGGAGCCCGTACTCTGCAACAAAAGAAGCCACCACAATGAGAAGCCCGTGCAACACAACTAGAGAGGAGCCCCCACTCACCACAACTAGAGAAAGCCCACGCGTAGCAACGAAGACCTAGAACAACCAAAAAAAGATATTTAAAATTAAATAAATGTTTTTTTAAAGTCATCCTATCAGGTTTTCCCAACATCGACTGTAAAAAAAGAGACCTGTAGACTCATATAAATCTGGATTCAATTGCTAGCAAGTCACTTTCATTCTGTGGGCCTTAGTTTTCTTATCTGTGGAATGGGGGCATTAATATTAACTTTGAAGAGTTATAGTGAATCCAGTATATATATATATGTCATGCTCTGAGTCCTACACCTGGCACATAGTGAGTGTTGAAAGTTGGGTTTCATAATTTTTGTTTTGACTTTAAAATCTTTTTCTGTTATAGAAGTGATTTTGGAAAACATTTTCACTGCAGAAAGAAAAATTAAATTCTCAACTTAAGGCTAAGCCAAACCTTGATGTTCTTCCTAGAGGAAAGATGGTGTAGGTGTGGTGGTTGTATAGTCTTCCAAAATTTTCTATTGCTTTGTACACATATGAATGTGCATCTCAAAATAGTTTTATCTTATAAAGCAGTAGCATGATGTAACTATCTACCTGAAATTTGCTCTCTTTTTTTGCAATTTTATTTTATTTCTTTATTTTAATTTTCTTTACTTTATTGTGTTGGTTTTGCCATACAATGACATGAAACCGCCATGGGTTTACATATGCTCCCCCTCCAGAAGCCCCCTCCCTCCTCCCTCCCTATTCCCTCCCCCTGGGACATCTCGGTGCACCAGCCCCGAGCATCAACCCTGGGCTGGCAATTGATTTCACATATGATAATTAACATGTTTCAATGCCATTCTCCCATATCATCCCACCCTTGCCCTCATCCACAGAGTCCACGAGTCTGTTCTATACATCTGCGTTCCTTTTGCTGTCTCACATGCAGGGTTCTCGTTACCATCTTTTTTTTTTCAAGGCTTTTGCCACATCAGCACTTACAGAACCACCCCACCCCCAAAGGTGACTCTTTGTAGGTTTGTTGGTGGGCAAGATAGTACATGTGGTTATGGTGTACCTCTCCTATTCTCCACTAGGTGGAGCTGTTGGAGGCACTGCTCAATTACTACCTTCTCAACAGCTTTTACCCCAAGGTCAACGGTAAGAATCACTATGGACTTTTCTAAGTCAAGAGTGGACACTGCTCCTTGGGGGAAAGAAAGCTGGAACCAGGGCTCTCCTGCAGGCTGCATGATCTGGGCGAGTCACTTATCCTCTCAGTTTCAGGGGCCTGTCTGTGAGATGGGCGTATTGAAGTCTGCCTCATCTTCTTCCACGGTTCTAAGGAGGGTTGGGGGCACAGGCAGTTTTGGGAGCACAGGAAACCTCCTCCTAAGAGAGAAGGAAGGGCTCACAGAAGTGTCCACATGACTGAGAACCAAGTTAACATGCAGAGCACAAGGCAAGATGGGTGCATACTCAGTCATGTCCGACTCTTGGCAACCCCATGGGTTGTAGCCCGCCAGGCTCCTCTGTCCATGGGAATTCCAAGGCAAGAATTCTGGAGTGGGTTGCCCTTTTCTTCTCCAGGGGATCTTCCCAACTAAAGGATCAAACACATGTCTCCTGTGGCTCCTGCATTGGTAGGATTTGTTACCACTTGAGCTACCTGTCCACCTCTAAATTTACATTTCCCAGTTAGTTGCCAACTCTTTAGTCAAAAACTAAAGCTTAAAGACCTGAACACTCTTCCATGAGGCCCTGCTTCATTTGGCTGCAGTAGAAAGCAGGATACAGGTAGGGTGTCAAGAGCAAGTACCCACTAGCTTCTTATCATGAGCGGACACTGCCCCATCCTTGCTTCTACCTCCAGAGAGCACCATGGCTGAGAGGTCAGGCTCCTATGTCGGCCTGCCTGGCATTAAGCCTCAGTTCTTCCACTTTCTAGCTGTGTGACGTAGCACAAGTTACTTGGCCATTCTGTGCTTCAGTTTCCTTATCTGTAACTTGAGAATAGTAATCCCAATCTGCGGTTATAATTAAATGGGAATATACTGTATGGAGTTTGCTGAGAGGAACTTTTTTTGGTAAAATTTTCTCCCTAATTATTTACTAACAAATCTCCCAACGTTCTGCCTCTACCTCCAGATAAGTTGGCAGAAGGCTTCCCCCTCCCTCTGCTAAAGAAAATTCAGCTCTACGACCCCATTCTCCAGATCTACAAGGTCAGTAGGTTCAGGGGGCCTCTGAGGATTAGGGGAGGGGATTGGTGAGCTTTCCTGGTTGGCAGGCTATAACTCAGTGGGTGGGACCCAGCCCAACCCTGCAGCTGGGAAAGCCTGGAGGGGGGTGGAACAATTTGGGACATCCACGTGTCCTTTATAAGTGGCACCTCCATTAGGGCAGGAAGGATTTGACACAGTCTGCGTCACAACTTTTCTACCCTCCCACCACCTCCGATCATGGGTGACCAAGGGAAACCTCAGGATGAGCTCATTTTGAAAATACAGCAGTCCTAAACACACCAACAATTCAGGTTCTGAAAGCTACTTGGAAGTTTTTGAAATTTCTAATTTCTTGGGATTTCCCTAGTGGTCCAGTGGTTAAGACTCAGCACTTTCACTGCTGAGGGCCCACGTTCAATCCCTGGTTAGGAAACTAAGATTCTACAAGCCTCACTGCACCGCCAAAACATAGAATAGAATGGAATGGAATGGAATGGAAAAGAATAGAATAAAGTGAGATAGAATAGAATTTCTTCTAATTACTTAAGTGGAAGAGGTTTGTCATGGATTCATGTTTGGTGTGCTGACCCTCATAAACCCATTGCCCCATCACACCCACAGCCTGACTTATGATGTCCTTCCTTCCAGCCTGTTGTTTTCTCCAAGCACTTTTTGAAACTGTTTGTTTTGGATAGTTGCCTTGCTAGCTCTCAGACTTGTTTTTCTCTCTTTTTTTTCTTTTTGTTGCAACTGAGTCTCCTCTCCACCTATGTTGAATACTGTCCCAACCATGCCATGAACCATCACTTATAACTATTTGAATACCGAGGAATATGTCTTATTCTTCATTAGACTCTCCACTATTCTGGCCGAGCATTTTATGCGCCATCTGTGCCCCATGGTTCAGGTTATCTGTCTAGAACAGCATTTGTGAGATGAGATGACTGGGTTGGCAGGCTTGTGAGCATTTAAGGACATACTGCTTTATGCCTGATACATAGTCAACATCCAGCAAATAACAGCTACTGAAGAGAGTGACAGGCAGCAGAGTGATCAGAAACATTGAAACAGACATCACCTGACACATTTGAAAAACAAATGTCTGAAGCCCTTTTTGGCCCAGAGATAGTCAACATCTAACTCTTATTGAGAGTTTATAAAGACTAAGAGAGATTATTGTTGAAAGCAAGGACTGAGTGACAGTTCACTCAGCTGGCGTCAGTTTTCTCCTCTGTCAAATGAGAGGTAGCCCAAACCTCACTGGTCTCTTGTGAAGATGAGAGCTTCTAGCTGTTCGGTATAATGCAAGTCATTAGAAGATTTGTTAGATTGACCCTTGGGCAACATGGGTTTGAAAGTCCCCAGATTTGCTTATATGCAGATTTTTTTCAATGAAAAGTGAAAGTGAAAGTCACTCAGTTGTGTCCAACTCTTTGTGACCCCATGGACTATACAGTCCATGGAATTCTCTAGGCCAGAATACTGGAGTGGGTAGCCTTTCCCTTCTCCAGAGGATCTTCCCAACCCAGGGATCAAACCCAGCTCTCCCGCACTGCAGGCAGATTCTTTACCAGCTGGGCCACAAGGGAAGCCCAAGAATATTGGAGTGGGTAGCCTATCCCTTCTCCAGCGGATCCTCCTGACCCAGGAATTGAATCAGGGTTTCTTGCATTGCAGGTAGATTCTTTACCAACTGAGCTATCAGGGAAACCTTTTTTTCTTCCCCAATAGTAAATACTAAGGTATTATACCATCTGCACAGCTGGTTGAATCTGGGCATGCTGAACCATAGATTTGAGGAGTTGTGGATACAGAGAGCTGACTGACTATAAGGTCTATGTGGATTTTCTACCCATGGAGCATCAGCGCCCCTAACCCTCATTTAACAACTGGTTAACTGTATATATAATCATATGCATTAGAATTTTGAGGTCAACTCTCCTCAAAACTAGGGAAAGAATTGGATTTTGCTCTGAGTTCAGAATTCCCGCGCCTTTGGTGATGGAAACTTACAAGGGTGTAGGAGAGTAAACCCCAGCAGCTCACAGTTTTGTGTTATTTGCCAAGGAGAGAGAATTTAGGTGACATGAAGGATGTTTATGAGGTCTGCCAGAAAGCAGCAGCTTGGGAAATGACAGATAAATTGCCACCTTAGAGAAGGTAGCCGGCAAAAGCTGTGCTTTATGGAGACCTTGGGGACGGAGGCACACGCTCGATTTATGTGCTGACCTGCTTTCTGACAGAGTGTGTGCTTCCCCAGATGTGGGCCTCGCTTTAAATCAGAGATGCATCTTTTTGGATGCTTTCACCATCCCATCCTGTCTTGTCTCTCCTAGGACTTCCTGTTTTTGGGGACCAACGTCCGGTACCTGAGAGTTTGAAGGCAAAGACAGGGCTGGGAGGCTACAGCTGGATCGCCAAGTTTCATTTCCAGATGTGCAGCACTTTCCCGGAGATTCTGGGAAGATGAAGACGTCTCTGTTATCAGCTATGGGGACCTGGCCTCTGCCCCTACCCTTTCAGCAGGTGCCCCCACGCCCTCTCTGACTCCAGACTTTACTTTCCCACCAGGATAGACCACCCTCACCCACTGACCTGTACTATCTTTAAGGGCAGGCACTGTCTTTTTTATTCACCATCGAATCTGTGCCTAGCAGAGTGCTGGCACTTAATCTGTTCTCCATAAATATTTATTGAATGGCTCAATGAAAGAACCACCTGATACTTCAGCTATACCACCCACCCTCTGCTACCTAAGGGGTCTTTGGATGGTCAGCTCCACCTATGGTCTCCAAGGATAAGCCCTGACTGCATCCCCATTTCTCAGCACTGCTGCTGTGGAGACCTCCATCAGGGAACATGGGATTTTGCTCCCGGTTCAGCCGTGGAGCTGGTGCTGATTGTGGCTCTCTCAGGAGCTTGTCTATCTCAGTTCATGGACAGTTCATGGGCTCCCTTCAATTTGTCCCGCCTCCTTCCCTCCATCTCTGCCCGCTGCAGACAGAGGAGCCAAGGGGTCTTCCAGAGCAAAAACTCAGCCTCCTGCTACTTTCCCCCCTCCCATTGAAACTGGTGTAAATTAGGAGGAAATGAATCCGTCTAGGTTTTGGGTCCAACCCAAATATAAAGCTCATGCAACTGATGTTTATGAGTCTCAAGCCTGGAGGAAGAAACCATGATTTCTGATTACTGAAAAGCCTACCTTTGATAAGACTTTACCAAAGAGTCATTTCCAAGTTATGTAGTTAGGCCCCCAGGGACTGGGAATCAGAAAGCTTGTTGGATATTTTTTTAATTGTGTTATTGAGTAGATGGATGGAGCTGCCAGCTAGCAGATAATTCACAGGGAATAGACCCATTTACCCTGTGTGTGACAGAGATGAATTCCAAGTTGGGGCGATGCACTGTCACCCAGCTGGTGGTGGGGTAAGCCATGGCTTCACCTCATCCCTTTTGTGCACTTGTTCACCACCATAACCCACCCCAGTGATGGACTGTGAAGGGCTTGACTTCACCCGGCATTGGTCATGTGGCATTGATCAGGTCCCTTTCCCCTTTTCCCCACTTTATCCTATAAAATAAGGATGCTAATAATAGTATCCATGACCCAGGACTATTATAATGAGGATATTAGTTTATCCATGTAAAAGGATTTGTCTAGCCCTACTGGGGATTTGGTGTTTCTTGGCTGGACTTCCTTACTAAGCATGTCCTGTTTGGAGGCCCTGAGCTGGTCCTACAAACTGAGCAGCTCCAGTGCTGCTTTTCAGAACTTTGCCTCATGGTGGAAGAGTCAGTCTTGATCCCAACACACCTGCTTTGGGCCCCAGGGCAAGGGCTCTCTAAAGTCCTCACGTGTCAAATTTGCTGGGAACCCCTCCTTGCATGGTGACTAGGGACACAGTGGGTTCACGTCCAGCTTCCAGGGGTGGGGGAAGAATAGGGCCTAACCAGGTCCCGGTAAACAGCTGATGCATTCATCACCTGCCTTCCTCTGGGCTCCCTGGAAGCAGGTTCTGAGACAAAGAGGTGGGGACAAGTAGTTTATTGGGAATAGGATCCCAGGAAGTAACCAGTGGAGGAGAGTAAGTGAGTGGGAAGAGTAAGTAAGTAAGTGAGAAGGGAAGACAGCCTTTAATTTCTGAAGTTCAAAAGATTCATGATCAAACCAGTTACCACCTTAATCCCACTGAGGGGACCCTGGGAGCTGGTGTTGAACCCTCCCAGGGGATCCACCCAAGGGCCAAGATTGCCAAGATGCTATACATCATCTCCCATCTGTCACTGGTTGAGGGGATCCCCTGGAGGACATTAGTTCTCTGGTTCTTCTAGTGTAGACAGAGCGGGCTCTGGCAGCCATAGAAACCTCTCGGGCAAAGAAACATAAGTGCCAGCAAATAGAACTCAGGTTGGCATGACTGACTAGTAAGATAGGTGGGGCCTGCATGTGGGCCCAAACTTCTGGATGTGATATGAGACTGTTTGCCACATTGCTTGTAAAAGCCATGGGTTGGTCTCCTCTGCATATTTTAATTTTTTAATATTTATTTATTTGGCTGAACTGGGTCTTAGTTGTGGCGTGTGAACTCTTAGCTGCAGTAGGTGGGATCTAGTTCTCCCAGCAAGGATTGAACCTGGGCCCCCTGCACTGGGAGGGAGGGATCTTAGCCACTGGACCACCAGGTAGCCCTCCTTTGCCTATTTTTAAGAAAATCAGCCTACTTTGCAAGCAAGATCTCATTTCATAGTATTCTAGGTCATTCCAGGGAATGGCTCCAAGAAAGGTCTTGGGGAAGCCCAGTACTTGATAAGTGTGGGACAACCAGGTTTGCTGTGAGACAGGGGAGGTGGGGGGTGGGAAGCACTTATTTATGACAGTATAAAATATTTCTCATTCACAAAGCAAGGAAAGGCCGTATCTACCCAGTGAGACGAAACACATTCACTCAGTATCAGAGCCTCTAGTTAGATGGTCATCATGTCTTGCTAGGGTGGCTCCAGGGCCACCATTGCCAGCCCTGGGGTCCTCTAGCGGGTTCTGACACCCTGAAGTCTGACTATAGATGTGCAAGTATCCTCAGCAGCTCAAACATTATAGGAGGACTGGCCTTGGGACAGCATATTCTAATATTAATAGTCAGAACTCTGGGCGATCAAAGAACCATCGAGAGATTATGGAAGAACCATTGTGCCATAGACCTCACCCACACAAACTAAGACTCCACCCTGGAGACGTTCTTCCTAGCTGCAAACTGCCTCTACCCCTCTACCTTCACTAACTTCCCAAGAGCCCTCCTACAGCCTCACACTGTTCCACATTTGTGTACATACACAGACAACTTCCCCTTTCTTAAAGATGCATTGGATTTCCTGGTGAGGATGAACCACAATTTTTTTAACCAACCCACTATTAACTGGTTCTTAGGTTGTTTCCAATACTTGGCTTTTGTAAGTGAGAAGCCCAACTCATTTTCACTGAAGTCCAGACAACAGAGGATGAGATGGTTGGATGGCATCACAGACTCAATGGACATGAGTTTGAGTAAGCTCCAGGAGTTGGTGATGGACAGTGAAGCCTGGAGTGCTATAGTCCATGGGGTCGCAGTTGGACACGACTGAGTGACTGAACTGACCTGAGCACTTACCCAAAAACTTATGTGAAATTTCTGAGGCCTTACTGTAGGCAATGACAAAGGCTTGACCTGATGGACCTCGTGGAGGAAAACTACCCTCCCCACACCAGTCTGGAGCTGCAGTCAGAGACTCAGACACCCTGGCTGGGCATGCTCCTTGCATATGTGCATTCCTAACCCAGAAGCCTTCATTCCTAAGTCTCTTTACCTGAAACCTTGGGCCAAGGTCTTTAGATGCCTCTGCCAAGGACCCTATCAGAGAGTGAAGGGGGGAACTTTGAAGGCTTTCCCCCACAATGATTCTTTGTTGTTGTTGTTCAGTTGCTAAGTCTCCTCTGGCTCTTTTGCAACCCCATGGACTGTAGCCCAGCAGGCTCCTCTGTCCTTCTCCAGGCGACCTTCCCAACCCAGGGACTGAACACACGTCTCCTGCATTGTCAGTTGGATTCTTTACCACTGAGCCACCAGGGAAGCCCATAATGACTCATGCTCAGTACCTGTCCACTCCCAGCACCCTCCCCACCCCCACCCCCTCGGCTCAGGGTCCAGGAAGTTGTCAGAGGCTTCTGTTTGGGGATCCCCATCAATGAGCTGACCCCAGCGTCTACACCAATCGCCCGACCCACCTGCATGCTGTCCAATGGAGGAAATGGAACAGGTGCATCAGCACTTCCTCTGGTTTGAGCCTCTTGCTTATATCTCAGGGTGAGTGACTAAAGGCTTCGCTGTGACTTTCATTTGGGCTTGTTGTTGCTTTAATCAACTACACCAACAGCCCAGGTGGCAGCCCAGCTCTCTCTCCAACTCAGCTGAACTCATGACAATAAATAATGTTTCAAGGAATAACCTTATCCATACATCATTTCTTATTCATGCATCCACACATGTACCGGAGCTGGCACATCCATGAAATAAATGTCCAGAAATGGAATTCAGTCACTTAAAGAGACTCTTCCATCAATTTAGCAGCTGGGTATCACCCTCCCCTCTCCTCCTGAGTATACAGAAGAAGGGGCTCCCTCAGAATCACAGCGGTGGCTTGAGGAGGGTTGTGTAGTAAAGACTTCAGCTTGGCTCAGAGAGAGATCTGGGCTTTGGTCTTCTGGGGAGTAGATGCCTCATGCCATGGGGCACCTAAGCCTACACACCACAGCTAGAGAAGCCTCCAGGGGCCACAACTAAGAGCTGAGGCAGCCAAATAAAGAAAAGAGTGCTGTCTAAGAACTCCCCCTGACAATATCCAAGTGTTGGCAGGAATGTAGAGTAACTGGAACACTCATCTACTGCTGGTGGGAGTATAAGTTGGTACAACCATTGGAGTGACCTGCTACAGTTGAACGTGGCTATGCCTCAGCGATCATACACCCAACGGAAATGCCCTCATATGTTCACCAAAGACACTTACTGGTGTGCTCGTGTGTGCTTGTCATCACAGCCTCCAATTGAAAACGACCCAAATGTCCATCAGCAGTGGATGGACACATGGCGAAATAGTCACACAATGGAATATTAAGCAGCAGTGAACACAAAGGAAATTCAGCTGAACATTTATATGCCAACAACTCATTTAGCCACCCCATTTACAGTCCCTCTCTCAAGAAAGTTATGTAACTTCACTTTCTGTGGGTGGAGGGGTGTGTCTCACTGCACAGCTTGCAAGATTTTAGTTCCCTAACCAGGGACTGACTGGCCACAGCAGCAAAAGCACCAAGTCCTAACCAATGGACCACCAGGGAATTCCCAGTAGCTTCATATTTTTGGCTTCCCTATTGGTCAGTTTATAATTTCAGATACTACATTTGCCCTTTTGTTTTCTGCTCCATCAGCTATATATTGATGGCCTCTCTTAATTTCTCTTTACTCACGGTGACCTAGGACCTCTCTGAACCCAAGTTCCCTTAGCTGAAAAAGATCAAATGGGAAAGAGTCTGACTTGATAGCTAGTCACGAATCCATTTCTCCTTCTTCCTGGGCACATAACTGTTTCCCAGCCTCGCTTGCAGTTAGATGTGACCTTGTAACCGAGCTTTAGCAAATGGAATGTGAGCAGAAGTAATCTATGCCACTCCAAGTGTAGCCCATAAACACCCCCATATGAGTCTGACTCTCTCTCTCTCTCTCCACAACCCTCGCCCCCAGCCAAATGCTCACACCCAAGGCAACTTGAGATAAATGTCCTAAAGATGACATAACCTGCAATCAACCTGAGTCCCTGATTGATTGCTGTGTCATGAACTTCCAGTACTATGTTGAATAGAAGTGGTAATAAGTGATCATCCTTGCCTTATTCCTAAATGAAAAGTTTTCAGTGTTTCACCACTAAGATATCTGTGGTGAGTTTTTCATGTATGGGCTTTATTAGGTTGATGTAGTTTCCTTGTTTTCCTAGTTTGTTGAGTGTTTTATCATAAAAGGCAGTTGAATTTTGTCACATGCTTTTTCTGCATCTATTGAGATGATCATGTGACTCTTATCCTTCATTCTGTCAATATGGTGTATCATTGGCATCTGCTGAACCATACTTGCCCCACACAGGTAAATCCCACTTGGTCATGCTGTATGATCATTTTAATGAGCTGTTGAATTTGATTTGCTAGTATTTTGTTGAGGATTTTTGCATCTATAGTCATCAAAGATATTGGCCTGTAGTTTTCTTTTCTTGTACTGTCTTTGTTTGGCTTTGATATCTGGGTAACACTGGCCTCACAAAATGAGTTTGGGAGTATTTCCTCTTCTTTAATATTTTGGAAAAGTTCGAGAAGTATTGGCACTAATTCTTCTTTAAATGTTTGGTAGAATTCTCAGTGAATCCATCTGGTCCTGGGCTTTTCTTTTGGGGGACATTTTTGATGATTGATTCAATCTCCTTACTAGTTGCAAGCCTGCTCAGATCTTCCATTTCTTCATGACTCAGTCTTGGTTGGGTGTATGTTTCTAGGAATGTTTCCATTCCTTCTTTTCCCAATTTGCTGGCATATAATTGTTCACAGTAGACTCTTTTCATCCTTTTTTATTTCTGTGTCATCAGTTGTAATGTCACCTCTTTCATTTCTGATTTCATTTACATCTTTTTTTTTTTTTAGTCTAGTGAAAGGTCTATGAATTCCATTGATCTCTGTAAAAAGACATCTCTTAGGTTCATTGATTTGCCCTGCTCAGTTAACCCCTTTTTTCCCCCAGCAAGAAAATATGCACCTAATTAGACCGTAAACAACCAAATAATCTCTCCTGGTAGAGAGTTTTAAAAGCTTGTCATCGGCTTTACAGCTCATTTAGCAATCAATTGTGAGGCTAAATTGATTGTGAATTCCTATTTAAATATTTTGTTATCTTATTTCTCTTGAGTTTTATGTCTAACCTCTGTAGGTAGATTTTACTTTCCTTGAGGGCAGGAAACAGATATTATATGCTTTTATATCACCATGGCTCATGGAAGTACTGAGTTGGGCACTTAATATGTATCTGGTGATTTGATTTGAAGCCTCTTGTCACTTAACCTAATTTTCCAACCTTTTCCCCAGCTATGGGCTGCCCCAGGCCCTTTTCACATAGCTTTTCCAATTTTAGTCTGCTGTTAATTGTCTCTGTGTGTGTTAGTCACTCAGTTGTGTCCTACTCTTTGCAACCCCATGGATTGTAGCCTGCCAGGCTTCTCTGTCCATGGAATTCTCCAGGCAAGAATACTGGAGTGGATTGCCATTCCTTCCTCCAGACAAACTTCCCAACCCAGGGATCAAACCCTGGTCTCCTTCCTCACAGGCATATTCTTTACCGTTTGAGCTACAGGGAAGTCTCCAATTGTCTCTGTACCTTTGCCTTTACTATACCACACATGCTCAGTGGCCCTGTATTTCCCTTTTATATATATTTTATATTTTATATCTGAACTCCTGTTCAGATCATAGAATTCCCCAAATGATGTCTCACCCAGTGCTCGCTCTTTCCAATGGTTCTAAGTTCCCCACTGATGCTCCAGAGGGTATTCAGGAGGCAGGTGAACCATGAAATGTCAACTCAGGAAGGTGGAAACCCAGGTCAGCAGGAAAAAAGAGAGGACCTAAAAGGTCTACACTTTAAAAGGTAATCAAGGTTACAGGATTATTAGCACAGTTAATATTTTGGTGAATTTCTTGATGGCTTTCCATTTCAGGGGAGTCTAGGCATGGCTAAGAAATGCAGAGAGGAGTATCCAGGGGGGTGGATACTTGAACAGAAAAAGACTCTTTTAGCTCTAACAGGGAGATGAAACCTTTCATCCTAAAGGAAATCAACCCTGAATATTCATTGGAAGAACTGATGCTGAAGCTGAAGCTCCAATACTTTGGCCACCTGATGTGAAGAGCCGACTTGTTGGAAAAGACCCTGATGTTGGGAAAGATTGAGGGCAGGAGGAGAAGGGGCAACAGAGGATGAGATGGTTGGATGGCATCATCAGCTCAATAGACATGAGTTTGAGCAAGCTCCAGGAGATAGTGAAGAACAGGGAAGCCTGGTGAGCTTCAGTCCACGGGGTCACAAAGAGTCGGACACAACTGAAGAACTAAACAACAACAAGAAGTTCTAACATTCTTTGATTCAAACTTACTTTCCATTATGTGTTGAATTGTATCCTCCAAAACAGGTATGATGAAGTCCTAACCTCCAGAAATGCAAATGTAATTTTATTTGGAAATAGGGTCTTGATGGAGATAATCAAGTTAAAATGAGATCATGTAAGATGGTCCCTAATCCAATATGACTTAAAGTGAAAAGTGAAAGTGTTAGCTGTCCAGTTGTGTTCAACTCTTTGCCATCCCATGGACTGTAGCCCTCCAGGCTCCTCTGTCCAGAGGATTCTCCAGGCAAGAATACTGCAGTGGGTACCCTTTTCCTCCTCCAGGGGATCTTCCTGACCCAGGGATCGAACCCAGATCTCCTGCATTGCAGGCAGATTCTTTACTGTCTGAGCTGCAAAGGAAGTCCCAATATGAGTGGAGTCCTTATAAATTTGGACACAGAAACAGACATTCACAGAGAGAAAAGATGATGACAAAGGCAGAGATCAGACATGCAGTTTCAAGCCAAAAAGTGTTTGGGGCTTCCAGAAGCTAAGAAGAGATAAAGAATTCTACCCAGAGTCTCAGAAGAAGCTCAGCCTTCATTTCAGACTTCTGGCCTCCAGAACTGTGAGATAATAAATTTCTATCATTTTAAGCCACCCAGTTTATGGTACGTTTTTTTTTTTGAATTTTTTTTATGGTGGTAAAAGTCACATAATATAAAATATACTATTTTAACCATATTTAACTGTCAGTTCAGTGGCACGAAATACTTTCACATCATTGTGCAACCCTCACCATCATCCATCTCCTGAATTTTTCACCTTCCTAAACTGAGACTCTGTTCCCACTATACACTAACTCCCATTCCCCGTCTCGACCCAGCCCCACCTCCAGCCCCTGGCGTCTTCTAATGTACTTTCTGACTCTGTGAATCTGACTCTTCCAGGTCACAGCAGCCCTAGGGAACCAGCACGCTTGCCTTTTCCGTGCTGCCTTCCCTTCACCCCTAAAATAGGCATCTGGTGTCAACCTCGGGCTTCCGTGGTGGCTCAGCAGTAAAGAATCCACCTGCCAAGGCAGGAGATGCAAGTTCAATCCCTGAGTCAGGGAGATGCCCCAGGGCAGAAAATGGCAACCCACCCCAGTGTTCTTGCCTGAGGAGGGCAGAGGACAGAGGAGCCTGGTGGGCTACGGTCCATGGAGTTGCAAAAATCAGACGCGACAGCGCTAAACAGTAAAGAATCTTCCTGCAAGGCAGGAGACTCAGGTTTGACCCCTGGGTCAGGAAGATCCCCTGGAGAAGGGAATGGCTACCCACTGCAGTATTCTTGCCTGGAGAATTCCATAGACAGAGGAGCCTGGCAGGCTGCAGTCCATGGGGTCGCACAGAGTTGGAAATGACTGAGCGACTAACACATACAAAAACGCACACACACATGTGTGCATGTGTATATTTATATATATGTGTGTGTGTGTGTGAAAATGGCATTTAGAAACCATGAGGTGGGCACTACACCTCTAAATGTGCTCATTGCTACTGGCTTGTCACTGCTTTCTGAGAAGACAGAACTAGGACATACACATGGGTAGGCTAACATTCCTACACATATTTGTATTTATTTCTATGTTTAGCAATCTATAAATATATGAAAACAGAAACTGGGCTTCCCTGGTAGCTCAGTGGTGAAGAATCTGACTGCTAATACGGGGGCCACGAGTTCGATCCTTGGCCTGGGAAGATCCCACATGCCGAGGGGCACCTAAGCCTGTGTGCCATAATTACTGAGCCCACACACTGCATCTACTGAAGCCCACTCACCCTAGAGCCCAAGCTCTGTCACAGGAAGTCACCGCAGTGGAAAGCCCGCACACCACATCCAGAGAGTAGCCCCTGCTCGCCACAACTACAGAAAGCCCACGAACAGCAATGCAGACCCAGTGTAGCCAAATAAATAAATAAACATAAGAAAGAAAGAAAGAAATTTTTAAAAGAATCCATTGATCAGGAATTCCCTGGTGGTCCAATGGTTAGGACTTTGTGCTCTTACTGCCAAGGGCCTGGGTACAATCCCTGGCCCTGTAAGACATGCCAAAAAAAAAAAAAATCTGTTGATCAACTTGTGTGGGTCTATTTCTGGACTCTATTTTATTCCTTTGATTTGTGTCTATCCCAATGCCACTGTTTTGATTACTGCAGCCATATAGAAAAGTAGTAAAATCAGGCAGTGTGATTCATCTAAATTTATTCTTCATTTTCAAATGTTTTAACTATTCTATCTCCTTTGCCTTTAGGTATACATTTTTAAATCGGCTTGTCTGTATTGACAAAAATCCCGGCTGGAACTTTGATAGGAATTATGTTAAACCTATAAGTAAATTTTGGGAGAAATGTCATTTCTGTTATATTGAATCATCCAATCTGTGAACACAGTCTATCTCTCCATCTATTGGAGCCTTTGATTTCATAACATTTCATTATTTTATCATACAGATCCTATACATATTTTATTAGGTTTATATCTAAGTATTGCATTTTTAGAGCTATCGTAGATGGTACTGTGTTTTTTTTTCTTTTTTTAAAAATTTTCTTTACTTTATTGTGTTGGTTTTGCCATACATTGACATGAGTCCACCATGGGTATACATGTGTTCCCCCTCCAGAACCCCCCTCCCTCCTCCCTCCCGACTCCCTCCCCCTGGGTCATCCCGGTGCACCAGCCCCGAGCATCAACCCTGGGCTGGCAATTGACTTCACATATGATAATTAACATGTTTCAATGCCATTCTCCCATATCATCCCGCCCTTGCCCTCATCCACAGAGTCCACGAGACTCTTCTATACATCTGTGTTTCTTTTGCTGTCTCGCATGCAGGGTTCTCGTTACCGTCTTTCTAAATTCCATATATATGCGTTAGTATACTGTATTGTTGTTTTTGCTTCTGGCTTACTTCACTCTGGATAATGGGCTCCAGTTTCGTCCATCTGAGTAGAACTGCTTCAAATGAATTTTTTTTTTAATGCTGAGTAATATTCCATTGTGTATATGTACCACGGCTTTCTTATCCATTCGTCAGTTGATGGGCATCTAGGCTGCTTCCATGTCCTGGCTATTGTAAACAATGCAGCGATGAACATTGGGGTACACGTGGCTCTTTCAATTCTGGTTTCCTCGGTGTGTATGCCCAGCAGTGGGATGCTGGGTCATATGGCAGTTCTATTTGCAGCTTTTTAAGGAACCTCCACACTGTTCTCCATAGTGGCTGTACTAGTCTGCATTCCCACCAACAGTGTAATTAAAAGCTTCTGCACAACAAAGGAAACTATAAGCAAGGTGAAAAGGCAGCCTTCAGAATGGGAGAAAATAATAGCCAATGAAGCAACGGACAAACAATTAATCTCAAAAATATACAAGCAACTCCTGCAGCTCCATTCTAGAAAAATAAACGACCCAATCAAAAAGTGGGCCAAAGAACTAAACAGACATTTCTCCAAAGAAGACATACAAATGGCTAACACACACATGAAAAGATGCTCAACCTCACTCATCATCAGAGACATGCAGATCCAAACCACGAGGAGGGACCACGTTCCACCGGTCAGAATGGCTGCCATCCAGAAGTCCACAAGCAGTAAGTGCTGGAGAGGCTGGGGAGAAAAGCACTGTGTGCTTAATTTCCGTCTCCAACTGCTCATAGGTGACACAGAGAAATAAGACCGATGTGGCTGATTTCTGTGTGTCAGCCCCCACCGTTTGACCACAGGCCTCTTTAACCCCATAACAGGATTACTGGACCCCCTCTTGACCTCTCATGAGGCAGCCCGGCCTCAGTGCCGTAGGCTGGATTAGCCCGTGAGTCCCCCCACCGCCTTGGCGGGTTGACGCTCCTCTTTGCTCAGGCTGCTGTAACGAAGCGCCGCACGAGGTGCGGCTTTAACAGCAGACGCTCGTGCCCACAGGCCCGGAGGCTGAGAAGTCTCAGGTCAAGGCGCCAGCCAACTTGGCTCCCGGTCAGGGCCCAGGTCCTGGCTTGCGGATGACCGTCTTCTGGCTGCGTCTTAGCACAGCAAGGAGAAAGGGAGATGCCTCTCATGACTCTTTTTTATAAAGGCACTAAAGGAAATCAAGCCTGACTGTTCACTGGAAGGACTGACGCTGAAGCTGAAGCTCCAATACACTGGCCACCTGATGCGAAGAGCCGACTCACTGGAAAAGACCCGGATGCTGGGAAGGATTGAAGGCGGGAGGAGAAGGGACGACAGGGGATGAGATGGCTGGGTGGCACCACCAACTCAGTGGACATGAGCTTCAGGAAACTCTGGGAGACAGTGAAGGACAGGCAAGTCTGGCACGCTGCAGTCCGTAGGGGTTGCAAAGAGTTGGACTGGATTTACCGAGTGAACAACAACAATCCCTTCATGAGGGCTCAACTACTTCTAATAGTTATTAGTCTTTTGAGTTTTCAATGTCTTCTTAAGCCAATCCTGATAATTTTTATTTTTTAAAATTTATTTTGGTTTTCAATCATCTTGATTTTCAAGAGGATTAACATTGCATCATATTAAATAGGCTTTCATAATCTTCCCCCTTACCTTTATACTGTATAATATGCAGCAATGGAAAAGAATAAAATAGATCTATCTGTGCTGACATGGAAAGATCTACAAGACAGAATGGGAGGGAAAAAAAGTAAATCTCAGAAAACGAGAGAATTCGTTTTTAAAAATAAGCTTTTAGGGACTTCCCTGGTGGTCCAGTAGCTAAGACTCAGCACTCCCAATACAGGGGGCCTGAGTTCAGTCCCTGGGCAGGGAACTAGATCCCACAAGCCACAGCTAAGAGTTCAAATGCCACAAGTAAAGAGTCTGCGTGCCGCAACGATGTGAGAAGATCCCGCACACTGCAATTGAGACCAAAATAAATAAAGCAAAGCCAAGTAAATAAATATTTTAAAGGTAATTTAAAGATAAAAACAAGCTGTTATTTTGGAATTAGGATCTCCTTTTTATATATAAAATGGATATAAAACGGTCTGAAAAGATACCCACTAATATCTAGTTGTGAGCAAGAGGGACTTCTCCTGTGGATTTCTTTTCAGAGGGGCTGCTTATATTCCCTCCAGGTGCACCCCACCCACAGAGAACACACCCATCTAGGGCCTGAGACTTCCTTCCAGACCAGCCTTCCTATTCCTGGGCCCCAGAAATTCCTTCCAGAGTCTGGGGGGGCCTCGCCCCAGGTACATCCTCCTGAGGATGGAGTGCAGCCCTGCTGTGACAAGTGCCAGGCCCAATCAGTCACCAAAGGGCACTGTTTGAGGGGTGTGGGGTGTGCAGATTGGAGTCTCCATGTATGTATGCAAGAAGCTCCGGTGGTGTAGACAGAGCCGGCCACAGGATGAGAAGGCCCATGTTCTGGGAAGGAACTCTGGAGAGTCCAAAAATTCTAAATCCAAACCTGGTTTCCTAGGTCAAAATGAAAGTATATTTGTCCAGGTAGGAGGATAGAGCATTTTATTTAACTGTTTGGTGGCTGGATTCACAAAAAAATATATAGGTCTATGGCAGGAGGGACTTGGTTTGACTCTTGTCCTGGACACCACCAATGTCATGGAGGGTCTGGTTCATCCTTGCTACTTCTGGACTTCCCTGGTGGTCCAGTGGTTAAGAACCCACTGCCAGTGCAGGGTACATGGGTTCCATCTCTGGCCCAGGAAGATTCCACATGCCACGGGGCAACTAAGCCCCTGTGCCACAGCTTTTGAGCCTGGGCTCCAGAGTCCACAACTGCTGAAGCCCACATGCCCTAGAGCCCATCCGCAACAAGAGAAGCCACCACAACTAGAGGAAGCCTGTGTAAAGCAACAAAGAGCCAGCGCAGTCAATGATTAATTGACTAATTAATTTTTTAAAAATCATGTTACTCCTGGGAGAGAGGTGGAATTTGAGGGAGGGAAGGGGAGAAAGGGTGTTATGGGCTGGACTCTGTCACCCCCAAAATTCATACATTAAAACCCTATACCCCACCCCACTCCCTGTGTCTCAGAATGTGACTGTATTTTAGAGATGAGGCCTTTTAATTGGGTGATTAAGTTAAAATATTGGCTGGACCCTAATCCAAAATGAGTGGTGCTCTTATAAGAAGAAGACCCTTGAACACACAAAAGGACACCAGAGGCTCATGGACAGAGGGGTGACTGTGTGAAGGGGCAGCAAGAAGGCAGCTGTCTGCACCTCAAGAAGAGAGGCCTCAAAGGAAACCAGCCCTGCAGGCCCCTTGAACTTGAACTTCCACCCTCCAGAATCACAAGAAGGTACATTTCTGTTGCTTAAGCCACCCAGACTGTGGTATTTTCTTCTGGCAGCCTGAACTGACTTTAATTTTTTACTCTATTTTTGCTTCTTCTTTGACTTTTATTTCTAATGCCTGTGTATCTGTGCATTATTTATATAATCAAAAGATACACATTAAAATGTTCCTTTATCATACTTATCTTTCATTTCTCATCCTAATTATGTCTTCTCTGCATGTGGTCTTTTCCCCTTTGATTACGCTAGCTAGTGGCTTCTCTGTTTTACTGTGTGGGGTTTTTTTCCTGCAATGAATCAGCTCTTCCATTTACCAATTCTACCTTTGTTTTTTATTTCAGTTGATTGATTTCTGCTTGTCTTCATTCTGCCCTTCTTTCCTTAGATGCATTTTGCTGCTAATTTTGTATCCTCCTGGTTGGAAAGCTTATTCACTTGTACTTGTCTTTCTTTTTCAGAAAAATAAGTGTTTAAGATGAAATTTCCCTTTCATGATGGTTTTAGCTGTATCTTATTGCTTTAGACACAGAGTGTTTGCATCTTTTCTTTGCAAACTGGCTGGAACTTGCAATTTTGACTTTCTTTTGTTCTCAAATGGAGTTTCTAATTTTGAGGTGGAGGGGGTTGCAACTAGACATTATCATATTAAGTGAAGTAAGTCAGAAAGAGAAAGACAGATAGCATAAGATATCACTAATATGTGGAATCTAAAATATGATACAAATAAACCTATTTATGAAACAGAAACAGAATTATGAACATAGAGAACAGGCTGGTGGTTGCCAAGGGTAGGAGGCTGGGAGAGGGATGGAGTGGGAGGTTGGGGTTAGCAGATATGCTCTTTTATATATAGAATGTATAAACAACAAAGTCCTACAGTATAGTACAGAAAACTATATGAAATATCCTATGATAAAGCATAATGGAAAAGAACATTTTAAAAATAACTGGTATACATATATATATATATATCACTTTGCTGTATAGCAATAATTAACACAACACTGTAAATCAGTTATATTTCAATTTTAAAATAAATAAATTTTGAGGAAGGTTTTGATTTTTCCATGTGCTTGGGCTTTTGCCTCATTTCTACTTTTTAATTCCTGCTTTTTTTACTTGATAGTCAAAGAGGTCTCTACTATTTCTTTCTGGGGAGAAAGATGCTGATATTTTCTCTCTGCTGTGCTGTGCTTAGTCACTCAGTTGTGTCCAACTCTTTGCAACCCCTGGACTGCAGCCCACCAGGCTCCTCTGTCCATGAGGATTCTCCAGGCAAGAATACTGGAGTGGGTTGCCATGCCCTCCTCCAGGGGATCTTCCCAACCCAGGGATCAAACCCAGGTCTCAGACATTGCAGGCAGATTCTTTACTGTTTGAGCCACCAGGGAAGACATTTTCTCTATAGACATGGTCAATTTTTCTGAATATTCTCATGGGTGTTTCAACTAAAGATACATTCTCTGTTTGTGTATTCACTTATTGACATGATGCCGTATTATCACTAATATCAACCTGATCCTTCATTTGATTCAGACCCTCTCTATACCCCCGTGGCTCTTGGTAAAGCCCTTTTAGCCAATGTGGTTCAGAGGATTCAACTCTGTTCACCTGACATTGTATAAGGGTCATGGCAGCGTGTCCTTCTCACTTCTCTCTCACCTTGCCCTTGGCTTGTTGGTTTGATACAGGAGCCAGCTCAGAGGCTTCATGTTATGGGGTCCTCCTGCCAGCCCAGGTTCCCATCACCCCAGGCCTTGGGGACAGTCACAAGGTATGACCTTCACTAACACTCTTGAGTCCTCCTCTGCCCTGAGTTCTCATCTTCCCAAGTACAGATGTTGACCAGACCCTTTCAGACCTTCTCACTTACTTTTAAGAAACCTAAACCTATTGTAAACAATGCGGCGATGAACATTGGGGTACACGCGTCTCTTTCAATTCTGGTTTCCTCGGTGTGTATGCCCAGCAGTGGGATTGCTGGGTCATATGGCAGTTCTATTTGCAGTTTTTTAAGGAATCTCCACACTGTTTTCCATAGTGGCTGTACTAGTTTGCATTCCCACCAACAGTGTAAGAGGGTTCCCTTTTCTCCACATCCTCTCCAGCGTTTATAGCTTGTAGACTTTTGGATGGCAGCCATTCTGACTGGTGTAAAGTGGTACCTCATTGGTTTTGATTTGCATTTCTCTGATAATGAGTGATGTTGAGCATCTTTTCATGCGTTTGTTAGCCATTTTTATGTCTTGTTTGGAGAAATGTCTGTTTAGTTCTTTGGCCTACTTTTTGATTGGGTCATTTATTATTCTAGAATGGAGCTGCAGGAGTTGCTTGTGTATTTTTGAGATTAATTGTTTGTCCGTTGTTTCATTTGCTATTATTTTCAGAAGCAACCTAGATGTCCATCAACAGACGAATGGATAAGAAAGCTGTGGTACATATACACAATGGAATATTACTCAACCATTAAAAAGAATTCATTTGAATCAGTTCTACTCAGGTGGATGAAACTGGAGCCTATTATACAGAGTGAAGTAAGCCAGAAGGAAAAACAAAAATACAGTATACTAACACATATATATGGAATTTAGAAAGATGGTAATGAGAACCCTGTATGCGAGACAGCAAAACAAACGCAGATGTATAGAAGAGTCTCGTGGACTCTGTGGAAGAGGGCAAGGGTGGGATGATATGGGAGAACGGCATTGAAACATGTTAATTATCATATGTGAAATCAATCGCCAGCCCAGGGTTGATGCTCAGGGCTGGTGCACTGGGATGACCTAGAGAGAGGGAATCGGGAGGGAGGTGGGAGGGGGGTTCTGGAAGGGGAACATATGTATACCCATGGCAGATTCATGTCAATGTATGGCAAAACCAACATGATAATGTAAAAAAAAAAAATTAAAAAAAAAAGAAACCTAAACCTGCATGATATCTGAAAGATAGACAGGGGCTCCGATGTCTTGCTTAAACATGTTAAAGATAGTTCTGTGTGTCTAGAAGGTGCTTTTGACCATTTGCTCAACTCTGCCATGTTCATTACAGATGACACGTTCTTCTGTTACTCGCTCTGTCATTTTGTCTCCACTGCTGCTGTTGTTCATCTGAGAGATGTTGGAAGGGGTCATCAGGGCTGTCACTCTGCCACCTTCTCCTTCTCATACACATCAAAGCCAATTGCTTCTGTCTCTTGCCACTTTCTGTGAAAGCCAATATCTATCTGGATCTTCACTAAATTGAGAGACTATGTGCTGAAGTGTCTGACTCAAAATAAAAGCTATTAACTCCATGGATCCCTGGGGACACCTCAAAGGTCATTCTGAAACTAGAGTTCAGTGGGAAGCTTGTGCGCCTGCTGATGAGGACAGACATGGCATGTTAAGATGCTATTGAGACAGAATATGGCTTCAGTCATATACCTCGGGGACTAAGAGATGCTCCCTATTGTGTCCCCTACAGGCAGTTCAGGGTGGCTTCCAAGTAAGCAGCAACCGTGCTGCCCTGGTTTAATAATATTCTTCTTATTTTCCCCAGCAATACCAAGGAGTCTGTTGAGCTGCCTATAAACACAGTATTCTCAAATCTTTTTTGCTTATTCTTTACTGTTTTACCTTTCTCTTTCCCATTTTTTTCTTTTTATTTTGTTTCTTCTCCTGTCCCCAAATTCAGAAGCACCAGTGTTTCCAAAGTCCAGGAAATATTTTTATGACTCTTTTTCTTCACTGAAGATCTTATTAGCTCTTTCGTCTTGTCTTGTTTTTGCTCAGTGGTGTCCAACTCACCGTGACCCTTTGGACTATAGCCCGCCAGGTTCCTCTATCCGTGGGATTTCCCAGGAAAGAATACTGGAATGGGTTGCCATCTCCCTACCCAGGGCTCAAACCCATGTCTCTTGTGTCTCCTGCATTGCAGGCAGATTCTTTACCTGCTGAGCCATCGAGGAAGCCCCATTAGCTCTTTCTTTAACCACAGTTCTCATCTTCTCATAGTATTTTACAAATCAGAGGAAACTCCCATTTACTGTAACCGGCAATTATTATATAAAACATCCTTTGGGTATTTTGGTCAGCTTTCAACAGGTTGTGCCACAGAACAAACAACTCCAAGATCTTAGCAGCTGAGCCCCACAGTGGTTTATTTCTCACTCACATGACGTGTCTGTTACAACTCTGTGCAGTGTCCTCTTCTTTCTGGAAAAAAGGGAAGATCAAAGTGCAAAAGGGTCAAACTAGCCAAACCTAATCCCTTTTAGAGGGTTTTTCCAGGAAGCCCGCCCTTTCCTGTTTTGGGTGGGTCGCTCATCAGCCTCCTACAGTGCAGGCAACTGCTCTAGCGCCTGCTCCTGCGGTACACAGCAGCCAGCAGCACAAGACGCCAGCTGCTTCCCCAGCATCCTCAACTTTGGCAATTTTGTATTCAAGTGCCTCCACTGAGATACACCAGTGGTATCAGGAAAGCTCTCCCTGGTGTGAGAGAGGGCAGTTTTCTGACAAGTTCTACCAGTGCAGACCTCAGGGACTCCTCTGCAGCTCACTGAACCACAGTTGTGCCCAATCCAACAAAGTCTGGACTGCAGGCTAGAGAAGGGCATAGGGGAGGGGAAGCTTTGTCTCAGCCCTGAGTGTGGAGACTGCTCCTTGTATCTGCTACTTCACTGTATTCTTCAGAGTTCTCTTTACTTCTTACTAGCCAACCTCTCCATTTCCCAATTCATCCCACCCCCACCCTTTTCCAATTCTTTATATTAAACTTTCCCTATTCAAATTACCATGTGGTTTTTCTCCCCTGGTTGAATTCAGACTAATACCCCAGCCCAGCTCACATCTCATTGGCCAGGACCAGCTGCCAGTATCAGCAAATGGAGCTCCTTAGCTAAGTGAGTGGCCACTTCAACTAATCCAGGGTTCTGTAAAAAGGAAGAATGGGAGTTGAGATCTTTCATAAACAATAGGCAGTGTCTGCCTCAACAGCAGTACGTGTTGATAAGGACGACTTCCAGATCTCCAGACAAACTTCTCTGCTTTCTAGGACACTTCCCTTGACCACACGCATTGGGGAAACCTCCACCAGCCCACATCGCCAGGTGAAAATTCCTACCTGTCCATGTCTCTAGGCTCATTTCACACCCATTTTCCCCAATATCATGGATCCCTTCCCTTGAAAATCCCCTTGATGCAATCTCTTAGAAAAGGATTAAGTAAGCAGAAACAAATTCAACAAATGTGGTTTGTTCTATTATGAGCATTACACAGACTGAATGTCCCCATGAAACAAGAGAGAAGGGGGCTGGGCACAACCTTTAAAAGAATGACATAGTCTTTGGATACAATATAAACTGTTTAGAACCATCTAGGTCCAAGATGGTGGAAGATTCGACTTCCAGTAGACCTTGAACTTCATTTTATGCTCACTATTAGCATATGCTAAATGACACCAGGGCCCTGACAGTTTCGAAAGAAAAGTGAAATGTGAACGTGTTAGTCACTCAGACAGTTCTGAGGATAATCATAAGACCAAAAAGTGGATGGTAGCCTAATTCTGGGGATCTCCACCCCTCCTGCAAAATAGTTGAAATAATCTTCCCACTTATTAGCCTATGAAATTACCCAGCTCATAAAAACTAACCACCTCATATTTAGGGGCCTCTCACCTTCTGAGATGGCCCACACTCTATGGACTGTGTATCTCTCCAAATAAAACCACTTCTTACCTATTGCTTTGTTTCTTGCTAAATTTATTTTGTGCTGAGACATAAACAGTCTGAACTGCATAAGTGAGAAAGGGAAAAACAAACATTGCATATTAATGCATATATGTGGAATCTAGAAAAATGATACATATGAATCTATCTGCAAAGCAGAAATAGAGACACATAAGTAGAGAACAAATATATGGACACCAAGGAGGGAAAGGAAGGGGTGGGATGAATTGGGAGACTGAGACCGACATACACACTGCTATGTATATACCTAATGAGGACCTTCTGTATACACAGGAAGCTCTACTCAATGCCTGCGGTGACAAAGAGGCAGTATACGTGTACATATTGCTGATTCACTTTGCTGTACAGCAGAAACTAGCACCACACGTAAAACAGCTAAACTCCAATTTGAAAAAAAGAAGAAGAAGGAAAAGAACCTGAACTTCAGTAGGCCTTGAGACAAGGTATGTGATCTTATTTATTTATTTTTGTTTGTTTGTATTCATAACATATTTTATTAAGCTATTTATTTCATGTGTATGTATTAGATATACCTCTAATACTGATTTTTTTCTAATTTATTTATTTTCTTTACATTATCGTGTTGGTTTTGCCACACATTGACATGAATCTGCCATGGGTATACATGTGTTCCCCTTCCAGAACCCCCCTCCCACCTCCCTCCTGATTCCATCTCTCTGGGTCATCCCGGTGCACCAGCCCTGAGCACCCTGTATCAAGCATCAAACCTGGGCTGGCGATTGATTTCACATATGATAATTTACATATTTCAATGCTGTTCTCCCAAAATCCCAGGCTGGGTATTGGCTGAGTTCAAGTCCCAATCCAAGTTGTACAGTTTCACCTCCAGTCCTTGAAACCTCCCCAGTCCTTCCAGCCTCCCGGGGTCTAAAGGACAGCTGTCCCATTGGCCCTCCATGTGCTATGGCTCAAGTCGTGACTGCTTTCCTGGACATTTGAAGCCCCCTTAACAGGGGAACTTACACTGAGTCTGTCCCTTGCAGTCCCCTGTTCAGTACCCCTGGACCCAAAGCAGGAAAGAGCATCCCCTCTTTTCTCAGGAGGCTCTCCAAGCTCTCAGAGCCTGTGCCTTGATGCATTCCTCATTGTCTCCCATCTGCTCTTCTAACTTAAGTATAAGTTCCAGTCAAGATGGTAGCAGGAGGTGGTGACAGGGACTTACTGTGTGACTGTGAGGAGGTAGTTGTGAGTGTTAAAAGGGCAAATAAGAGTCCTGCTAGGCACCCAGTAGTTCTCAGTAAATGCTGGTTGGAGTATTATTGGGGTATTATTTTAGTTTCTGGCTAATTCTTCAGAAAGAGGGGTTTTACCTCGAGGAGCTTAGGAAACTCCAAGTGAGTTCTGACCACTTTGAGGTCCTGGGGCATCAAGGGAAGTCACTGTGAAGGGATAGCAAAAGACAAACTGCCTAAGCACGTTAGCGTGATTCACAGGAAGCTTCACTAGGAGAGCGTTCCAGAAGTAACATTGAAAGAGTAGACTGCACTGCCATCTGTTGGTTATAGCTCAGATTGTTATGGTGGAAAGGAACATAGGCAAGTAGACAACTGGTCACCTAGAATGCTGGTTAACCACACAGCTTCCCCAGCCACATTCCCAGGGGGTACTGGGTATGTTTATCAAGTTCCTCAGAGATCTCATGCAAGTGGTCCAGTGCTCCCTACCTCTTCCCATGAAGGGATCCTTAAGGCGTGAGCAAAAGTATTCACAGTGATGTGATGCACTGAGATGCACTCCTGCCCAAAATGCCTAACCTGAATCCAATTATGAGGAAACATCAGAAAAACCTAAATGGAATGACTGGCTGTACTCTTCAAAGATGTCAAGGTCATGAGAGACAAGAAGGCTAGAGAGCTGTTACCAACCTAAGGAGACTAAAGAGAAAGGACAAATGACTGCAATATATGAACTAAGATTCTCTTTTGCTATATAGGAGATTATGGGACAATTGATAATAATAGTATTGTGTCAATGTCAATTTCATGGTTTTGATCATTATGATAAAACTATATAAGAGAATGTCCTTGCTTTTAGGGAATAACCACAAGTATTTAGGGGTAAAAGGCCATCAGGTCTGTTATCTGACTTGCAAATAGTTCAGGAGGGAAATATATATAATAATTACATATAGTTATTATATATATATTATATATAATGATTATACATATAATTTTGATAAAGAGTATTGAGGAACTCTTTGTACTATTTTTGCAACTTTTTAACAGTCTGAAATTATACTAAAATAAGTTTGAAAAATTTTTTTCACAGCCCACTGAGAAAATGATGACCTAATGCCACCGTTAGTTCAGTCACACATTAAAACCTCACCTTTTTACAGAGCTCTTAGTAGACACTGGGCTTGTGCTAATTGTCATGGTTTATCACAGCAATCCTATAAGAGCAAGGCTATTATTACCTTCCAATTTTCACATGAGGAAAGCTTCTCTTCAGAAGGGTGAAGTTGTCTGCCCAAGGTCACACAGCTAGTAGGTGATTGAACTGGAATGGGATCTCTCGATCCAGAGTCATAAAAATCCAACTAGCAGCACATGGAGGACAGGGTTCACATTATTGAAAGGGCTGGGGACCACGCCTGTGGCTGCCAGACTGAACTCTACCATTTTCTCCAAACATACCTGGCCTTGACTCTGCCTCTGTCCAGCCCGTTGCTCCTGGGTGCCCTTCTCACTGTCTTCCGGTTCCCTCCCTACATAGTCTTGTGGGCTGAGACACTTCTTCCCCCATAGTTCCTTCCTAAGCCCTGTACCTAGGTAGGCGCTCTCCCCACTCTGCAGTCCTGTAGCCCTACACTTGTCTCTCAGACACTATCCCATTCTCCATCTCCCACTATAACTCTTTGGTGGAGGCAGAAGAGCGTAGCTATTGCTGGCTCCAGCTCTGGACTCAGACAGGCCTGGCTTCTAAACCTGGCTCTGCTATTTACTGGCTGTGTGTTCTTGGGCAAGTCACTTCACCTCTCTGAGCATCTTAGAAATAAAACAGAGCTATGATAACCCAACTCATTATAAAGAGAAAGAGAGGACTTCTCTGGTGGTCCAGCAATTAAGAATCTGCCTGCCAATGCAAGGGACATGGGTTTGATCCCTGGTCTAGGAAGATTCCACATGCCATGGGGCAAAGAAGCCCATGCATCACAGCTACTGAACTCACACTCTAGAACCCACGTACTGCACCTGCTGAAGCCCACATGCCTTAGAACCCATGTCCTGCAAGAAGAGAAACCACTGCAGTGAGAAGCCATGCTCCACAACTAGAGAGTAGCCCCCGTTCGCTGCAACTAGAGAAAGCCCTAAAAGACCCAGCACACCCCCAAAATAAATAATTTTTTTAAAAGAGAGATGTGTTGGTATTACACAACCTTTCCTATAACATTTGGCAAACATCAAGTACTTAAAAAATGTTAGTTACTATTCCGATGTCCCATCTCCATAACGACTGTTTTAAATTTCTTCAGATAAATCAGTTATAAGCATGTGCCAAAGTTTTATTTCAATCATGCCACAAAGCCAAGTCACAGTTCTCTTTTGTTAAGGACATTCCCTAGGAAAAGAGGATGGTTGGATAAGCATTATTAAACTGAATACAAGACAAAGAATGTCTGATAATCAGCTAAGTGTTTGGGTAGCTGATTTCCCCAAGGAGCTTTTAATCTTGTTAAAGTTTATCAGAAAATTGCTTAAGCATTTATCAAGAATGCTAATTTCCTCCCAGAAGGCATTTGTGAATTGCATCAAGCAAGAGAGTTCTATACTGGATCGTGATGGGAACACTCTTTCCTCAATCAAACTCATAATAATCAATGCTGACATTACTTGAGGATTCACTATATGCCCAGCCTGGAGTGGTGTCACAGACCTAGCCTTGAAGCAGATCCTGGGTGCGTTTTGTCATTGTTCCCTGCTCCCACTTCGTTCAGGGTCAGACCATGCAGGAAGCTACAAAATGCTGATGGAATGGGTGAACGGGAGCAGCAGTCATCACGTCTCAGGCTTTTGCACGATGTGGGACACCCTCTCCTATCCTGCACACTACTGAGATGGAAACAAACAAGTTTCTGAGAATAGAAACCATCTGCTATACCCCCAATATAATGGGATGTAAGTAGGTGCTATTAGGGAGGACATGACTTGGTTAGACTTTCTGGTCCAGTACTGTCAACTAAGTCCTTTACCAGCTAGATGACAAGGTGCTTAATTCTGGCCACAGAGTCCAGCAGAGTAACCAAAGCCTCATTACCAAGCATGGATGCCTTTCCTCTGACAGACAATAAAGAGTTGGCTCCAAGTTGCTCATTAGCTTCTTTAGGGACTTGTTGGACATCTTGCCACTGTACGAACAAACAGATGGACTTGGCTGTTGGCTGCGAGGATATTTGGAAGGAGCAGATCTACCTACCCATTGTGAGAAGCAAAACACTGTATCTGAAGGGTGTGCACTGCCTCCCAGCTGTTTTGGAGGAAGTCAGGGGTATTCAGAGTGTAGTGCCCTGACCAGCAGCATCAGCATCTCCTGGGGATTTGTTAGAAATGAGAAGTCTTGGTCCCTATCCCAGACTTACTGAATCAGAAGTTCTGAGGTGGAGGCCAGCACTCTGTGCTTTAACAAACTGTCTAGGGACTTCCCTAATGGTCTGGTGGTTAAGAGTCGCCTGCCAATGCAGGGGATACGGGTTTCATCTATGGGCTGGGAAGATTCCACATGTCTAGGGGTAACTAAGCCCATGGGCCACAACTCCTGAGCTCATGCTCTAGAGCCTTTTCTCTGCAACAAGAGAAGCTACCCCAATGAGAAGCTCAGCCACCACAATGAAGAATAGCCCCTGCTCATCGCACCTGGAGAAAGACTGCACACAGCAACAAAGATACAGAGCAAATATTTAAACAATTTAATAAATAATTTAAATAAATAATTATTTATTATCATTTAATTTAATTATTTAATAAATAATTGTTTATTTTTAAATAAATTAAATATTTAAAAAAACAAGTATTCCAGGTGATTTGGATGCACATTCATGTTTGAATTAGGTTAAGTTGTAATATGTCTCTTTTCTCTCTTCCCCTCCATCTTCTCTACCTACCCCTTCCCATCATTCCTCATTCTTTCTCCCCTACAAAACAACACCTCTGAATCCCCTGGGATTGAATCTAAGTATTCACCTGGATTGTGAGACTACTGGGGAATCACCAAGAAAGATGCAAGATGATTAAACTCCAGAAAATTGTCACATTCTCTCAGGTGAACTTTTGAGAGTAGGTCTACCTGGATGAGCTAGAAGACACTTTGATGGCATCTGAGGCCACAGTACCATAAGCTTCTGAGGCAGAAACAAGATCAGGCCAGAGTTTGGAGTCTGTGCTCTCCTGGAGCCAGCCTTAGCTGCTCAAAGATGTTTGGAGCAAATAGCTTAGGGAAAGAACAGCAAGTCAGAGAAGAGGTTGAGAAATGGCTGTAGGTGACCACAAAGAGGCCTGGCACAATGGAGCCATTCAGAGAAAAATACAGCCGTTGCAGCATGGATCTATGGAAATACATCAGCATGTCCTGGGCTCTTGAGTGGATTTTTCTGAAGGTCTGGGAGCTGATACTCAGGAGATGTTCAAGGAAAGGGTGGCTCTTGAAGACCGGAGAACTCATGAGACACCCACAAAAAGAAGACATAGTCCACTGATTCTTTTATTTATATATATTTATTTACTTAGTTTTTGGCTGCTTCCGGTCTTAGTTGCAGCTCTCAAGCTCTAGAGTGTAGGCTCAGTAGTTGAAACATGCAGGTTTAGTTGCCCAGTGGCGTGTGGGATCTTAGTTCTCTGACTAGGGATCGAACTCACATTTTCCACACTCAAAGGCAGATTCTAAACCACTGGATGACCAGGGAAGTCCCTGCTAATTCTTTTATTTATTTATTTTTAAAAATTGCTCAGTCATGTCTGACTCTTTGAGACCGCATGGACTATACAGTCCAGGCCAGAATACTGGAGTGTGTAGCTGTTCCCTTCTCCAGGGGATCTTCCCAACCCAGGGATCAAACCCAGGTCTCCTGCATTGCAGGCAGATTCTAATTCTTTTAATAAACATTTGCAAATCTCCATGGCGCATGTTGGATTTTAGGCATAGGGCAGATCTGGTACCTCACTCTGGTACTGTGATCCCTTCTAGCAAGCTGTCCAGCCAGCTCCACAGCCATCTCTGGGTCTGCTTAGACCACTCAGGATCCCTGGCAGCTCATGGAAGCTAAATTCCAAAGCCTCCTCCTATGGACTGAGCTATGTACCCCCCAAAATCAGATATTAAAGCCTAACCCCCAATCGATGGTAATAGGAGTAAGGAACTAATTAAGGTTAAATGAGGTCATAAGAGTGGAGCTCTAATCTGGTAAAATGAGTGTCCTTACAAGAGACACTGGGCATATATACAGTGGAATACTACTAAGCCATAAAAAATGAACTATTGTCATTTTCAACATCATGGGTGTACCTGGAGGGTATAATGCTAAGTGAAATAAGTCAGACAAAGAAGGTCAAATTTTGTGTGTCATCAATTATATGTGAACCATAAAATATAAAATAGGTGAGGGACTTTTCTGGTGGTCCATTGGTTAAGACTTCGCAGGGATACAGGTTTGAGCCCTGGTGGGAGAGCAAAGATTCCACATGTCTCTGGCTAAAAAAATCAAAACATAAGACAGAAGCAATGTTGTAACAAATTCAATAGAGACTTTAAAAATGGTCCCCATCCAAAAGGTCTTTAAAAATAAATAAGTAAATAAAATAGGTATAACAACAACAAAAGACATAAGGGAAGCCTTTCTCTCTCTCTCTCTTTGTCACGTGAGGACATGGTGAGAAGGTAGCCATCTGCAAGGCAGAATCTATGGCTAACAAGTGCAAGAAAAGATGTTCAATGTCACTAATCATCAAAATGATGCAAATGAAAACCACAATGAGATATCACCTCACACCTGTTACAATAGTTATTATCAAAAAGACAGGAAATAATAAGTTTCAGTTGATGTAGAGAAAAGGGAACCCTTGTGCACTGTTGGTGGGAATGTAAATTGGTGCAGCCACTATGGAAAACCGCATGGAAGTTCCTCAAAAAATTAAAAATAGGGCTACCATATGACTCAGCAATTTCATTTTTGAGTATTTATTCAAAGAAACCAAAACCATTCATTTGAAAAGATATATGCATCCCCATGTTCACTGCAACATTATTTTCAAGGTATGAAAACAACCTGAGTGTCCATCAGTGGATGTATGAATCAAGGAAGTGTGGTATAGATATTCAGCTATAAATAAGAAGGACATCTTGCCAGCTGTGACAACGTGGATGGACCTTGAGGGCATTATGATAAGTGAAGTAAGTAAGACAGAGAAAGACAAATACTGTATGATCTCACTTATTTGTGGAATCTAAAGAAAGAAGAAAAAAATAAGCTCATAGATACAGAGAACTGACCGATGATTGCCAGAGAGGGGGGCAGGGAGTGGGCAAAATGGGTGAAGAGAGTAGAAGGTGCAAACTTCCAGTTATAAAATAGGTAAGTCATGGGGATATGATGTACAGTATAATAACTATAATTAATAATACTGCATTGCATTCTTTCTCTGCATTTTTATTTATTTACCTTTTGAAAATTTATTTTCGCTGCAATGGGTCTTCGTTGCAGTGTGTGGGTCTTTCTTGTTGTGGAGCACAGGTTATAGAGTGTGGAAGCTTAGTAGTTGCAACGCACGGGCTTAGTTGCCCCATGGCATGTGAGATCTTATATTCCTCGACCAGAGATCAAACCTGCATTCCCTGCATTGGAAGATGGATTCCTTTTTTTTTTTTTTGGAAGATGGGTCCTTAACCACTGGACCACCAGGGAAGTCTCCTGATTCGAGCTTTTAGAAAGTAATTATCTCATACCAGTTTCAGGAAGATGACTTAAGTTTCTGTTATGATGATTGTCAGAGGCATTTGCAAGAAATAATCTAACTTGAGTTTCACTTGTGTTCATGAAATAAGATAAATTTATTTTTCACTTGCATGCTTAAATGGTTTTGCCTACTCAGGGAATTCTCAAGTCCAGTCTCCATTTTAATTTTTAACTTTTCTTTAAATCATTGTTTGCAATATGCAGTCCAATCTAAATTTAAATAATATGTCAATAATGAGACATACGGGAAGGCTGTTGAGGGGGCTTCTGGTAAAGTCTTTCATTCCTAAGAAAGAGATACGAGAAAGAAATGGTGTTTCTGTTTTTCCTGTGGGTGCTGTCATGTCTGGATACACCAAAGCAAATTTGAAACCAACCAGAAGACGGTTAATACATGGAGATGAGCAGGTTCAAGAGAATCCCAGGGAAGCAGAGCAGAACCATGAGCACACTGCGCCTGCAGCCCAACTGAACACTGCCCCTCTTATTATAATGGATGATAAATTTTCTTATTACCCAAGCCAGAGGGCATCATGGATTTTAATTCCTTGCTGCCAAAATCCTGATACTCACCCCAACTAAAATTTAAGGTCTATAGGGTAGCAACTTGGCCCCTTTTGTTCCTGACTATATACCCAGCCTCTAAAATACCACCTGGTACATGATAGATGCTCAATAAATCCTTGTTAAGGAATTAATGGATGAATTCGTTAAGTGGAAATAATGACATCCATTTAAGATAATGGATGTGAAAATCCTTTGAGAAATGGCAAGCACCAGGCATAACAACCCATTATTAACTATCACAGTTATCAGAGAAGAGCAGCAGCCACCATTCCAGGCAGAGGGGTTGGCCCGAAGCTTTCTTGCAGTCCTCAGCATCCACCGCTACTGCTCAGCTCCTGCACAGCCCAGGGGTCCTCAAATATCAGCCCCTCCTTCCCCACCTTCACAATTTTTCCTGAGTCAAAGATCATTTATACCATTATGTACTAGTTCATTAAGTCTACTTTATTATTATTATTATTTTACTTTTGGCAGCTCTAGGTCTTCACTGCTGCAAGGCTTTCTCTAGTTGCAGTGAGAGGAGCTACTCTTGACTGCAGCGCGCAGGCTTCTCACTGGGGTGGTTTCTCTTGTTGCGGAGCACTGGCTCTAGACGCATGGGCTTCAATAGTTTGAGGTACATGGGCTTAGTCGCTCTGCAGAATCTTCCCGGACCAGGAACTGAACCCATGTCTCCTACAATGGCAGGCAAATTCCTGTCCACTGTAGCGCAAGGGAAGTCCTCATTAAGTTCACTTTACATTAGTATGCTCTCTAAACTTAGTTTCCTCCTAAACAAGAATATTCACAAAACCACTTTTTTGGCATGCTGGTTATAGTTTGTCTAAACTGGGTTAAAATAATTCTCAACTGTCAAAACTTAAAATATGCATTCAGGAATCATCTAAAGTGGAGGTTGACAACCTTTTTCTGGAAAGGGCAGATAATGTATATTTTCAGTACTGAGGACCATATCTTCACAACTATTCAATTCTACTGCTGTCATGTGAAAGCATGCGTGCATGCTAAGTCACTTCAGTCATGTCCACCTCTTTACGACCCTATGAACTGGCAACCTCAGGTCTAAAGCCATCTTCGATACCACCAAGATTGCAGGTCAGATTTGGATAGCAAGAATAGAGTTGGCCAAAATGTCAATTCAGCGATCACAGAATTTGATTTCAAACCTCTGCCATTTACTAGCTGTGTGATCACAGGCAGATACATATTTTCTAAGACTAAGTGGATCCATCTGTGAAATGAAGATGTTGCGACCTCATTGGATGGTTGTGAGAACTGAACACAATCATTTATACAAAGAAGCTCTCTGGAAGCCATAAATAAGATGTATATGTAAGGGGACTTGCGTGGTGGTCCAGTGATTAAAACTCTGAACTTCCACTGCAGGGGCCTGAGTTCTATCTCTGGTCGGTGAGCTAAGATCCCACATGCCACAAGGTGTGGCATAAAAGAGTTATGTGTGAGTGATTGTTCAGGAGATGGAGTCCCCTGAAGTTCAGCAGATATCACCCCCTTCTACTTGTCACACACTTTCTCCTTCCACCCAAAGCCCTCCTTCTTCACCAGGCTGTCTCCACTCCTCTCATCCATCTCGGTACCTATTCACATGAGGAAGCGCACACGTGTGCTCTTTGCCCGGCTTGCCTGCCTGCCCCACTGGACCACACAGCAGGATGCATTGCATGCCCAGCTCCTTGATCCCCCAACCACACCAGCACTTGGCCTGAAGCCTTCCCAACCAACACCTGCTTCATCTTTTTAAGTTCTCTTCCCACCTTCTTCTACTTGAACTTCAGATACACTGTGGAGGAAAGTTAGATGGAGACAGTGGAAACATTTCCAAGTTCCTGGGTTTGAAAAAGAATGCCCTCTTAAAGCTGGATGAGAAGTCACTGCCCAGGCTTCTGAATGTCAAAATCTCTGGATGTACTTTGAGAAGCAGGAGGCCACATGTGTCCAGATGCCCCAACACTTTTCACTTCTGTTCTATTTCCTCCTTCTTTAAGGGAAAGGCCATCTACACTTTTCCCCAAGCAGCCTTGAGGGAAACTTAAGCCTATACGTGGGAAATCATTAGGATTATTTTCTCATATTTTTTATCTCCCCTTATTTTTAGGCAAGCTAATTACATGAATTGTCTGAATAAAAAGGACTAATTGGACCTCCTGCACTTTCCTTTCCTGCTGAGTTTCCTTGAACATACACCTATAGTTTGCCCACAGAAGCTAGTAGAGAATGAACTTGTGGACACAGTGAGAGAAGGTGAGGGTGGGATAGATTAAGAAAGTAGTACTGACGTATATACACCATCCTGTGTAAAATAGTTACTGGGACGCTGGTGTATAACATAAGGAGCCCAGCCTGGCACTCTGTGATGACCTAGAGGGGTGGGATGGAGAGTAAGCAGGAGGGAGGCACAAGAGGAAGGTGTGTGTATATATATATATATATATATATATATATATAATTATGACTGATTCACATTGTTGTATAGCAGAAACCAACACAACATTTTAAAGCAATTTTCCACCAATTAAAAAAAAATTTTAAAGAAGCATATGTTACGTATGGCTGATTCATGTTGACATTTGGCAGAAACCAATATAATACTGTAAAGCAATTATCCTTCAATTAAAAATAAATATTTTTTTAAAAAGAAGCATATGGGAAAATCTTCAGTCTAGTAGTGATATAATGAAAGACACCACCCCTATGCCAACTGTGTCCCCTGTGTGAGTGCCAGGGGGAAAAGTCCCTCCAGTCTGCGGCCAGGAAATAAATGCTTTGCTTCTTATGAGCAATTGGTACTTTTTCTATGCCATGTATAAGTCTTGTTTTGCCACTTTGCTTTGGCTGCAGGGAAACTCAGCCTCTACCTCTAATAACCTCCTACACATAGACTTTCTTTTCTTCCAACTTCCCTTCACTCTTCTATTTTCTATCGTCCTTCATTTCTTTACTTTCAGCTTACTATCATGTTATTCCTTTTGTAAGATGCTTTAAAGCCTATTTAAGTGAATTGGTTATAGACATAAAAACACTTTGAGCCTGGTGTGCATTACTGACCGTGTTCATCTTGGGCATCTGGAAAAGTTAGCTTGAATACATCTGAGCCCAAAGGCCAATGTCTTTGAAAGCATAATCTCCTCCCTAAGATTTTGGATAATTCTCAGTGGATAATTCTCACTTACTCAACCAACTTACATTTTGTTGAGTGTGTAACTTGTTCCCTCTGGGTCCAGGGATGCCACACCTCAACCCGAAACATAAAGTGCAGCTCCTTGGTTTCTCAAAAACCAGAAATGATTTTTAAACGTAGAATTGTCACGTCTTGTGGATAATAATCTCCCTGCCAATGCATGGGACATGGGTTTGCTTCCTGGGCCAGGAAGATTCCAAATGCCTTCGGGCAAAAAGCTTGTGTGTCACAACTACTGAGCCCACCCACCGAAACCTGTGCTCCACAGAAGAGAATCCCCACCGCAGTGAGGGGCCCGTGCAACGCAACGAAGAGAAGACCCCACTTGCTGCAACTAGAGAAAGCCCTCACTCAGCAACGAAGACCCAGAGCAACCAAAAATAGAGTAAATTTTTGGTTTATTAGAAGTGCCGTGTGGGACTTCCCTGGTGGCCCAGTGGCTAAGACTCTGAGCTCCCAATACAGAGGGACCTGGGTTCAGTCCCTGGTCAGAAAACTAGATCCCACATGCTGCGACTAAGATCTGGCACAGCCAAATAAATAAATATTAAAAAAAAAAAAGCACAATGTCATTCTGCCATTCCACTTATGGGTATACAACCAAAAAACCTGAAAGTGGGAACATAGATATTTGTACACCGATGCTTATTGCAGCATTATTCAAAATAGCCAAAAGGTAGAATCCATCAAATGTCCATCAGCAGATGAATGCCACATAAACACAACATGGTATATACAAACAATAGAATATTAATCAGCTCTAAAAAGGAATACCATTGGGACTTCCCTGGTGGTCCAGTGGTTAAGACTTTGCCTTCCAATGCAAGAGATGTGGGCTCGATCCCTGCTTGGGGAGCTAAGCTCCCACATGCCTTGCAGCCAAAAATCCAAACCATAAACCGCAGCAATACTGTGACAAATTCAATAAAGACCATTAAAAAAACAGTCCACATCCAAAAATATTTTTTTAAAACAAGGATTACCTTTGACATATGCTATAAAAGGATGAACCTTGAATACAGTAATGACAAGTGAAAGAAATCATTCACAAAAGGATAAATACTGCATAATCCACTTACATGAAGTACTTAGAGTAAGTCGCACTCATAAGACAGAGAGTAGAATAGTGGTTACCAGGGGCTGGGAGGAGCAGAGGATGGGAAGGAGGTGTTTGACGGGTAGTGAATTTCAGTTTGGGAAGATGAAAAAGTTTGGAGATGGATGGGGTGACGGTTGCACTACAGTGGGAATGCACACAGAACTGCCGCAGAACTGTACACTTAAAACTGGTTAAAGTGGCAATTTTCATGTTATATAAAACATATTTTCCCACAATTCTTTTTTAAAAAGTTTAAAGTAAGACAAACATTGTATGATATCACTTATATGTGGAATCTAAAAAATGGTAAAAATGAACTTATCTAGAGAACAGAAATAGAGTTACAGATGTAGAAAACAATCTTACGGTTACCAGGGGGCACTGAGAGGAGGGATAAATTGGGAGATTGGGCTTGACACATAGCACACTAACATATACATATAATAGATAACTAATAAGTACCTGCTGTATAGCACAGGGAACTCTACTCAGTACTCTGTAATGACCTAGATGGGAAAAGAATCTAAATAAAGAGGGGATGTATGTATATGTGAAGGAGGAAACAGAACAGGCTCTATCTTGAAAGCAGGACTCCATCTTGGGCCGGACTGTAGACTTTGAGCTATATGCCCAGTATCTATGGAAACAACATACCAACTGGAAAACCAGGCCCCTGGAAGGAAGGGCCCAGGGCTCTCCATCCCTAAAAGAATACCCTAATTATCTGTGTAACCAAATAGAATCATACATTCTATTATGCTTACTGGGGAATGACCACAAGCCTATTGATAATTGTCCACTACCTAGGCTTAAGGCATATGAATCATGGGTTAACTTTGATTGTATCTTTCTTTTTCCTTTGTTCAGACTAGTTTCAGGGAGTTTGGGGAGGTGGGTTTGGGCACATACTCTTAAGGTATATAAGGTTTTCACAAAAACTGGTGGGAGTCCTTGGCTAAGAGGAGACTCTGCTTTGGGCCTGCCGATGTAATAAACTGCACTCCACTATCTGCATTGTCCTTCTGAGTGAGTTTGCGTCCCGGAACGCATGGCTAAACATAGATACACCTGATTCACTTTGCTGTATGCCTGAAACTAACACAATATTGTAAATCAACTATTTTCCAATAAAAAGTTTTTTAATGTTTAGTGCTGCTCCTCTGTCAGTTTTGACCAAAAGGAATCCACTAAAACAGACTCCTAAACATCTCAGACTATACCAAAAAGTTAAGGGATGTTCAGAGGAGATTACATAATGTACCACCCAGAAGAAGATTCTGTAATCTACATTCAGCATTGCCATTCTGAAAGGTCCCTTGTGGCCACCTTGAAGCCTGAGTTTTCTTTTACATTTCACCATACTCATCTCCCTCTTCATTTTGGTTCCTCTCTTGTCCCTCCCGTCCTCTGCATTTCAACTCAGTTTGTTCTGAAATTTCCATTTCCCCCCTCATTTATGATGTAAATAAGTTCAATTGTCTCCAATCTACAAACTTTCATTCAGTGCCTTCCACTGAATGGAAGCTACCACCTTTGGAAGGCTGATGTGATTGTATGTACCATTATTTCCCGACCTGGTCAGGTTGAACTTGAAAGAAAGTGTTCTAGGATATAAGTGGCTAAACAAAAGGTTAACTCACTTCACAGCCTGGATAGTAAAGGTAAGGGGATGGTCAACCCATGAACATAAAGACCTGCTCCAAATCAAATAGCCTACAAGAACCACATAGATTATTGTGCCTTTCCAAGGCAAACCCCTCCACTGGAACGCTTACTCTCTTTGAGATTCTATTTTATTGATAATCACCCTTCTCAATTCCATTTTCTCCTCCGTCCTCCCAATGGCTCTATGTGTCAAGAGAACATTGGGTTCAAGCACTGGAGTTCAAATGTCCAATAAACTAAAAAACAAAAATAAGGTTTTCCTCAACTCCTACCAGCCCAATGGTTCATTGCATGCACACTAACTTGCTTCAGTCATGTCCAGCTCTTTGCGACCCTATGGACCGTAGCCCTCTAGGCTCCTCTGTCCATGGGATTCTCCAGACAAGAATACTGCAGTGGGTTGCCATGCCCTCCTGTAGAGGATCTTTCCCACTCAGGGACTAAAGCCACATCTCTTGCATTTCCTGCGCTGGCAGGCAGATTCATAACCACTGGCACCACCTGGGAAGATCAATGGTCTTTTATCTCATCTCGTATTTCTTTAGAAAGAAGAAACCTGTAAGGAAAGTCCTCAACAATGGGTTCTGCGTCCACAGAGGTCAACCTCCAAGGGCACAGACAGAGTGGAGAAGGATGGAGGGTAGATCTACAGAGGCTAGTGGAGACTATCCAGCCACTCTACGCTGGCAGGTTTTCAATGCACCCAAATACAGAAGCCTCTCATATTTATGTCTGTTGCCCAGGGACTTCCCTGGTGATCCAGTGGTTAAGACTTCACCTTCCAATGAAGAGGGTGCAGGTTCCATCCCTGGTCCATCAGCTAAGATCTCACATCCTCACGGCCAAAGAAAAAAGAACCAAACATAAAAGAGAAGCAATGTTGTAACAAATTCAATAAAGACTTCAAAAATGGTCCACATCATCAAAAAATCTCAAAAAAATGAAATGTAGAGGCTGGCCAGATTCAGATTTGAGTTTGTGTCAAAAATACTTATAGGTGTCTGTGTGCTTCTGTTAGCATCAAATCAGGAGTTATATAATAGCGTTTGAGTGCAATAAGCACATCTACTGTCCAGATCTTGATTTCTAAATACCATTCTTCCATAAAAATAAACCAAGATCCTTAGAGAAATGATGGATCTTGAGGCTGAGGCAGACAAAGTATAAGGTGAGTGTGAAATACCATCTTCACCCAGAAGGCAAGGAAGTGGTCTAAGAAAGACGGAGACATGTCAGAAGGACATGCAATCCAGCTTAAATGGACTCCCACTGGACAAATCTGATGTAACAAAATATCAAAAAAAATGATGATATTAAAGAATTATAACCCAAGGAATAAAATAAAGATCCACGAGTCTGCGCTAATATAAACAGATAACTATATAAGTAAATAAGAAGGAAACACTTTTCCTTCAAAGTACAATGCCAATTAATATGCAACTTCATATTTGGTAGGGATTTATTATGAAATAATTTAAAATGTATAGAATAGTTACAAAAACAGAACAAAGATCCCCTATATACATTTCACCCAAATTTCCCAATTGCTGTTTCACTATATTTAACTACCAAAACAAAGTCTTGCATAGTTGAATTACAGTATGCAGATTTCCACCCTCACTTCCCAACCAACATCTCCTTATACATGTATGTTGGCATACATATGAAAGCATATCCTTACAATAACTTCTTGGCAGTGGAATTAATGGGTTAAAGTGTCCTCAACTCAAATATTATCCAGTTGCCCTTTATAACAGCTTCTTAGAGCTGCTATAACAAATTACCACAAATATGGTGGCTTACAACAACAGAAATTTATTCTCTCACAGTTCTGGAAGCCAGAGTCCAAAATCAAGGTGACAACGCAACTCCTCCAAAGACTCCCGAGAGGATCCTTCCTTGCCTTTCTCAGCTTCTGGTGTTCCTTTGCATCATTTAGATCTCTGCCTCCCTCTTCTCATGGCCTGCTTCCCTATGTGTCTCTCTGGGTATCCTCTCTGCTTATAAGGACACTCTCGTTGGATTTAGGGCCCACCCAAGTCCAGTATGACCCATCTCAATCCTTATCTTAATCATATCTGCAAAGACTTTATTTCCAAATAACGTCACAGTTGGAGGTTTCAGTAGGAATTGGGGGGCAATACTAACCCTGAATATTCATGGGAAGGACTCATGCTGAAGCTGACGCTCCAGTACTTTGGCCACCTGATGCAAAGGGTCGACTCACTGGAAAAGACTCTGATGCTGGGAAAGATTGAGGGAGAGAGGAGATGGGATGAGGTGGTTGGGTGGCATCACTAACTCAAGGGACGTGAGTTTGAGCAAACTCCGGGAGATGATGAAGGACAGGGAAACCTGGCATGCTGCAGTCCATGGGGGTCACAGAGTCAGACGCAACGTAGAGACAGAACAGCAACAAAATTACTCCAGGATCATGTGTGCGTTTGGCCCCATATTGCGAAGCTTTAAAAAAGATTGTTGTTGTTTACAATCAGCCTCAGTGGCTTCCCTGATGGTCCAGTGTTTAAGAATCCACCTGCCAATGCAGGGGACACAGATTCAATCCCTGGTCCAGGAAGATCCCACACACCATGAAGCAACTAAGCCTGTGCACCGCGACTGCTGAATTCACATGCCAAGAGTCCGTGCTCCCCAACAAGAGAAGCCATCAGTGAGAAGCCCGCACACCACGAAGAAGAGTAGCCCCCACTGACTGCCACTAGAGAAAGCCCTTGTGTAGCCATGAAGACCCAGTGCAGCCAAAAATAAATTCATAAATTGAAAAAAAAAACAAAACAGGATCACCTCCAGTGAACAATCCCATGAGGGGATCCAGAAATTCCTAAGAAGTTCTCTGGAAAAACAGGTGCCCAATCACATCTGTGAACTCCTGCTCCAGCTCTCCCGTCCTGCAGCTGCCTCAGGCCCAGTGGTTCCTACACCTGCCCTGGGTGACTTCCAGAACTCCTGGGAGGAAGAGGAAGTGCTTGCCCTCGAAACCCCCACACCTCCTTGGTCTGCAGGTCAGTGAGAGGACAAAGCTCCATCCTTCCCCTTGAGGAGGAATTACAACAAATCTTGCTTACACATGCAAGCAATATCTTCCTGGCAACTGTGACAGTCCTCAGGGGAAATCCAACCCAAGAAAGCACAGTCCAGCAACCCTTAAGATCCCATGCTATCCCTCTTCTTCATAGTCATAAGAATGTTGTGATTTCCAGTGTTTCTTTCTTTGGGGTTTAAAACTTCCACCTCCTTCATCTGTCACAACCCTGGGAGGTCACTACGATCATCCAGGTTGTATAAAAGGACTGCAAACATTTATAAAGGGATACAGTTTCCCCGATCCCATACTGAGTTGTGGCAGAACTGGTGTCCCCTGCACATCATATGACCCTCTTCTCTGCTAAGCATCTCCTCTCCCCTGCTCCCCTTTCCATCTTCGTGGGATAGATGGAGCTGACATAGGTTTAAGACCACCTTTGCTTTCCTCTTGGACTGACAAATCTAGAGATGATTTTAGCTAAGCACATGGTCATCTGTCTTGTGACCAAGATGGAGAAAGTCAGGGCTGGATGAAAGAGCATTTCAGCGGGCTCTGTCCCATCTTGTTTTAAGTTTGGAAGGAATAAAATGAAATCCAAGGAGAAGTCCTTCTATATTTTATCTCTCTATATACAACTGTATATATACAGAGAGAAAGACTATATAGAGAATGAAATAAGCAAAAGTAAATGTACCTTATAAACTGAAACTTATCATGATGCAGCTGCAAACAAACAGCATTGAGTACTGCCAGAAACTACTAGAAGCTATGAAAGGCAAGGAAGAATTCTTCCCTAGAGTCTTCAGGGAACATGTTCCTATTGATGCCTTGATTTTGGACTTTTGGCCTTCAGAACTGTAAGAGGATAAATTTCTGCTGTTGTGCGACATCTGGTTTGCAGTAATTTTTGCAGCATCTCCAGAAAACTAATGTACTACCTTATAAGCAATGGTGAGGATTAAATGAAACGATGCTTGTCAAACACTTGGCATAATGCTTGGGCACAGTAACGTTGGTCATCCTTATTTACATTATTTATCTCTGTGCTTCCCTTTTCTAACCTCGTATTTATTTTGTTTATTATCTATCTTCTCCAACAGACTGTCCCATGAGGATAAGGACTGTGTCTACTTTCATTAATACATTCAACAGACATATATTGAGCCCCTATCATGTTCCCTGTACAATGAGTTGGGGATACAATGATGAACAAAATTGGCCTCTATCCCCATCTCCCTGCAAGACATTTACAGAGTGATGGGAAGGCAGATGATTAAAAATAATTTTTAAAAATATGAGAATTTTCTGCTCTTCCACTGCAGGCGGCACAGGTTCAATTCCTGGTCAGGGAACTAAGATCCTGCATGCCATGCAGCCTAAATAAATAGATCATCAAGAACAAGTTTTAAATATTAAGTGCAAGGAAGGGAATGGAGATTCTTCATCGCTAAAACTGGTCAAGCACCTCTTACCAGACCACTCTCTCTTTATTTTTTAAAATTTTATTTATTTACTTATGTTTGGGTATGCTGGGTCTTCATTGTGGTGTTCTGGCTCCAGAGCACGCAGGCTCAGTAGTTGCAGCTCATGGGGTCGGTCACCTCGTAGCATGTGGGATCTTAGTTCCCTGACCAGAGATCAAACCAGTATCTCCTGATTGGAAGGTGGGTTCTTAACCACTAGACCACCAGGGAAATCCCCTAGACCACCCTCCCTTACATAACAACTCTAAACATCGGACCAACCTGAAAAACAACTCTCTAAAGGCCCTGGAGAGAAAGCCACAGTGGGGAGATACTTGAGGGAAGTTAAAACTTGAAATAAGGGGTTCAGCACTTGATGCTTCCCATTTTTATGGCTTTTAATATGAGGGAAGGCCATGCTCTAGCTTGTTTGAAGAATCCAAAGACAGAGTTTAGGGAAACCATAGTGGTTGAAAGTGAGGGAAGAAACCTCTCAGAGCAAAAGGATCCTCAAATTATGTATATAAACTGTCTTAATCTCTAGCCAACTTAATTGTACATGAACAACACAGATTCTAAACAGCCCAAAATGAAAGTCTCTCAGTTGTGTCCGACTTTTGTGACTCCATGGACTATACAGTCCATGGAATTCTCCAGGCCAGAATACTGGAGTGGGTAGCCAGTCTCTTCTCCAGGGGATCTTCCCAACCCAGGGATCAAACCTAGGTCTCCTGCATTGCAGGTGGATTCTTTACCAGTTGAGTTACAAGGGAAGCCCAAGAATGCTGGAGTGGGTAATCTATCCCTTCTCCAGAGGATCTTCCCGACCCAGGAACTGAACCAGGGTCTCCTGCATTACAGGTGGATTCTTTACCATTTGAGCTATCAGGGAAGCCCCTAAACAGCCCGATTATGGCTAAAATAACTGAACTGAGATTTTCTTTGATGTCTAACAAAGAAGAGGCCAAGTTTTCAGTTAGATCAATCAAAGTGACTGCCTTCTTAAAAAAAAATTAATAGTCTTCAGAGGAGCCTAACAGAATCAATTGTTTTCACACCTCTCACAATGTCTAGGATAAATGCTAAAATATTCAACATATGAAAAACAGAAAAACACAACCTACGCTCAAAAGCAAAGACAATCCAAAGAAATCAACACCCACAGGATCCAACCGTTGGAATTAGCAGACAAGGATTTTAAAGTTTTTGTTGTAACTATGTTCCAAGACGTAAAGAAAAACTGCTGAAGATGCGTTAACAAATAGGACGACTCAGCAGAAATATGGAAACTTTAAAAAAGAACCAAATGGAAATTCGAGACCTGAAAACAACAATATCTGAAATTAAAAAAAATAAACTGAATGGACCTAACAGCAAATTAAATATAGTAGAAAAAATAAAACAGTAAGCAAATTCAATAGGAAGTATCCAATCTGAAGAATGAGGGGTATAGGGGGGTGACTGAAAAAATAGTGAACTGAACCTCAGGAACTTATGCAACATCAAAAGACCCAACTTACATGTAACTGTAGTTCTAGAAAGAGGAAAAAATAGAATGAATAAGCCAGAAAAAAAATACCTTTTTAAGAAATGCCCCAATTTTGCAAATCCCCGGCAGTTCAGCAGTTAGGACTCCATGCTTCCACTTCAAGGGACACAGGTTCAGTCCCTGGTCTGGGAATTAAGATCCTGGCAGCCACAAGGCACAGTCAAAAACGAAGAAAAGGCCAAACTTTTCTCAAATTCGGTGCAAGATATAACATTGCAGTTTCAAGAAGCTCAATTAAACCTAAGCAAAATAGGGACACTGTTACTTCTAAGATTAATTCCCACAGACATTTCACACTTGCACACAAATACATTTGCACAATGATATTATTTACAACAGTTTGTCATAGTAAAATGGAACTAATTCAGATGTCCTTCAAAATGAGTCTGGTTAAACAGATTCTAGAATTTTGATATAACAGAATATTCTATAGTTACTAAAATGGAAGAGCCAGATTAGTATGTGCTGGTATGAAACCATCTTCTAAGCATTATCATTCAGTGCAAAAACAAGGTGTAGAGAATCTGTGTTATCGTGTATGCTTCTGTGGTCACGAAGGGCTTCTGGAAGGGTAAGAAAGACCCTCCCCTAGAGAAAGGAGATGGAGGACTAGGAACAGGGAAGGAAGGGTTATTTTCAACCTTTTGTACCACTTTTTGTCATGTACAGATACTGCCTATGAAGATAGTTTTTAGTCAAGTAAGCTAGAACCCCATCCTGGAAGAAACAGGTGAATGAAATTGAGCCTGGATAAAGGACTAAAGACAGACACAATGTCCTTGCTGCAGACTGAGGTCTGTGTGGGCCAGGAATGAGCGCAAATAGAGGACACGTTGTCCCGTTGTGGGGGTAAGGAAAAAGTGCCAAGACCAGGCCACCCATGGGTGTTCATCGATTATAGTGAGCTCCCAGTCCTGGGGAGAAGAGGAACTTGTGTGGAGAGCAGTGGACAGATCAATTCCCGGATGAGACAACAAAGGAAACATATCCAGGTGCCCGGAAGGGCTGGAGGAAAAAGCGCCTTAAAAATGTCTCGAAGGCATGTGTTCAGCCCACAGCTTTGGAGGAGCTTAAACTCTTGAGTTCAGAAACATGGACTTCCAATTGCCTGGCTCTGCCCCAAGTTTCAAGTCAAAGGAGAAGTGAGAACTATGATTAGAAGATTTCCTCTATTGCTGGTTCCACATTTCCAGCAAGACAAGGTATCTCAGAGGATGGTCCTCAAGGCAGATGACCTCACTGCCCAAACTCAACAGGTGTGGGCACTCTGCACATTTCCACACGTTGTCTTATTTGATCCCCACAACAATCCTGAAAGCTTCGTAGGATTGTGCCCATGTGGGGGATGGGACACAGGCTCACAAAGAAACATTCATAGAGGACCTTGACTCAACTTTCAGCATCACCATGACTTCGCCATCCTCACTCCTTATGGTATTTGGGACATTGTTGTGTATTGAATAGTATCCCCTGCAAATGCATCTGTTGAAGTCCTAGCCCCCAGGACCTCAGAATGTGACCTTATTTGGAAATAAGGTCATTTCAGATGTAATTGGTTAAGATGCGTCCTTAGGGTAGACCTCTTATGCAATATGTTGGTGTCCTTATTTTTTTTTTTTTTAAAAAAAAGGGTACTTGGAAACAGACATACATACAAGGAGAATGCCATGTGAAGATGAAGGCAGAATTTGAGGCAATGTGTTTGCAAAGCTGAGAAATGCCAAAGCTGCAAACCACTGGAAGAGAGGGGAGACAGCTGGCTGTACCTGGTTACCCCTCCCAGCCCTGGGAGGTAATGCCATCAACACCTCAATCTCAGATGTCTGACCTCCATGACTGTGAGAAAATAAATCTCTGTTTAAGCTATTAGCTTTTGGTACCCTGCTATGCCAGCCCTAGCAAACTAGTACAGGCAGCATGTTCTGTCCCCTAAATCACTCTGGAGTCCAACCCCATTGTGCATCCTTCATGCAGATCTTCTCCATCCTCCAAGTGCTGCCGGACCTCCATCTGGAAGTCAAACATGACTTGCCCACTCTCAGCTATGCTCTCCCCACACCATCCTGTGGAAGAGGGGAAAGGATTCTCGATTGGTCCATTAAAGTCCAAGCAGAGGAAAACTAGCAGAGACTGACATCTCCTTCCCTAATTGGTTATCTGCTGAGTCCAGGGCTTGCCGAGGGACCCTATTTAGTGACCTAGAACATTGGTGAGAGAGGCAAAGATGCTCTGGGCAGAAAAAGAAGAAGCTGGACCACCTCTCTGAGATGATCCCATCTTCCAAAGGGATGCAAAACTGGACGCAACACTAGCCACAAGTATAGGGTTGAGGGCATGAATTTGGGGGGTGCAGGTAAAGAATGAGTCTCTCACAAACTAGTTCTTTCCTAGACTCTTTGAAATTGAGTCCCACATGGATTGAGCTTACAGGGCCTCTGTTCCTCCACTGGAGCTGACAGATAATAAGCTTGGTCAATGGTGGTGACCCTCAGGAAGGGTCATCTTCATCACCACTGAAAGAAGCAAAGAGGAGTGCCAACTCCTCCAATTAGTCTCCCCTCCCTCTTCCTTACAGGAACAGAGCAGGGAAGAGGGAGGTGTATGTGAAAGAGAAGACCACCCTCCACGTAAACATCTCTTTTTTTAAAGATTTTTTTGATGTGGACCATTTTTAAAGTCTTAATGAATTTGTTACAGTATTGCTTCTGTTTTATGTTTTGCTTCTGTTTTATGCCTCACAGTTTTGGCTGTGAGGCATGTGGGATCTTAGATTCCCCCACCAGGGATCGAACTCACACTCCCTGCACTGGAAGGTGAAGTCTCAACCACTGGACCTCCAGCAAAGTCCCAGACCAAATCTTATTAAACCAAACATGACTTAAAAGTGATGGAATCAGGACTGAGATGTCATGAAGGCAACCGCCTCTCCAGAGAAAATAGAGAATTTAACAAAGCATGCATTTGTACATGCTAAGCTGCTTCCATCATGTCTGACTCTTTTTGACCCTGTGGACGGTAGTCTGTCAGGCTTCTCTGTCTGTGGGATTCTCTAGGCAGGAATACTGGAGTGGGTTGCCATACCCTCCTCCAGGGGATCTTTCCAATCCCAGGACTGAACCTGCAACTCTAATATCTCCTGCATCGGCAGGCGGGGTTTTTGTTTTTTGTTTTAACCACTTGTGCCATCTGGGAAGCCCCTAACACAGCATAAGGATTATCAATTACTGGAAAACAAAACTATTCCATGTTTGTACAAGGACTGGATAACATGGCCCTTCAAGAGGAGACGCCCCACCAATGCTCATGCCTCCTCGTCTACCACTCTCTCCTCCATCCCCCCCCCCCCCCCTTACTCTCCAAAAACTCTTTGTGCCTTCCGGAATCTGCAGTGCTTTTTCAGGCTTCTGTGCATTGGCTTGTGCTGTGCCCCCTGCCTGGGGTAACTTCCCTCTCTCTGTTTACCAAACTCCTACACAGTACTTCAAAAACCAAGCTTGAGCACATCTTCTCTCCTGTTTCTTTTCTGTGCTCTCCTGGGCCCTAGAGGGTAGGCTGTCAAAGCACCCTCCATACTTCCTAGTACTTATCACAGTAGAGACATCCATTGATTTGATGGGGAGGAAACAGGAACTGGGAAGACACAAAGAGGAATGAGAGTAAGAGTTTTCCCTGTACATCTTTTTATACTGATCATTGTTTGAAGCATGTGAACGTATTTATTTACAGGAAATTAAAAATACAATAAAAGGATTGTTCTAGCTGTTGTGCAGAGTACTCCTTCACAATAAAAAAGAGAATGAATTATTGATACACAAAATAATGTGGCTTAATCTCAAAAACATAATGCTATATGGAAGAAGTCAGTCAGAAAGGAATGCATATTGTATGAATCGATTTATATGAAGCTTTAGAAGAGGCAAAAGGAATCAGTGGCAACAGGAAGCAGGTCAGTGGTTCTCTGGAATCAGAGAAGGTGGAACAGGATTGAGAAGAGCCAAGAGAACTTCTTGGAGTGATGGGAACTTTTTATCTAGATTACAACATGATTACACGGATATACACGTGTGTCAAAGCTCACTGAAATGTCTGCTTCAAATATGTGTGTTCTACTGCATATAAATTATACCTTAAGAAAGTTGTTTAAAAAACAGCATAGGTGGGACTTCCTTGGTGGTCCAGTGGTTAAGACAGTGCCTTCCCTGGTGGCTCAGCTGGTAAAGAATCCGCCTGCAATGTGGGAGACCCCGGTTCAATCCCTGGGTTGGGAAGATCCCCTGGAGAAGGGAAAGGCTACCCACTCCAGTATTCTGGCCTGGAGAATTCCATGGACTGTATAGTTCACGGGGTCACAAAGAGTCGGACACGATTGAGCAACTTTCACTTTCCAGGGCAGAGGGTGCAGGTTTGATCCCTAATCAGGGAGCTAGGATCCCACATGCCTCACAGCCAAAAAACCAAAACATAAAACAGAAGCAGTACTGTAACAAATTCAATAAAGACTTTAAAAATGGCCCACATCAAAAAAAAAATCTTTAAAAATAATAAAAGCAACGTGGGCAATAAAAATCCAAAAGTGACTTGGGTCTAGAGTTGTGGAAGCCATTTACTGTTTTCATGACCTGATCTGAGATGGTCTTGCTCGACACAAGTGGAGAATAGTAGATTCCAGCAGAGCCAGAGTGTGGACTTAGCAAGCTGGGCCTGCAGAAGGACCAGTTGGAAAGATGGATCGCAGCCAAGTTGTGGGGGCCTTGGCTGCCAGGCTAGGTGTTTAGATTTCAGTCTGTAGATAATGGGGAATGAATGGAGGGTGTTCAGCTAGAGAGAGAGGTGTGGGGAGGCTGGCTCCACCGGCAGCTCTGGGCAGCAGCTATTGGAAGAGGAAGAGGCTGGAGTTTGTGCTATGACTTCTGCTCTCAGGCCAGAAAGAAACCTCAAAAAGTTTCACAAGCAACCTTTGCCCCGCATCTCAAGCCGCTAAAACTTGGGCTGCCCCAAAGCCTTGAACTTTCTGAGCTCCTCCTAGTTGGCTCAGTTCCTCATCCGGCCCCTGGCTTTATAAGCACCTAAGCTTCTGCTATTACCTTCACTAAGGGAGGCTCCTACAAAGAGACTCTGACCCATTCCTGCCCAGGAAATAGCTGAGGACAGGATGACGACCAGACCAAACTACACGGTAGTGGCTCTGCTGTTGCTGGCAGAGTTCACCAGGTTTGGAGAAGGAACACCTAATCCTGGGTTCGTGGCCAGGATCACCGGAAAAGGCCTGGAATATGGTAAGAGGGGGGTTGTGATTCCTCTGGGGCTTGTTGTTGCCCACTACAGTGGTGTGGTCATCGGGTCAAGGAATCGCAGGCTGAGGTTCTGCCACTGCCTGCCTTAGAAACCTTGGATATCAGCCTTAGAAACCCTAGGGCTTGCTTCAGTTTCCTCATCTTGAATGACAGAAGACAAAGATAGTAAAGAAAATTAAAAAAAAAAAAAAAAAAGAGTCAGTTTACCAAGAAGTCATAGAAATCCTAAATATCTGTGTACCTAAAAGAAAGATTAAAAATACATGGAATGAAAAAAAAAAAGACAAAGATAGGACCAGATCAGTATTTCTTCCCAGGGTGGTCCATGGACCACCCATATCAGAATTGCTGGGACACATATTAAAATATAGGTTCCAGAGACCCACTCAAGACTGCATGAAGTTGGATCTAGACATCTGCATTGTTCGCATGACCCAGGCAATAGTCAAAACCCCTAAGGTTTGACCAAACTGCAGTCAGTGATTCCTCAAAAGCCCCACGGTAGCCCACTATCGCTTTCATGACCTTGATCTGGATGAATAAATAACGATGACTGCCACTGACCTGGCACTTTGCATTCATGATCTAATTTAATTCTCAGACTCAGGTTAGTATCATCATCATCGTTGTTGTTGTCGTCGTTACCATTTTACAGATGGGGGAACTGAGGCTCGGGGAATATAAGGAAATTGCTTGGGATTACAATAGTATGTGGTAAATCTTGCATTTCTTCCCAGTCCACATGACTCCAAAGCCCAGCCATTCAACTGTTATACTTAGCTACCTCCCACTGATGTGTTAACTCTATGTCCCCCCAGCCCGTCAATATGGAGTAGCCACCCTGAAGAATGAGCTGTCCACAATCAAGTTGCCTGATTTGTCAGGAAGCTACGGAATCGGTTGGCTTGGAAGTGTGAACTATGTGTTTAGTGGGTGAGGTCTCTGTTCTCCTCCATGGGGGGCAGCAGATGGGGAAGAATGGGGACCTAGGGTCATGGGGAAGGGGGATAAACATCAGCCCATCACTTGGACTAAAGATAAAGGGATCATAGCCAACTCTTGTGGGACTTTTGGAAGGTGCTATGTGTTTTTTGAATCATCTGGATTAGAAACCATTCATCAATTCCTATGTCAGCCTTGCAAAGATCAGCTCTGGATTCTTCCTCTGGCAGGAAACCCTGGGGGCTTCCCTGGTGGCTCAGATGGTAAAGAATCTGCCTGCAATGCGATAGACCTGGGTTTGATCCCTGGGTCAGAAAGATCCCCTGGAGAAGGGAATGGCAACCCACTCCAGTATTCTTACCTGGAGAATTCCATGGACAGAGGCTACAGCCCCTGGGATCACAAAGAGTTGGACACGACTGAGGGACTAACACACAGGGAACCCTGGCTACTCTCCAGATCAAGGACCTGTTTGAGACGTACCATCCACCCCTCAGAGCCTGTTAGGGGTTGCAATCAAGGACTTTAAGTCTTTCTGGACCCTGTCCACATTTTATTTGCATAGTACCCTTGAAGATAGCATCCACACATATCCCCATTCAGAAATGAAGCAAGAACCTCCTGGTCTCGGTTAACAGCCCTGGTTCCCCTACTCCCTCCCTGTGAGATGTAACTGACCTTACACTCCCTCCAGCTTTCTCATATTCAGTCCTAGAGTCCTCACCCCTTACTCTTTTTTCATTCATTCTTTGATTATATGAATTCTCCTTCCCAGCTTTCTCAGTGCCCAGAATAGATTCTTGGGGATCGTTTGTCCATCACTGACAGAAAAGGCTGCTTCTTGGAATCCTTTTCAAGTCTCTCAAGACAATTTCCCTGAGATAGTCAGCAAAAAGAAGCCATTTAAAATTTATGCATACACACAGAAAATATCCAGGCCATGCCATTTACAGGGTGATGCTCCTTACCACAGCCTGAGAGCACCCTCTTGCACTCGGCGGTCACAGTGAGTTCCTCTGTCTGTTAACATCCGAATCTACCACCAACTGTAAGCTCTCCAAGGGCAAGGATTGGGTTTTGAATCTCTATGGCTTCTGTGCCAGGAGCCAGATCTGACAGAGAAGGAGGATCTCAATGAATTTTTGTTGAGTGGACAAATAAGTGTTGATCTGAAAAGAACCACCAACTTAAATGACCACAGAGAGTAATGAAGACGAGTGTCCCAGGAGGGTGAATGCATCCATCAGGCACTAGCTGGGAAAGTAGAACCCATGCCAGGAACTTCAGTGGAGGGAGCGGCATATAAGGAATTTGCTACAAAGGTGTTAGAAGGGTTGAAAAGCCACTTTGAGAATGATGACACAACCTAAAATTAGCAGCAATGAAAAGCTACTAACATCCCTAAAAGCCAGAGAGAAAAAGACAAAAGACAAAATCAACAGAGTACAAGACCCAAAATCTCTAGATAGGAGCTAAGATCATGAAAGAAGTGGTTGTCTGCAGGAGCTGCCCCAATGTGGAAATGTAACCAACACTACCAAGACACAATCTGAGGCAGAGAGAAGGAGAAAAAATACCCTGGCTTCTCTGCTTTTCCTATCCACTCATCTCTCCCCAAAGCATCCCATTGGCCAGTCCTAACCAGACACCAGTTGCAAAGAATTCTGGGAAATGTAGTTTGCACACATCATTCCCAGCTAATATATGTTTAGAAGAAGGGATGAACAAGCAATGGACCTGTGAACAAAAGACAAATGACCAGAGCAATGTTTACCTGGAGGTCACCTGCCCTGTTTAAAGGGGTCACGCTACTCACCTGCAGTTGATTGAGGCTGTAAGGGAAAGTGAACAATGTTTTTTTAAAAACACTATAGGAAAGGAAAAGTGTATCTACAGCATACCTCTCATATGTATGTCCCACGGGTCCCAGAATCTAAATAGTGAGCCCTTATTTGTATTCCAAGTGGGTTAGGGTGAGAGTACAAAAGGGAAGCTGAAGGATACATAATGCAAAGTCAGCTCACAGTGTTATAAAAGTGAGACTCAGATGCTTGCCATTTGAAAGGGGAAAGTTTGGTGGAAAGGAAAGTTTGTGTTATTTCAGAGGCCAGAATCCAAAGGAGAGGTTCCAAAGGCCAACTCCCCACTGACAACCAGTGGGCAAGAGTTTCAGGGGTGTATAGGTGGAGGGAGTGGGCTGCATGCAGAAGCAGCACAGTCAGCTCTGACAGTCATCCTGGAATTGGCCGTTCAGTGGTCTGATCAGCATCATCTTGACTCTTTTAAGTACAATTAGTCTATAGTTACAGAGTTGGTTTGTTCCCACTTCTTGGAGGCTGATTCTTGGAATTATGTCATAGCTACCTCTGGTCCTCATGTGGTTAACTTCTTCCACATAGTGGGGGTTTCACTATATACAAAACGGCTCAAAGGATATGGCTCAGAATATTATCTAAAGCCCTTGAGGAGGAACTAAAGGTTCTTTCTTTAATGACTAAACTATTATTGTTTGGTCTGGTTTGACGATTTTCCTTTGTTTCTGCATTTTCTCACTTCTCCAATTAAATGTATTCTTTGACTAAAGTTTTTCTACAGAAAGGCATGGGGGTGGGGGCAGACCATCCACAGGGTCCTCAAGGTGGTGAGAATCCAATAAGCAGGATAGACAAAGGCAGCTCGTGAGGGTGGGTGTCAGAGGCAAGTGGAAGGTCTTTGGTCTTATAAGCTTGGGGAAGAAAGGCTTCCTGGAGGAGGTAAAACCTGAGCAGACCATGAAGGATGTGAATGAAATGATTTATTTGTCCTTTGCGGTTTAAGTCAGTAAACTTCAAAGAGTGTGAGAGGCTGAAGGGAACTCTAAAGATTCATTTAGAGCACTGATGTGTTCCTGGTTTTTCTAAGTCTGATGATCTGTCTTCCTTCCCTAGAATGAGGATCCATCACTTCTTACTCCGGAACTCCCAGCTGAGTCTACACCCAGGACAGGGCATCAGAGCCTCCTTGTCCAATAACTATGTATCTGTCACTGGGAACTGGCAGGTGAAAGAGTCTTTCATGTGAGTAGTCCTGGTTTTAGACTGTCTCTTTGGGTAAGGGCATATCCTCTCCTGGGCTTCCCTGGTGGCTCAGTGGTAAAGAATCCGCCTGCCAAGTAGGAGACACAGGTTTGATCCCTGGGTTGGGAAGATCCCCTGGAGAAACAAATGGCAACCTACTCCAGTATTCTTGCCCTAGGGACAGAGGAGCCTTGGCGGGCTCCATGTGGTTGCAAAAGAGTCAGACACGACTTAGAGACTGCGTATCACAAAACAAAATGTCCTCCCCCAGTGGAATTGCCTTTCTGGGTTGAAACCTCTCTAGTCAATAAATGATGCAGATCTGACCATCCCTAGTTTCATTATCTGTAAAATGAGGCCAATAATAATCCACCTCATAGGTGCAGTTGTAGCTTATATAAAATAACAGTTGTAAGGCATTTAGCAGCGTCCCTGGCACACAGCAAATACTCAACACCAGCTGTGTGTGCATGCTAAGTCGCTCGTGTCCGACTCTTTGTAACCCTACGGACTGCAGCCCACCAGGCTGCTTTGTCCCTGGGGATTCTCCAGGCAAGAATACTGGAGTGGGTTGCCAGTTCTTTTTCCAGAGGACCTTCCTGACCTAGAGATGGAACCCGTGTCTCTTATGTCTCCTGTGTTGGCAAGCAGATTCTTTACCACTAGCCCCACCTGGGAAGTTTAAAAATTGAGACTCAGGACACACAACTAGTTGGTGGGGACTGAGAGACAAACCTGGGTCTGCATAAGTTTGTCTCATCTTCTGGGAGGTGACTGACTCTATATACCCTTTGCTTCTCATTTCTCCCACCCAGCACCTTACATGGTACATTTGATCTGAGTGTGGACAGCATTTCCATCTTGGTTTCTCTAAACTTGGGCAAGGACCAGTCTGGGAGACCCACTGTCTCCATGACCCACTGCCGCAACTCCATTGGCCATGTCAGCGTTGAAATTTCTGGACACATAAGGTAAGTGACCCCCCAAACACACTTGCTGGAGATTGTCAGAGCTGCCTCAGCATCCAGCTCACCCAGGGGACGCCTCCGATGGGACATAAGAGCAAAACTGAGGATCCATCAAGATCAGAGGTCAATGAACTAAGTAAGGCCTAGGGGCCAAAGCCACCTGCCAACCATTGTTTAAATTTATCTATTTTTAAATATTCATTTATATATCTGGCTGCACCAGGTCTTAGTTGTGCACGTGAGATCACTGATCTTTGTTGCTTATGAGATCTTTAGTTGTGGCAAGCAACTTCTTAGTTGTGGTTCATGGAATCTAGTTCCCTAACCAGGGATTGAACTTGGGCCCCCTGCATTGGGAACATGGAGTCTTAGCCACTAAACCACTAGGAAGTCGCAGCCACCAGTAAGCAAAGTTTCCCTGGAACACAGCCATGCCCATTCTTCCAGGACTGCTTTAGTCTGGCAACAGCAGTGTTGAGCAGTTGGCAGAGACTATTTGGCATGCCGTGCCAAAAATATTGACAATCTGGCCCTTTAAGAAACAGTTTGCCAATGCCAGGGCAAGACTGTCTTTCAAGGCAAGCCCGCATTTCAAAGTGATTTCCCTGGAGGGTCTGCTCAGTGAATATGGAATGCATGGTGGTGGTCTGTGGGGTGACAGCCTCTCACCGTGTTTGGGTTGGCACTGCATCCTTCAGATCCCAGGAGGACACAGAGGGCAACTCAAAAGGCTTAACTGACAAGAGTCAGTGGCAAACAAGAGGGGAGTATTAACTGGAGTGTGGGTAGGATTAAGGAGTGTTCAGCAAGGGAGGCAAAGGGGTTACCAGAGCCTGAACAAACTGAAATCTTGGAAGAGGGGCTAGGGAACAGGGCTATACTGGTCCAGCAGGGAGGCGCCTGGGTGTAAGTACCCCATCTCCTCTCTCCTTCCTGCCTGTGCCTCCCATTAGCCAAAACAACCAGCAGCCAGAGAGCAATTAAGTTTGAGAGATGAATCTCTAGACATCAGCCCTCCAGGACACAGAGAAGAACAGAATGGAGTTGGCAGGGGAGCTTCTTGCCTGGAGAATTACATGGACAGAGAAGCCTAGTAGGCTACAGCCCATGAGGTCGCAAAGAGTCAGACATGACTGAGCAACTAACACTTTCACTTTTCAAAACATATATAATTAGTCCTCTATAAATACATTTTTAGTTTGGGAGTGAGGGTTTCTTCCCGTCATTTGTTACTATAAATAATGCTATAAGGATAACCTTGGGGAATAATACCATTTTAAACCTGGTCAAATAAACTCTTGGATTTATTCTTAAATTGTTATGTGCATTCTGTAATTTTAATATTTACCAACAAATTGTCCCCCAAGGGACTTGCTAGTTTTCACATCCATTAGCAAGGTAAGAAAGTATGATCGCCATCACAGGCAGATCATCAGAGACTAAACTTGTTGCCAGTCTGAAAGGTAACAGTGTCTCAGTTTTAGTGAGTGTCTATCTTGGTAATAATGCTGTGCATCCTTAAGAAACGGTATTTCATGTTTTCTAAACAGATTATTCACGCTCATTCTTATTCTTCTCAGTCCACTGTTCCTTCTCCCCAAGAAGTCTTTAAAACTTTTCACATCCAAATTCACCAGCCTCCTTTAAGTTGCAAGTCACAGAAATTCAACTCAGGTGTTTAAGCATTGAAAGTGGACTTGACTGGTTCACATACACCTAAAAAGTCGGTGTATGCTCAGTCACTAAGTCGTGTTGGAGGCTTTTGCAACCCCTTAGACTAGCCCCCCAGGCTCCTCTGGCCATGGGATTTCCCAGGCAAGAATACTGGAGTGGGCTGCCATTTCCTCCTCCAGGGGATCTTCCCCACCCAGGGACTGAACACACATCTCCTGCACTGGCAGGCAGGTTCTTTACCACTGAACCACCAGGGAAGCCCCAAAAGTCCATGGGGGAAGCCAAAGCTGTGACTGGATCCAGGTATTTGATATTGCCAGGAATCTGTCTCCTGGGTCTAGGTCTGCTCATTCTCAGAGCGAGCCCCCACTCTTAGAGTGGCAGAGATGGTCGCAGGAAGCCAGGTTTCCTTGTCAGTTAAAGCCCACCATCTCAGCAAGCAGGAGCCGCCTTTACCATAGGGCTCCAGGTCTCATTGGCCAAGGAGAACATTGACCAAGCTCTCGTTGGTCAATGTGAGGTCACATGACCATTCCTTGGATCAATCATTTTGGACTCTTACTGGCTGAGCCAAGATCTAGGGCCCACCACCTCAGACCTAGGGGTAGGAGTAGGGTTAGTCCCACTGAACCACCAGGACTGAAAATGGGAAATGAGTGGATTTTAAGGAAAGAAAAGAATATTGGAGACATTGAGGTATATAGTTAATACCACACCCCTAACTAGCCTACTCCCACCTACATTTCTGATTTAGCAGCATACAATGGGTCACCATCCCTCGGATTAGATTCATCTGGCCAGGTCCCTTCTTGGAATAGCACAGGGGAAAGCTCAGATCCATGGGTAGCCCTTCTCTTGGGAAGTGAAAGTGTTAAGTCAGTCAGTCATGTCCGACTCTTTGGGACTTCGTGGACTGTAGCTGGCCAGGCTCCTCTGTCCATGGAATTTGCCAGGCAAGAATACTGGAGTGGGTTGCCAGGGCCCTCCTCCTGGAGATCTTCCCGGCCCAAGGGTCCAACCCACATCTTCTGTGTCTTCTGCCTTGGCAGGGGGTTTCTTTAGCACCAGCACCACCTGGGTAGCCCTCTCTTAGGAGTCTCAGCTAATCATAAAGTGGGTCCTGACCTGATTTCCTCCTTCCTCCAGCTGGATCCTAAACCTCTTCCATGAAAGAATTGAAAACAATGTCAAAACCATCTTGGAACAAAAGGTAAACAAAAGGATGAGCAAATTTGTAGTTAACACATGGATCATCAGCATGTACACGTTTGGTGTGTGGACACAGTCTTGGCTCTTAAGTATGTTGTCATTTGAATTTGCTTAGCAAAACCTCTTCATTCATGAAGGAAAGGAAAATGTCAAGGCTTTCCCAGATTTGTATAACCACACATGCTAAATGGGCATTTGGAACTGATAGAGTGATATCTTTGTTATAAATAATGTTAGATATGAAGAAGTGCCTTTAAATCCTTTCTTCACACCATATACAAAAATCAACTCCAGGTGGTCTAAAGATGTAAATGCCTAAATAAATCTAAAACTTTCAGGGAGAAAACCTAGGATATCTTTCTTATCTCAAATAGAGGAAAATATTTTTCAAATAATGTTCCCTTGCCTAACCCCATAAAATGCACCACATTGAGAACAGCAGTGAGGTCAGCCCTTGGTATCTCTCACCTCTAGAAAAAGCCTTGGTCTTAGAGGGAAAGAGGTACCTCTTCCATTTCCCCTCTGTGTATTTTTGAGCGAATTGAGGGACCCCCTGGAGCCTCAGTCTCCTCATTGGTTAAATGGAGACAATGACCCCTATTTTAAAGGAAGCTGTGCGAATTTGACTGGATAGAGGTACACTGGGTGTGTTCAGAAGGCTCACGTTATTACTGTTACAGAGTCATTTCCCAACTGGTTTTCACCTCCTTGAACCTTCACTGTTGAGCACATGAGCTCTGTAAGCAGATACTTTGGGTTTAAATCCCAGCTCTGCCACTTTGCTGGCTGTGATGCCTTGGTTAACTGGCCTAACCTCTCTAGACCTTAGGGTTCTTATCTATAAAATAGAAATAGGGCTTCCCTCATGGGCCAGTGATTAAGACTCCCCACTTCCACTGCAGGGGGGCTTGCACAGGTTCCTTCTGTAGTTGGGGAAGTTCTGCATGCCATGAGGTGCAGCCAAAAAATAATAGAAATAATCATAGCACCTTCCTCCGAGGGCTATTGTGAGGACCATATGACATCATAGGTACAGGTGCTGACCAGTGCCTGGTACAGAAGAGGAACAAGGTAAAGGGGGCAAGCTTAACAAAAGGGGAGGGCAAGCTTATTTTCATAGACATGTATGCTTCTGTGGCCCTGTGCAGCAGGCTGAGGCCAGAGGCAAGGGTGTTCTCTGCCCTACCAGTATAGGAAATGTGAGCCAGGAAAATCTGGGTGCCATGTGTCCAGTGGGAAGTGGGGCAGGTGTCAGAGAGGCTAAGCACAAGAACAGACAGTTTCCAAGGATGCGGTCACTGACTGGCCTCCATGGGGCTGTGAGTGCAAAGGCCCGGGTGGCTCTGCAGAGAGAAGGGCTTGGGGTGGATGGATTCAGGCCTGGAAGGGCTAGCTGCCCAGGTAGGACTGCCTTACCCTCTGCTCCAGGAGAAGCCAGGTCAGGCACACCTGACACAGGCTGACTTGGAGTTTGCATCAAACAGTGGATCCTAAAGTGGGGAAAGCAAAAAAAAAAAAAAGTACTAAATTATGTAGAATGATAAAATGAACGAGTGATTCCCCATGTGGTCCCTTATCTCTTTCTTCTTATGTCAAAGGGGAAGTCTCCATTTAGGGCTAATATGTGCTGAACACTTTCCTTTAACAAGGAGGGGGTATTATCTAGTGGGCAGCTATATCTAACCCACCTTGCAGAGTGGCTTTCCAACCCCTTGGACTGTTTTTCCCAGGTCTATCCTGTTTATGCCAAGGGATAACAGTTTCCCTTTGACAACAGTGATAGAAAGTTTTCTGTATTTTTTATTAAACGTCTATAGTTTTTAGGGGCTTCCGTGGTGGTTCAGACAGTAAAGAATCTGCCTGCAGTGCAGGAGACCGGGGTTTGATCCCTAGATCAGGAAGATCCCTCAGAAAAGGAAATGGCAACCCACTCCAGTATTCTTGCCTGGGGAATTCCATGGACAGAGGAGCCTGGTGGGCTACAGTCCATGGGGTCACGAGTCGAACAGGACTAAGTGACTATATAGTTTTTAAAAGGCCACGTGGTATAAAAGAAATATTAATTACTTTAACAGGTAAGAAGGGAAAATTCATAGAAATGGTATAGATATGGCTAACGTTAGGAAATGACAAGCTTCCAACTTCTGGGATCTCCCATTCTTGACGAGGAGGAGGAAGCTGGGGGCTGGCTGAGGAATGGAATTCTCTTGGTTGTGTTTTGACGCGCCCTCTGGTGGCCCTAGGGAGTACTTCCTGCAGACCAGGCACCGAGCTCCTTCGCAGATCCGCTAATCCCAGATGGCAAGGAATCCCAGTAGGAAGAGAGGGCAAAGGAGCTAGAGGATGGGGTGGCGGAACCTCTGCTGTCAGAGCTGCCTCCTGCACCTAGAAGCTCTTCTCTTTTGTCCCTCTGATCTCTCTCTCTCTCTTTTCTTTTTTAAAACATTTTTTGATGTGGACCACTTTTAAAATCTTTATTGAAGTTGTTATATTATTGCTTTTTGTTTTACACTTTGGCCTTTTGACCACGAGGCATATGGGATCCTAGCTCCCAAACCACACCCCCAAAATTGGAAGGCAAAGTCTTAACCACTGGACCATCAGGGAAGTTCCCCCCACCAACCCTTGCTGTCTAATAAATGCATACTGCACTTCTGGGCACTTAGAAACCAAGACATTGAACTTAAGACCATGCAATAGCAGACCCCAGGGCAGTGCCAACTTGACCACCATTTGCTTTTAATGAGGGTTCCAGAAAAGTCTAGAAACTTAAGCTGGGCAAACACAAATGGGCAGTGAGCGAGTGCTGTGGTTGATGGAGATCTCGTTTCCATTTTCACCATATTCTCCCTCCCCTCCACTCACCTACCTACAAGGTGGGCATATGACCCATGGTTCCTGAAGTGGCGGTGGGGAAGTGGGCAGGGACATGGCCTGGGAAGGAGATGGGGAAGGACTCACGTGGCTGTCTCGTCCACTTCCGGCAGATCTGCAAAATGGTCAAGAAGTCAGCAACCTCCCACCTGAAGCCCTATCTCCGCACTCTGCCAGGTTTGGAGCCCCCTTTTTTCTCTGGGTGTTGTCAGGTACCGTGGCACCCAGTACACTTGGAACCATCATCATCATCTCCCAAGAACCCTAGGAGAATTTTCCCCATCGAGTATCTCTCCATCCTACACGGTTGGACATTTGAGGGTCTGCTTTCTGGAGATGGGGGCATAAGTGATCGAGGGTGGGGACTCAGTAACCTGCTGGGTGCACAGGTGGGCAAAGGATTACAAACACATGGGAGAATCATGTGCTGACTCTGTACTGGCTGTTTGAACAAGACAGGGGTGCTCTGAGATTCCCGTGCACCCCTGAGCCTTGCCCATCCAGCCACCTCAGGGACCTTGTACAATCATACATCAGGTCAGGTCATCCCCTCTTCTTAAAACCATCAAAGACTCCCCTGACTCTCACAATATCGACCCTGCAGTGGGTGATGCAGCATCGCATGGGTAGGCCTGACTGCCAGCTTCATCCTGCTCTGAGCAACTTGGCTGCCACGTGGGTCCCTGTGATTCCACTAATATACCATGTCCTATGCTTCTACAACATCTTTGCATGTGTCGTTCCCTCTGCCACAAATATCCTTCCCTGAGTCCCCCCTTCCGCCCACCCTGCCAACCAATCGACACCTATTCCTCCTTCAGATCTCAGCCCAAGGAAAACCTCCTCTGACTCTGTATCTCCTACTTCACCCCTTTATATAACTAGCATCATCCTGTGAATTTATACTACCTAGCAGAGTTGTGATTTTATATCTATTTCCTCAAATACTTTCTTTTTTTCCCCTTCTGGATTGCCAGCTCCAGAAAAACAGAGACTTTGACTCTCCTACTAACCTGTTTCATCAGCCTCTTGCATTCATTGTGCCTTGTATATAGCAAGTACTCAATAAATATTGAATGAATGAGTGTATGAAGCACTTTCTTTGTGACTGAAGTTACCATTGATCAGCACCAGCCCCATTTTCACTCTCCAAAGGCTATATGGGAAAAGAGCTCCATAGATTTGCACAGTGCACAACTTGAACAACTGTGTTTGGCTCCCTTGTTCATAATGCTGTCTCTCTCCTGCTCCATAGTCACCTTGATGATTGACCAGATTGCCAGCATTGATTACAGTTTAGTAGGCACTCCCCAGGTGACCTCCCAAGGCCTGGATATACCCTTCAAGGTAAGGAGCTATAGCAAAAGGGCCTTGGAGCCGGGGGCTGGCAGAAATCCAATTCTACCTCTCAGAGTTGGCTTCTACTCTCCTCCAGACCATCTGCTTGTCAGTCCCTGTCCCTGACCAGTGCCCACAGTGGGAAGATGTAATACACAGCACACACTGCAGAACAAAACCTAAGATGAGGTCTTTAAACCAACAGAGTAAATCCGTCTGGAATCCAGAAGACTTGAGCTCAAGTGCCTAGCATTCATGTGCTGAAGAATCTTGGGAGAATTACTTAACTTTTCTGAGCCTCCGTGGAATTTGAATAATCATAGCCTTATCTCATAAAGTGACTACAGGAATTAAATGAGATGTGTATAATGTGCATAGCCAAGTGCCTGGCACGTAGTATGTGTATGGATACTAGTATATTACTACCTGCGTTACTCCCTATAGTAGACAGAAGAATGGCTCCCTTAGCTGTCTGTGTCCCAGTCCTCAGAATCTGAATATTTTACTCTACATGGCAAATGGGACTTTGAAATATGTGGTAAAATGTTTAAGTAAATGAAGGATCTTGAGATGACAAGATTATCCTGGATTAATGGGCTAGCTGTTGTCATGTCTGTGCTTAGTCACTCAGTCAGGTTTGACTCTTTGTGCCCCCAGGCTCCTCTGTCTGTGGGGATTTTCAGGCAAGAATACTGGAGTGGGTTGCCATGCCCTCCTCCAGGGGATCTTCCCAGCCCAGGAATCAAACCGGAGTCTCCTGCATTGCAGGCAAATTCTTTACCAGCTGAGCTAACAGGGAAGCTGGTTGTAATCATAAGGGTCCTTATAAAAAGGAAAAGAAAGAAAAGAAAGTGAAGTCTCTCAGTTGTATCCAACTCTTTGCAACCCCATGGACTGTAGCCTACCAGGCTTCTCCATCCATGGAATTTTCCAGGCAAGAGTACCGGAGTGGGTTGCCATTTCCTTCTCCAGGGAATCTTCCCGACCAAGGAATCAAACCTGGGTCTCCTGCATTGAGGGCAGACACTTTACCATCTGAGCCACCAGGGAAGCCCCTTATAAAAATGAAGTAGGTGATAAAGGACAGGAGGCTATATGACAACAGAAGCAAGAGCTTGGAACTAAGGGTCAGAGTGATGCAAGGGAGGGGCCAGAAGCTAAGGAATGCAGGTGGCCTCTACAGGGTAAAAAAGGAAGCAGATTCACCCCTGAAGCCTCAAAAAAGAAGGCAGACTTGCCAACATCTTGAGTTTTAACTTCTGACCTCCAGAAACGTGAAGGATTGCAATCTCTGTTGTTTTAAACCACTAAGATTATGGTCATTCGTTACAGCAGCAGTAGGAAAAGAATACACCTTGTCTTCATTCTGGTCTTTCCCACAACCCCTGTTAAGCCAGGTCCTGGAGGGTCACCCCTCTCCAGTTTTATTTATTTAACTAACACCTAACACTTAAAGGGCTTCCCTAGTGGCTGAGACAGTAAAATGTCTGCCTGCAATTCGGGAGACCTGGGTAAGATCCCTGGGTTGGGAAGATCCGCTGGAGAAGGAAATGGCAACCCACTCCAGTATTCTTGCCTAGAGAATTCCATGGACAGAGGAACCTGGTAGGTTATAGTCCATGGGGCAGAGTCAGACACGACTGAGCAACTTCACACTTTCTTTACATGCTTTTTACTATGAGTGTGCATGCTAAATCGCTTCAGTCATGTTCGACTCTTTGCAATGCTATGGACTGTAGCCCGCCAGGTTCCTCTGTCCATGGGATTTTCCAGGCAAGAATACTGGAGTGAGTTGCCATGCCCTCTTCCAGAGGATCTTCCGACCCAGGGAGCGAACCTACGTCTCTTACATCTGCCTCAGCAGGTGGATTCTTTACCACTAATGCCACCTCAGGAAGCTCCTCTTACTATGTACCAAGTGCTATTTTAAGTATTTGCACATGTTAATGAATGTAAATTTCATACTGCCTCTATGAAGTAGAAACTATTAGCATCATCCCCACTTTTTTATTTTTTAATTAATTTTTTTGGTGGTGTCGGTCTTTGTTTCAGGACATGGGATCTTTGCTGCAGTGTGTGGGGTCTATCCCTGCGGCACACAGGCTCTCTAGTTAAAGCACGAGGGCTCCAGAGCGCAGGCTCCGCAGTTATGGCGAATGGGCTTAGTTGCCCCCAAGGTGTTAGTTCCCCAACCAGGGATTGAACCCACATCCCCTGCATTGCAAGGCGGACTCCTAACCACTGGAGCACCAAGGAAGTCCCGCATCATCCCCATTTTTCAGGTGAGGGAGTTGAGGCACAAAAAAGTTGGAGACTTACCTAAGATCCCAGAGCAAGTAAGTGGCAGGCCAGGATCCAAAACCATACAGTTAAGCTCCAGAGTCCATGCTTTTCACTGGGTGGTGCTCCCTCTCCTGCATCCTGAGCCTGGAAGAACACAGGACACAGCTCCCACCCAAAGAAAACAGTCTACAGCAGGGGAATTTCAGGTAGCTGTTAGGGCCTACAGACTGTGGGGCCAGATGAATCTTCCAAGACACCAGCCCTGCGGTCTAGAGAGGAGTCGCCACCCCAGCCGCCACCAGGGCCTGACATCTTCTCTGGTAGGAACCCTGGTGGCCGATGCGTCCTTCTGTCTGCAGGGTGAATTCTTCAGCAGAAACTGGAACTCCCCAGTCCCCTTCGATGCTCCACCCATCAGGCTGCCCCAGAAACATGACCACATGATCTACTTTGCTGTCTCCGAATATGCCTTCAACACGGCCAGCAGGGTTTACCACCAGGCCGGGCAGATGAAATTCACCATCCAAAATAAGCATGTGAGTAGGGGAGGGAGGAGGCTGGGGGTCCCTGGAGAGAGCATCAGATGGGACAGTAGATCCACTGTGGGTGCTCTGGGGAGCCAGGAGAAGAATGTGGAATTTGGAGCCTGCCAAATAGGGGTTTGAATCCAGGCTGTGCCTCAGTTTCTCTCTTTGTGCGTGTGAATCCCAAGTGTGCCTATTCCCCAGGGATTATATAAGAGACAGCCTGTAAGAACTTGGAGTCTGGTGCATGTGTGTATGTTAGCTATATTCGCAATTTGTTTTTCAAGTTTTATTTTTGGCTGCACCGTGCAGCATGCATGATCTTAGTTCCCCAACCAGGAATCGAACCGGCACCCCCTGCACTTCGAGCTTGGAGTCCTAACCACTGGACCACCAGTGAAGTCTCGATAGTATTTTCAGAAAATAACACAGCCTCTGGTGTGTTGTATCAGGTACTCCAAGCAGCAGATGCCAAGACAACTTCAGACTTACAAGAGATTTATTAGGGAAACACCTGGAGAGATAGCGGGCGTTGGAGGATGGAGCAGGCAGAACGAGCCCTTAGCTGGAGATGCCTGTGAAGCAGAGGGAAGGCAGGCAGACCGGCGGAAGTGCTGCTGCGTCTCTAAATCTCAGCTAGGCCGAAGGGGAGCCACAGCGCCAAGCTTGCCTATTAGAGGAGTGCGTATCAGGCGGGCGTCAAAGGAGTCTGGCTCCAAGGTGAAATCCTGTGTGTGATCTTTCTGGTCCGCCTGCAGGCAACTGCATTAAGCTCTACCTGGCAGGTCTCACCCAGCCCAGACTTGGTTCACGGCCAGTGTTTGCCAGTTTCCAGAGGGAGGTACACTTAAGGACTCAAGACTCAAGCCAATCACCTGCCAATCTGCATTCCTAGCCTTGATACTTCCCACCTATTTGTTGATGGGAACTGGGTAACTTCAGCTGAGATCCCTTCCTGGGGGCCTTGAAGACAGTTTTCCCCAGTTTGATTCAATAGTCAGTACTTTTTTTTTTTTTTTGGCCTCCTGATCCTTCCCTGTCTCCTCCACCACCTCCCACTGGTCCGTGATGGTATCCTATGTTCTGCCACAGGGGAAAAGGGGGACACAGCGGGGCCAGCGCCCTTTCTGGTTTGGCCTCTTGCTTCCTCTCTTGCACTAAGCGAATGAAGCCTTGATTGTGACTTTCAGTTTGACTCGCTGTCTTAAGCGATCAGCTCGAATCCTGAAATCTGACAAAATTCTCCAACTCTACCATGTGGGCTGTGCCCAGTCAGGGGCTGGGAGCTGTCTGGGAGCAGGTGGTCCCAGCATGAATGGTGTGAGGTCTGAGTGTGAGGCAGGGGTGTGGGGGCCTGTCAACCAGCTGCCGTGCTTACAGTTGATGTCTCAGAAGGGAGGTCTGAGCAGGGCACCCTCACAGCCCCCACTGTGATAAGCGCTAAATAGAGCTGGACTGTAAAGAGGGCTGAGTGCCAAAGAACTGATGCTAGAGAAGACTCTTGAGATTCCCTTGGACTGCAAGGACATCAAACCAGTCAACCCTAAGGGAAATCAACCCTGAATATTCACTGGAAGGACTGATGCTGAAGCTGAAGCTCCAATAATTTGGCCACCTGATGCAAAGAGCTGACTCATTGGAAAAGACCCTGACGCTGGGAAAGATTGAGCGCAGGAAGAGAAGGGGGCAACAGAGGATGAGATGATTGGATGGCATCACCAGCTTAATGAACATTGATTGAGCAAACTGTGGGAGATAGTGAAGGACAAGGAAACCTGACGTGCTGAAGTCCATGGGATCCCAAAGAGTCAGACAACTTAGTGACTGAACAACAAGAAGCTGCCTAAATGAACAGTAGGGATCTTTTTTTTTTTTAATATTTATTTATTTATCTGCTCCAGGTTTTAGTTGTAGCATGCAGGATTTTTAGTTGTGGCATTCGGGATCTAGTTCCCTGACCAGGGATCGTACTTCAGCCTCCTACATTGGGAGCATAGAATCTTAGTCACTGGACCACCGTGGAAGTCCCAAGGGTGAGGATCTTAAAGGGGGAAGAGATGGAGGAGGGTGTACTGTGGACAGATTTAGACGGGCTTGCCAAGCTGAAAGATGAGCAAGTCCAAGGCATGGGTAGAGAATAGCACCATGAGAGACTTCTGGCCAGAAAAAGAGTTTAGGGTTGGGGAAAGTCATATCTGAAAGCACATTAAATCCAGACTGTGGTGGTTACCAGCTCTTGTTGGCCCTTTAGGGGAGAATCCTGAGGAGTGATGAATAATAATCATAGACATTTATTAAGCCCTTCCTATGTTCCAGGCCCTGCACTTAGCTCTGTACCTTAAGAATATCTCATTCAGTCCTCACATACCCTGTACAAGTGCTATTGTGATCATCCTCCTTTTCCAGATACAGAACCTAACCAAGTTTATCAACCATAAGTCAGCCAAAAAGTGGCGGAAGCAGCAGCCGAGGCCCCGCTGCCTGACCTCCAAGTCCACGCCTCTAACTACTCTGGTGTCCTGCTTCTCAAGTGGCTTCCTGCTTGGTGTGCTGCAGATTCCCTTAGACTTCCCAATCCAGATGCATACCAGCTCATTCCGGGCCATTATTCCTCAGGTAAGACCTTAGGACAAGCTCATTGACATAGGCCAAATATTGAGATTGTATGTGGACATCCATGACCTGTGTATAAACTTTCTCGGAACAAACAGCTTACTTATTAACATAGTGGATAAAAGTAAGCTATTAATTTATTAAGATTTTTTTTGCTTCAAAATTTCCATCTTTCTCTGACTTCTGGAGGCATAAAGACACAGAATCCAGATTCAGATTGCCTGTGTTTGAATCTGGGATCTGCTGTTTCCTGTCTTGGGAACTTGATCTTTTTGGGCCTCATCTGTCAATGGGGAACAACCCTAGTACCTGCCCCCCACTGAGTTGCTGCTGGGTTGGTCATTATCAAATGGGAGGTAACACTCAGCCAGAACAAATATTCAGGATCCTTCCAGGGTACAAATGGGACATATTGGGCAGGCTAATAACTGGGGGCTAGACCAACAATCAATATTTGTTTGCTGTTTATGTATAGCAGAGCTGAAGAGTAGCAGGAGCAGAGTGGAGAAGAGTTCTCAGCCTCCCCTCTCTTGAGCCAGGCAATTCAGCTCTGGCCCCAATCTTGCACACCAGTCAACCCAGTGTAGGAGGCAGTATAGTGACCATTCACTGTTATTGGAGCTTGCCCATTGTGGTATTTCTACCCATCCCGGATACATTATCAAAGTGCTCTTTCCAACCATAAAGCCATCCACTGAAAAAGAGTTCTAAAAATATAATTCCCTACTAACAAATGTTTTGAGGACATTAGCTACTTTTTCTGTCACTATTTTGAGTGTCTTTTCTTCTAAATTGGATATTGTCACCTATATGAATTTTTTTGTCCATTTTCATAGAATAATGTGAAACTACATTTTGTGTGCATATCCCAATTACTATTGAATTTTAACATGTATTCATTTATTTATAGCCATTTGTATTTCTTATCAACTAAATTGCTACATTAACCATTTAATATATTACAGATTTTTTTAAACTTTATTTATATATACATATAAAATTCCCACCATCCTATGATTTTCCACTGCCAGTTCAGGGCCCTTGAAGATTTGAATCTTGGTGGTTCTGCCCATCTGGCCTCCCCGGATACAGCTCAGGGTCCCTCTGTCTGTCTCATATCCTCCCCTAGTATCTGCCCTATTTTTCCAGCTAGCCAGGTTGTATCCTAACATGGAACTAGAGTTTGAGACTTCACCTGAATCAGCTCCATTCCTGACATTCACTCCTGGAAACGTGACCTTCATGCCCGTGATGGACATCCAAGCCTTCGCGCTCCTGCCCAAGTCCTCAGGCCGCAAGCCCCTCTTCCAAATCAGGGCGGTAAGTCTGAATCTACCCAGGGCAACAAAGGGTCATGTTTGCTGTGGGTAGAAGCCCCTCCCTTGGTTAAAGGACTGGGAGACTACACAGCTGAAGTAGCTGAGGGCGATTTATTTCTGGTGTGTTGTGAGTGGGTCTTGCACACTTGGTCTGAACAGCCAAGCTTCCTAATATAGCTAATTAAATCATAGCACTGTCAGAGTTGCAAGAAACCTTAAAAGTCATTCACTCCAGCTGAGGTGGAAATTTTTAGCTTTCTCACTGTTATATTTACTTAATTTTAAAATGTATTTAATTTAAAGCATTGCTGTTGTTGTTGTTTAGTTGCTAAGTCATGTCAGACTAAACGCAACCCCATGGACTACAGCCCTCCAGGTTCCCCTGTCCATGGAATTTTCTAGGCAAGAGTACTGGAATAGGTTGCCATTTCCTACTCCAGAGGATCTTCCCAACCCAGGGATCAAATACTCATCTCTTGTGTCTCCATAAACCTATTTAAAATGTTATAAATTAAAATCATCAAATTACCTTTTTAAAGAAGGTATAAAATTTAAAGAACTTTTAAAATAGCAATACTCTCCAAATTCATTCACAGATTCAACATGATCCCTATCAAAATCCCCTCTAGTTTTTTGCTTCCAATGAAGGGAGTGCAGTTTAAATCCCTGATCAGGGAACTGAGATCTGAGATCCCACATACTGAGTGGCATGGCAAAGAAAACCAAATAAACAAACAACAAAACCCTCCTTTCTCCACCCAAAGAACCAGAAAAACGAAGTCTAGTAAAATAGAAAACTTTTAGACAATAATTGTTTTAACATAGCTTCCTGGTGGCTCAGATAATGAAGAATCTTCCTGCAAGGTGGGAGAACTGGGTTCAATCCAGGGGTCAGGAAGATCCCCTGGAGAAGGGAATGACTACCCATCGAGTATCCTTGCCTGGAGAATTCCATGGACAGAGGAGCCTGGCGGGCTACAGTCCATGGGGCCCCAGAGTCGGACATGGCTGAGTAACTAACATTTAACTTATTGCTAAACTCCAGAGAGAAAAGAATAAGTGAACTAGAGAACAGAACAGTAGAAATCACCTAATCTGAACTACAGAGAAAAAGCAGATCAAAGAAAAAAAGTGAAAAGAGCCTCAGGAACCTGTAGGGCTATAACAAAAGATCTAACATTCAGGCCATCAGAGCCTCAGGAGAGGAGAAAGTGGGAGGGGCTGAAAAGTACTCAAAGAAATAATGGCTGAAAATATCCCAAATATAGCAAGAGACAGACAAAGCTGCAGATCCAAGAAGCTGAGCACATTCCAAACTAGATAAAGCCAGAGAAATCTATGCCAAGACACGTAATAATTAAATATCTGAAAATTAGAGGTAAAGAAAAAGTCTTGAAAGCAGCAAGAGAAAAAGAACACTTTATCTCTAAGGGAAAAACTTTTCCAATGGTAGCATGTTTTTCACCAGAAAACATGAGGGTCAAAAGAAAGTGACACTTTTTTTTTTTTTTTTCATTTTCTTGGCCAAGTCACTCAGCATGCAGGATATTAGTTACCCAACCAGGGATCAAACTTATGCTCCCTGCAGTGGAAGTGCAGAATCCTAACCACTGGACTGCCAGGGAATTTCCAGACATGATATATTTCAAGTGCTATCTTAGCTTGAGCTCCCACGGCAAAATATCATAGACTAGCTGGCTTAAACAATAGAAATTTATTTCTCATAGTTCCGGAGACTGGGAGATCCAAGATAAGGTCGGGAAGTAACACACATTCCATTGACCAGAACTCAAGTCACATGGCCATACCTAACTGCAAAGGAAGCTAGCAAATGTAGTCCAGTGGGTTGTCTTATGAAACTTGAAGCAGACTCTGCCACAGACACTTCCCTATTAATCTTCAATAGTTCTTGGCCACTGTCCAAACTGATAATGACCTTCCCTATATGCCTGAGCAGAAGCCAGCCTTCTGACCTTCGGTAGGGACACAAACACTGTTTCATTTTTCCTACCACAAGTCTCTGGGATATCAATCAGGTTTCAAAGTGGAGCTGTTCAGTGATGCTGCCACAAGCATTCATTCAGGTGTTGCAGGTAAGATCTCACCTCCTGGAAAGAGGGAATAGACTCAGGTAGAACAGCTAACCATCATAGATAGGTCAGGCTTTATGAAGCCTCCAGATACAGTCACCTGGTTCAACCCCACATCTGTAACAGGTCAAGCTTAATCATTAAACATAGATGTCAATTACTGGTGTCCTGAAATGTCCCTAGGGCTTGGGAACTCTGAACTTTTGGTGGCCTGCTTACAGATGGACCATCTCCCCATTCAAATGCTCTGTGTCTTTAGTCTGGGCTTATTTCCCCCTTCCTGATGCTTCCATGAAAATGGAGATGTCTGAAACCTCAGCTTACCTCTCTTTAAAGTCATCTGTGGAGCCACCAGCCTCTTGCCTCCTCAGTCCATAATCCTTAGGCAGCCACTTTTCACTCATATGTCCCACGTCTGGCTGTGGTATCTATTTCTGGAGATTTGTCTCTTGCTCTTGGACCCAATAGCATGTCTTCATGGGCTGAGATTGTGGATCATCCTCTTTTGCTTTTCTAGAGTATCAACATCTCCATCACCATCAGTGTGAACTCCAGGAGGATCACTGGTTCATTGACCACAGGAAGGTAAGAGGCCATGGGCTGGGGAAGGGGAGAGAAGGGGCTGGATTGGCACTTGTCCTAGCAGTGTCCTCTGCTCAGAGCCTTCACCTGTGCCCCACATTTCACCCACTCTGGGCTCTGCGCCTTGCTGAGGTACATGTACAATGGGTTCCCTAGAGGAACGAATTCTGGTCTCAGGTTTGGATGCTGTTGGCTCATAGAACGCCCTGACCCTGATAAAATGAACATCTAAGAGATATTTAAAAAGAGAAGCTGGGTTTCCCTGGCAGTCCAGCGGTTATGACTGTGCTTCCAATGCAGGGGGCACAGGTTTGATCCTTGGTTGGGGAACTAAGATCCCATATGCCAAGTGGCCAAATTAAAATAAATAAATACAGAAATAAAAAGTTAACAATGAGCATTCAGGGCTTTTGGAGGTCCTGGAATTTGAGCTTATGCATATGGCTTGGGTGTCTCTGCAATGTCAGAATAGACAGCCAAGGGCTTAGAGTATGAGGAGACAGCAAAGTAAGGAGGATTTGTGAGGACCTCACACGATTTTACCAAGAATTATCAAAACTCCCCTGCCCTGTGAGTGGAAAACAGAGAGACTGATCAGGGTCATTAGAATTTCTGAACAAGGGGACGAGGTCAGCAGCCAAGGGAAAGCCTGTGAGAAGGGAGATCAATATGGCAGATGGGGGGTTGAGGTTCAGCTTTTATAGTGACGGAAGTCAATGTGCCAGCATCATTTATGGTGCCTCTCTTTTCCATTTTTATTGTCTATTGCCATGCTGTAAAAGTAATGCATGCTCATGGCAAGGAAAAATTGGAAATTACCAAAGTATTAAAAAAAAAAGACAAAATTCCCCATCATTTTGCCACACAGAGATCATCACCATTAATAGTTTCATGGTTCCTTCCAGTTTTTTTATACATTTTTATATCATTGGAGGCATACATTACCACGTTTTTTTTTGTATTCCACTTTTTCCGGTTAATATTGACATTACCATAATTTCAAGTTATCAAAGAGCCTCAGTGAACATTATTTTTAACAATGTTACTTCTTAAATCACAATGCATGCTTCATATTTATTTCTCTGACTGCATCAGGTCTTAGTTGGAGCATGTGGGATCTTCATCACTTGGTAGTTGTGGTGCAAGGACTTACTTGCCCTGTGGCATCTGGGATCTTAGTTCCCTGAGCAGGGATCAAATCCCTGCATTGCAAGGTGGACTCTCAACCACGGGATCACCAGGGAAGTCCCACACAGTGCATGCTTAAAGGCTTAAATCCACAAGCACACTGCAGAGAAACCCTTGGGTGTCCAGCCCCCAGAAATGCCCTTGCCCACAAGTACCACACACCCCACTGGTGGGGGAACCTGGGAGAAAGTACCAGCCATAGCGTGGGGTGACCTGTGCTTCTCTTGCTGCACAGTGAGCTGAAATTGGAACTGAAGCACTCCAACATCGGTTTCTTCAATGTGAGTTGTTTTCCTTCAGCATTTCTTGAATGTCCTCTCCAACCAGGGCTTCATGGGAAGAAGCTTCATGGAAGGGCTCCAGGAGAAGCAACAAGGTCCCAGAAAAGATGCACTGTAGTCTTGCAGGAATCAGGATATCACAGCTGAAAGTTAATCATCCAAGAAGGGCAAAAAGAGTGACAGGACATGAACGTTCAGAGCATGAGCTTTGGAGGATGACGGTCTGGGCTCGTCCATCAGCTCTGCCACTTGCTACCTGTGTGACCTTGGGCAAAATCACTTCACCTTTCCGAGCCTGTTTCTTTGGCTCTAAAATGGGAATGATAATAGCATCTATCTCTAACGGGGATGCAGTTTGAAATGGGGCAATGAATTCAGTAAGACACCTTGACCAAACGTCTCACACATGTTGCACGCTCAATATATGTCACTATAATAATGGCCAGGTGCACAATCTCTTCTCAAAAGCCCTTGAGACTAATGGGTTTCAGAACTGGGAATTTTGGGGAGGTACCGTAGAGCATGCCCCCCTTGATCTGGGGCAGCATTCTGTCATCAAACACATTCATAGTTTTGCAACAAAGCTTTAAAACATTCAAAACATTCAAATAAGGCTGAATTTAAAAAAAAAAAAACCCACTAAATAGCACCAGGACAGTTCAAGTCATGTTTTGTCACAAAACATACCTGTGTACACCTGTGGAGGATGGAGTTCAGAGATTTGGGATTTGGGGGTGTGATCGCGGGGCCGTCTTTGTGTCACGGTGATGATCAACCTTTATTTTGTAAATGGGATAACAGGCTGATGTTTTCAGAGTGGGGAGTCAGCTGTTCTTCCCATGGATTTGTTTTTAGTCGTGTCTTACTTGATTCCTTTGCTCTGGCCCCTCCTCTGCTCCAGGTGAATTTGCTGGAATCCGTCTTCAATTACTATGCACTCCACATTGTATACCCCTCTCTCAACGGTAAGAATACCGCCTGCCCCATGCAAAAGCTGAATTCTACCCTTTCTGTAGGATTCATGGTTCGTGCACTCATTCAGCAAGGTGAGCCTCTCTTCTGTGGTGGCTGGGGGATGAGCGATGCATGATCTTTGCCCTCATGGAGTTCACACATTGTTGGGAAGGCAGACATGTAAATGACAACAGTTAGGTAAATGACACCACAGAAGAAAGCTGTGGAAACTAGAGGACTACAGGAGCCGGGAGGTGCTGAACACGGCTTGGAGGTCAGTCCAGAGGGCTAGGTTGAGTGCCAAAGCACAAGGAGTTAGGCCAAGGGAGGCTGAGCGTTCCAGGTAGTGCTGTGGAGAGCACCTGGAGTTAGCGCACGTTATTTTTGGCTGTGCTGGATTTTCATTGCTGCGAACGGCTTTCTCTAATTGTGGCGATCAGGTCTACCCTCCAGTTGTGGTGCTCAGGCTTCTCATTGCAGTGGCTTCTCTTGCTGCAGAGCGCAGGCTGTAGGCACACGGGCTTCAGTAACTGTAGTGCGTGGGCTCAGTAGTTGTGGCTCGTGGGGCTCCAGAGAGTGGGCTCAGTTGTGATGGTGCATGGGATTAGCTGCCTCATGGCATGGGGGATCTTCCTGGACCAGGGATTGAACCCTTGTCCCCTACATTGGCAGGTGGATTCTTAACCACTGGATAACCAGCGAAGTCCTGGAGTTAGCACATTTGGGTCCTGGGGTGAGGCGAGCTCACTGTCTTGGGACAGTGGCTGCCTGTGAAACCAGCGTGCCTCCTCTGATGCTAGGGCCTTTTCCAACTGGCCTCACCATCTGGCTTTTATGAAGAGAAATGAGCAGAAAAACTGGCTTGGAAAAGATAAAGTGGAGGAGATGGTGGTTCTCATTGTTGAGTCCTTGCATGTAAACGCTGCTCACTGAATGTCCCAGCCCAGGCCATTTTGGATAGTGGATGAAAGGGGGCTCTTGAAGGGGCCAGTAGAAGCTCGAAAGGCTGAAGAGTGGACAGGTGTGCCCTGCATCCAGTAGCCCACCACAGGTCAAAGCAGCCCACTCTCTCCTTGACCAGCTGTAAATGCAATGGTCTGCATCTTCACATCTCCCTGTCTCCTCTGACCAGCCCACTGCTCTCTGCTCTTATCTTTCAGCAAAGCTTGAGGAGGGCATCCCACTCCCTCTGCCAAGGGACACCTACCTGAACAGCTTGGAGTTCCAAATCCACGAGGTCAGTGAGAAATGGAGTTTGAATCAGGAGCTCTAGACCTTCTGAGATGTTTGCTTTAGGGCTGATGGGAGTCCCTGACCCTCACATAGATCCTAAACTGAATCCTCATAGGAAAAGAATCTTTGTTTTAAATTTTGGAGTATAAATGGCACGTTTTGATGATCTGGAATCTTGGCTTCAGTAGAATTACTCAGTTCCCAATAATTCAGTTCAAACATGATAATGGAGCATCTACAATGTACAAGGCCTGTTCGCCATTGATGGCAGGAGAGGGTGTAAAGGGGTCAGATTAGATGAACCACTTTGGGCTAAAGGGCCACCTGAAAAGCCGAGAATGTCCACGGCTCTTTGAGTCCCCACCCTGGATGGGTGGTCCTGGAGAAAACCTATGCTTTCTGGTGAAAGAAACATACCAGCGGCAGAGCCAGGGACAAGCATAGGACACTTTCTGATATAAACCCAAAGTACTAGTTTACCAGTGTCTTCACTGTGTCATGTTTCTTACTCCAAGGTAATCCTGGGCTATATCTTTAGAAATTATGTGAGGGGAGTAAACTCAACCAGCACTCGTGTACAAGGTTCTCCCAGGGGGGTAAAAAAAACTGAACCAGGATAAAGACATTCATGGACGTCTTCCAGAAATCAGACCAGTAAATTGCAGATGAATTCCTAGGGGCAGGCAGCTGAGGGGCACAGTGTTTCATAAAGGCCTCCAAGGGATTGTAGACTGACTTGGTTTTTGATTCAAGTGAGGATTTACTTTTTGCTGTAAAGGCTTCCCTTTCAGGAAGCTCCGATGCCATATGGCTCAGAAAATAATAATCTTTCTCATCTTTTTTGCCTTCTCTCCAGAACTTCTTGTTCTTAGGGGCTAATGTTGATTAGCCCGACGAGGGAAGAATAACTGTGGCTGGAGGAGTGGACGACACAAGTGGACTGCCCTTGACCCGGCGGAGACTGAGGCTGCCTCTTCTCCCATGAGTGTCCTGTCCTCATGGATGCAGGGAACGTCTGACACCTGACCTCCTCCACCCCTTCCCGTGTCCCTGCATGTTCTCTCAGCTGTCCTCAGCCTTTCTCTGGGGAGCCAACTCCAACCCCTGGCCTGTGGTCGCCTAGAGAAAACTTCAGTGACAGAAAAAAGCATGAGCAGTGTTCAACCATGTAGCCCAAAGCATCCTGCTCAACATTAAACATACACGTGGAACTTTGTACATGTTATTTGATGTCATGGTTAAAGGAGCAAGTCAGACAGAAATGGGGGACCCGAGCCGGCCTTCTGGGTCCACATCCTCCAAGGGCACAGCTGTCGGCAGTCAGAGCAGCTGGAGGGGACCCAGGCCGCTGGTCCCAGAGCTTTGCCCCGATCTCCAGAGCTGAGTGCTCCTGTGACGCAGTGAGCAGGTAGAGGGCAGCTCTTCACACGGGAATGGCACTCACTCTCTGCTCCACTGGTGTCCACAAACAATAGGGATCTACAAGAAAGGAGAGGCAAGACCAATGGTTGGGAGTTCCCATCTGCATCAACTTAAACCAGCCAACCCTCTGGGGCTAGGTTCCCAGCTGGTTCAGTTCCCACCTCAGAGAGAAATACGAGCCATTCCAGATCCCAGGTGACCCCAAGGTCACTGACTCAGGACCTTGGGACCTCTTCAGCCACCTCCATATCTAAGGCTGACCTAGGAGGAAAGAACCATACAAGCATTTAGTCTCTAGCCCCATCTTCTCCTCAGGTAACATCACTGAGGGTTCCAAATGACCAGGCCCAAGCTTCCAATTTATGCAAGCTCAACCAGAAATCACCAGAATAGATGTGATAACAAAGAAAAACATCTCAAAGTTTGGTTTTTAGAACAACGGATTTTCTTTCAAGCAGTTTTCAGATCAGGGCAGACAGACTAGACTTAATGTGGCCAGCCAAGAAAAATGGAAAGGCTGGCTGAGGAGCCCCAGGACCAGGGACTGGACAGGACAAGCCTCTGATGCACATCAGGGGCAGAGGGCAGGTTTGAAAGCCAAGGGAACGCTCAGGCGGTTGGATGCCTACTGAGTACCCGTGGCTCACACCTAATAGTCTCACTACCTTCACATTATGAGATGCGAATAGAAACTTCTAGCAGAACAGGATCAAACATGAATACAGACAGGAGAAAACTAGACATGAGCCCTCAGACCAAATGTGGGGGAAGTGGGAGTGGTGGTGAATGGGACCCCATCTCACCTTTACCTGGAGCCGGACACAGCTCTTGGGGGTGCCATGTTGCATCTTCAGAGTGTATTAAGCGAGGGCACTGGTGGAGGGTTTCTGCCTCCCACCGAACACATCTGCAGCACAGACAGGACAAAAGGCAGGTAGTCAACCCTCTGAGGGCAGGGCTGGGGGCTCCATCAGCCACACCAGCAAGCACGTCCATCACAGCCTGTCTTCAATAATACATTACGGGTTGTCTTCCACTCCCGTTAAGTCCGCAGAGCAGAAACCACAGTTTAAGCCCTCCCTCCCCAACCCACGCTCTTTCACACCACATGAACTTACTCCAGTGTGAGGACTAAGTATGTGCTGACTGCTTTCTGCCAAGAGGCTCAACTTCAAAGACAAAGCAAACCCCTGCAAGTCCAGGGACCAGCAGAGGTCTAAGCTCTGAAGGGAATGGCGAGAGGAAAAAAACTAGTGTGTGAAAGCTCCAGGGTTCGGAAGGGATGGCTGGGCCCTTCAAACACGGGGAAAGGTCTTTCAGGGACTCCTCTCCCTGCAGTATCGATGGCCATGGCACGGGAAGCCCATAGTCACTTTCGATGCAGGAGCAGCGAAGGGCAGAGGGGGAGCCAGGGAGGACAGGCACCTGGGGAATGACCCAGTCAGGGGAGCAGAGCAGACCAGCCCAGCCCAGCCCAGCCCAGCCCAGCCCAGCCGCATAGCGTCCCGGCAGCTTTGTAGCGCCCTGCCAAAACCCCACAAGACCTCCCTGCCAGGGGGAGTCAACACACTTCCATCATAAAAAACAGCTTTTTGGCTGAAAACGATCAGGATGTTGGTCAGGACAAGCCATGAAACCTGTTTTAAAACCTTCACTGCTATCCTAGCTTCCCTTTTCAGGTAAGCGGAGTCTGAGATGGGGGTCACAGGGCTAGACGGGTTCAGAGGTGGAACCAGAGTCTCTGGTGCGTAAACCCACATGCTCTCCATCACAAGACTTGGAAGCAAGGTGCCCGGGGAGCCCTTCTCCCAAGCAGGTTTCTACAGGGCCCTCCTCTGGGTACGGAGACTGCCTCACACCAGGATGCCACTGTCACCTCACTTCCCCTTATACGATCACTCAAGCCCCAGGAACCATGCAGAAAAGACTTTACAAAACACACAAATTCCAAAGAAAGGTCTAAACACTTTACCTGGGGCCCCAGGGCCTAGCGCCTGGCGGGCATGAAGATGGTGCCTCCCGTGGAACCTCTGTGCACACAGACCCATCTGCAAGACAAAAGCCGTGAACAGGCATGCAGAGCAGGGCCTGGGGGTCATAGAGAACCATCTGACGGCGGCTGGCAGACTCCAGCACCCTCATGGGGGGTTGTCACTGTAGTCCCTGAACGGCCACACTACTGCCTCAGGAACAAGGACAAGGTGACTCTAGGAAGGGGTGTGCAGGTCATCTGGGACAGGACTAACCCCCACGTCATCCGATGGGGCAACTGTGATGGATCTGCTGCTCATCCATCTTGTTAAAAACAACATGCTGAGGTCAGGGTTTGGGGAGCAGCCTGTGGCCGACTGGCAGCTAACAGCTGTAGGGAGAGGGCCATGGCTACTGGCTAAGGGTCATTTATATATGTATCTTCAATGACATTGTGCTCTGTCCAGTCAATTACTAGAAAATCACTCCCAGCAGGATTAAAGGCAGGTAACAGTAAGCAAATCTTTCATTAGAAAAACAACATATCCAGGGGAGAAAGAAAGGAGGCTGACCCAGCAGGCTGGCTTGCCGGAAGGCATGGTGCCCTGACCCTCTCCTTGCAACAGATAGGGCATCTCTACCTCTTTGGGTTTTTTTTTTCTCCCCTTTTACGATCAGCTGCTATAGTCAGGCATCAGACACAACACAAAGAGGCACTGCCCTCAAGATCACAGCCTAACAGGCACAACCAGCAGTTTCCCAGGAAGGGATAGTGCTGGGTGGCGGGGCTGAGGATGTGGCAAAGGGTACGGGAAGGAAGCAGAGAAAGCTTGCAGGAGGGGAGCCCTCCCCCGCCAGCCCATAGACTCCTGAGGCGGGGGCCTGCTCGGGAAGAGGGATGCTCAGTGAGCACACGGCACTGGGTGTCAGGAAGCAACACAAACCGGGGGAAAGGCAGACATGTGCGAAAGCACCAGGGTTTGCAAGGGACAGGATGGACCCTCCAAACACGGGGAGAGGCTTTCGGCAGTTCCTTTCCCTGCACTATCAATGACCAGGGCACAGGCAGCCCACGATCACTTTCGAATGCAGGGGCAGAGAAGAGCAGTGAGGCCACTGCCAGCATCGTGAGAAGCAGCCCAGACAAGGAACAGACCAGCAGACGGAGCACTGACCAGGCTCACAGTCTAAGACGGCAGACCTACCCTGGATCATTTCCCAGTCCCTGCCAAGAGCCAAAGGGAAGACTGACGGCAGAAACACGGAGAAGCTTCTGAAGGAGTGAGTGTACACACCACCAGGACTGAAGACCTGACAATTCCTGCTCAGGCTCACACAAGAGCCCTCAGTTGGTCACTGGGTGTGAACCTCCATCCTCTCAACATCACTGCCGCCTCTACCCAGGCTCTTAGCAGCAGAGGGGGGCTGGGCCTCCACTGCACCCTCACTCCCCACCTCTGGCCTCCCAGTCAGCACAGAACTGGGAGGATGAGCAGGACAGAATGCACAGAATGAGCAGGACACCACTTACCTGGGTCTCAGTCTCCGCTCTCCCTGAGGACACCTCTCACCCAACAGCAGCCACATGACACTCCTGCAGGGGACAAGAGGCCAGCAGGTGATCAGCCCACCTGACAGGAAATCATCATGCTCAGCAGCAGGAAAACATGGGGTGTGAATGCTAGGGAATCCGGGTCTGATGCAATGAACCCACTACAGCCTGACTCCCTCCATCCTCAGTCCGCCTGGGGCTTGCCCACTGTCACAGCAACTAAAGGGCTGTCCGGTTTGGAAGGGACAAGCAAGGATCGCCTGAATTATGAGGAAAATCCTTACAACTTTTCCTCGGCCCATATTACCAACAACTAGGACACAGGCAGGCTGTAAATTCAGTGGCAAACAAGGTCTCAGGGATGCTGAGACCAGAGTTATTAAGACCACTGGAGTGGCAGATGCCACTCACATTCTTTCCCAAAGCCTCACGGAAACCAGCATTGAGCCAGGCAGAGGGCAGATAACAGACATCAGCTGCCACCCAGCGTCTAAAAAGGCGGTAGGAGGGAGAAGGTGTACAACAGCTCCAGAGTTCAGAAAGGATACGAGTGAACCCTCCGAACACGGGGAAAATGCTTTCAGCAGTTCCTCTCCCTGCACTATCAATGACCAAGGCACGGGCAGCCCACGATCACTTTCGAATGCAGGGGCAGAAAACCGCAGATGGGGAATCAGGCAGAGGAGCCCAGGCTAGCAGCTGGCTCTCCACCCAGCCAGGCCCAGGACCTCAAGCACTCGCCTCACTTCCTGAAAAGGTTCCATCGCCCCTCATCAAGAGAAACAAAGGGGAGATGAACTTCTAGTTTAAAAAAAAAAAAGCCTCAATTACTCATCCACCCCACAAATACCAACC